>CM043112.1:24571660-24911969 GCA_023701765.1 Hylyphantes graminicola
TTTTTTTTCTGAAATTTTATATTTGAACTGAAAAATGGGAGGGGGGGAGGGGATATTGGCCCGCGGATAATCCGCAAAGCGGATAATCCACCCGCGGATAATCGGGAGTTTACTGTATTACCATAGATGTTAAATAATTATTTTTTCAATGTTTTTTAATGATAAGTCAATAATAAATATTAGAATACAAAAATTAAATTTATTTTAATTAATTCAATTTTTTATTTAGTAATTAATTACCAGGGGGGAAGGGGCGGTAAAAGCCATGCCAACAATGGTAAGGATCGTTGAAACACTGATTATTTATTGACAAAATCTCTGAAACAAACTACTTCTGGACTCCTTAATAAAAAAAAAAATACACAGGAGTACTCAATTACTTGAGTGGTCTGCCCTTCGCGGCGAATCGTAACTTTCTCCGTACTTTAATACAGCTTTTTCTGTTACCTAAAACAATGGGACAGACAGGCGGACATGCTGCCGTGACTAAAGGCAATCTGTCATAAGGAGGGTTGAGAATACAAGTGAACCAAGTCCACCTTATGTCATTTTTAATTCAACAATTGCATGTTCTATAGACGATAGTTCAATGCCTGATCCCCCATATGGCCTGTAAGGTCCAGGCCTAGGGTCCCCCAAATTTTAGGAGCCCCTAAATTTATTTTCTTTTATGAAAAATGTTGTGGATCTCCAAAATATCAGTAAATTTTTAGGCATTCTCTTGGTTTCAGCTTGAATTTAACTTAGACATTGACCTAATATGATTGATTTGATTGATATTATAAAGAAGCTGATAAAACAGTAGACATATATATATATACATATATACATATATATATATATATATATATATATATATATATATATATATATATATAAATATATATATATATATTATATGTATGTGTATATGTGTATATGTTTATGTATATGTATATATATATATATATATATATATATATATATATTATATATATATATATATATATGTATGTGTATATGTATGTGTATATGTATGTGTATATGTGTATATGTATATGTATATGTATATGTATGTATATATATATATATATATATATATATATATATATATATATATATATATATATATATATATATATATATATATATATATATTATATATATATATATATATATATATATATATTATATATATATATATATAACACATTGACCTACTGGCACTATCGTAACGGCTGATCATATGAAAGTTTTCTTGAAAAGGGACCACAAATTTTTTTATGCCTACAATATGTGTTTTTTTAGATCAGGCCCCGACTATAGTCCTTACGATTACAATACAAGAATAATGTTTTCCCTACCCCCTCGTATGGTTTTGGGATTGGAGAGTAGTTGCTATTTATCTCACAGCGCATAGTCTCTAACAAGATAAGTTTACACTCTTAAAACAAACACTCCTAATTTAACTCAGTCTGAGTGGATTTCACTCCTCCAGACTGGAAAATGCACTTCTCCTTTTGGAGTGGATCCTTTGTGTGTTAAACCTCCGACAGGATCACTCCAAACGAGTGATTTTAACTCAGTCTGAGTAAATATGCATGCCTTTAGGGTGTCGAAAATGCACTTCTCCAACTGGAGTGGATTTCACTCTTTTGTTTTAAGAGTGTAAAACACGCAACCCACATCGTTTCTTGGAAAACCACTCTAGTTGGTGGGGGGAGCCAAGCTTGCGTTGTAATCCCACTGACTATAAATATGTCGATTTCCGTGCAATAATCAAAGAACTCTACTTATTTCCAACTCTCTTATTGTCCTACCAAAGCTTCAGATACTACCCGTAAAACATAGCGGCCCAGCGGCTGAGAGGCTAAACGTGTCCGCCTCGTAATCCCAAGATCGCGGTTTCGGGCCCCGATTGAGTCGTCGGATTTTGTGAATGGGAAAATCTTGGCCACGTATGTCATATGATTATGTGGCATGTAAAAGATCACTGGATAGCCCGTTTGACTTGGGTTCTCCCGGCAAAATAAAATCTCGACATACTTTAACATCGACAGAGTGTTCAGATTCATTGTAATCAGTGCGCCAAAACTGGTAGAGAGAGACGCCTAGATGGTGCCACAAAAAAAAAAAGGTTCTCAGATCAGGGGAATATGCCGAGTCTGCAAAGGCTTGACCGCCAATGTTGCAACCCCCCATTAGAGAAAAAGAAATCTATCCGCCAGACAGCAGCAAGTTCTGGTTTAGAGGTATTAATTTTGTTATAAAACTTTCTTTAAAAAAAAAAAAAAAACTATGTAGCACAAAAATGGTTTTTATGGACTTGGTTCACTTCCATTCCGAGACCTCCATGTGTTTACCCCCGCTTACAAAAGAATTACTTCGAGACGGACGCGTACGTTTGGGGAATTTGAGTGTTTTTTCCCCTCTCAAAAATTCGTCCTTTTCTCGTTTTAGTTTTTTGGTAGTTAAAATAATAAAAATGCAAGGATACTATTACTAGACAATAGGAAAAGCAGTGCGAAATTTGTTATTTTTGTTTGGTATAGAGGTCATGTCATTTTATTTAACATTTAATGGATTATCTAGGAAGTTATTTATTTTGACGTATTGTGTAGTGTAATCGTTTCTGGATGCCTATTTCTAGGGTCCATTAGGAGCTTTAGCACAGCCAATAAACGCCTCGTAATTTAGGACCCTGGTCAAATGACGAGGTCGACACCTGAGCTGGCACCCAACGGAACTTCGAGCGACATCGTACGCTGAAGCCGTCGGGACATTGGACTCCACAGATTTAACGAGCACGTCTGTCCCAGTGTACTCGAGCCCATCCGTCCACGAGTTGGATTTGCTACTCTTTCCCAGTACAGATATCCAATTTATAGGATGATTGGCAGTTGGTGGGATTCGAACCCCCGCCCTGTTACAGAATTTCGTAAAAGAGCTATCGTTGAGCTGTATGACAGTAGATATCGCTGAAAAACTCTTGTTCTATATACGGTTGCAATCAGAAGTGTTCTTTCATTTGGTGCATTTAGATATTTTTTAATTTTTCAAATACTCTTTTTGTAGTTATATTTTACATCCAAAAAGGCTACCAACTAGTATTCTTGTAACAATTTTAGATATTAAACTGCTTCATTTGTAAAAGTTGCTCGGAATCAATGAAGTTGCGCTCTTTTTGGGGCAGGATTGCATCGGAGAATCTTGGAACTTTCTAGCTGTCACAACTATTCCGAGTGTTTGAGTCCCCACTTTTGTGGTGTATCAAAGTTAAGGTGCAACCACAAAGTTGGTAAATTCACTCTCCAAATGAATCGGTGAGTGCAGAAACAACGTCAGTCACAAATTTCAAATTTTTCAGGAGGGAGGAAAAACGTAATGACTCCTCCATTATTTCTGCAGTAAACACTCGAAACAAACGTCCTGTATTTACGGAACTACTCAAAAGACTAACATAGTTTTTGCACCCAACACGCATCTTGCCTTTCTACGCTTATTTTCATTGAAAACGAGTTTTTGGATTTTTTTTGACTGAAGTGGTTTCTGCACTCACCGATTCTAATAGTGGTGACAGCTAAACAGTTCTTGGATTCCGGTGCAATCTTGCGCACAAATACTTGACAGTGTATTTTTAATGCAGATACTCCTTAGAAGTAGTAGGTACTCGTGGATCCATGACATTCTGTTGGGGAAAAAATCAATGGGAAATTAATTTCTAATTTTACTTTTATGGAGACCTGTTGATTGTTTTCATCATGAAAAAAAAAAGCCCACCTCGAAAATTCCATTGTAATTTCGTTTTGTGAAAACCTGTAGAAACTCCGTTGACCCAACGTGCAAAATAAATGAAACCCACATTACATATTGTTATTCTCTAAATGTGCAATAAAAGATCTTAACATGTAGATCACGCTTAAAAAGCTGTTGGGCAACCCAATCCATTGCCAAACGAAGAAGAAAATTTCCATAATTTCCCGCTTTCTTGATGAAGATCGAAAATTCGTTCTTGGGCGACAAATTGTAATATCAAAAGAGCTTATCAAAAATAACCCGTCGCGTGCCGTAAGTTAAGAGGCAGACGGCGGGCTTTCGCGTTCTCTATCCCACAATAAAGATGCCTCTGAAACTGGTCCGAAAAACGAGGTTAGTAGGAAAGAGAGGCTTAAGAAATGTTCTTTCTGTGGTTCGAATTTTTTCTTATATCCATTCCATTGCATCGCCATATCTCGCAATCGTGATGATGATGCCAACAGAAGGAAGAGTAAAAGATTACGATAACAAAAAAAAAAAAAAATGCGACGCATGAATTACCAAACGATTTGCGTGCATTTATAGAATGATAGAATATTTATTTTTAATAGTCCAAGCAATGAAATAGCTTTTCGAATATTTACTCTAAAACATACTTCTTGGTATTGCTTTACTTTTGATGTTCTAAGTCAAGCAAGGGGTTTTTTTGAAATACATAATTACTTCGTAACTTATTTCGTCATAGTTGATTTCAAATAGTTTTAATCAGTTTATGCAATCTAAAGAATTTAAAACGTAGGTGGATACCATTTTCCCGCTACTCTTTTACATTTTGTGTCGTTCGCATTTGCATAACCATTCTTCAAATATTTAAAGTTTTGTTCTACCTCTGTGCAATTATCTATTTGTTTCCAAAGTAATCGTTCAAACTCAAACCGAACTTGTTGTAGTTTAATGATTGAGAAAATAAACGAAACAGCTGATTAAAACTAGCCTAAAAGCAAGCTGTCTCGTCACTTGACCAGGGATCTAAATTACGAGACGTAATTGACTGTGTTCAAGCTCCTAAAGGAGGCTAGATATAGGGAACCGGAAACGATTACATTACATTGCAAGTGATCGCCACACAGAAATCACAATGTTATTTTCGCACATTTAATTAGCAATATTTTAAAAGCTGTTTGTTAAAATAGCAAATGTTTTAAAATATCTGTTTTGAGCATCTCAAGAGCCTTTAAAATGGTTTCTTTCTTGCATTTAATTGAATTATATTCCATTATTCAAATGGAGGAGTTTGGATAAAGGAGGATCATGGATGATTTGAATAAAATAATTACTTATCTAGAATAATTTAAGAAGTTGTAGTTTTTTTCCTGTATACTTTTGCTATTGAATATGAAAGAAAATTATCGTTATCTGCAGTTCTTATAATATAAAAGTTGAATAATAGTATCATCCCTTGAGCAATTCCAGGCTTGCAAAGCAGTAAACGACTAGTGGACGTTTAATTTAACTACACCTAGTTTCCGTAAGTGAAACATTTTGAATTTGTTAACCGACTAACAGCATTGTGTGTCCAGAGAGATCCATCAACTAAGTCGAGGTGATTAACCCTAAGTCAGCTAAACAACCGATGTGTCGCCCGACTGTCGCATATCCGTGCGAATCATCATTACACCTGGGTGACGTCACAACACAAATACCCCGTTGTTTTAACTAGTTTTTTATAGTTAGAAGTAGTAGTTAGTAAGGCTCTTTCAATGATGTCGTTGAGACACGTGGTGGTCTAGTTCTCGATTTTTTTTTTATGTTTAGACTGCCATGGTAAAGCTTGGTTGAATTTATTAATTGAATATTATTTTAATGTAAATATTTAGTAGGGCTCTTTCAATGGTGTCGTTGAGACAAGTGGTGGTAGTTCTCGCTTTTTTTTATGTTTATAGACTGCATAGTAAAGCTTGGTTGAATTTATTAATTGAAAATTACTTTAATGCAAATAAATAAGAGTAAAAAATATTTAATGTTTGGTTTTACACATAATTTATGAATATTCTCTATAAACAATTAAATCGACAAATGTTGATTTGGTTCATTGATGATTTGTTCAATGTTTTGATTTCATAAATAATTAATATTTCTATTAAGAAGTTAGATCGACAAATGTAACTTACAGAAAAACCAGTTATTTAGAATGTGTCTATGTTAACATCGATTCATTTAAAAGTGCGCGTAAAGGTTACACATCCACAAAGCAACTAAATAACCAGGGACTAAATTTTTTTAAAAAAATAGAGTTAAGGTTTTTGAGGCGAAGTGTTATAAGTCATACCGGTTTATTTTCAAGTTTCATCAAATGCCTCTTGTCATATCTGGAACACTAATTGTTGAGATTGCTAATGTTTTATTTCTTTACTCATATCAAGAGCTTTTCTACACATACAATGTGTATTTTATTTACCTTTTAATTACGTTTCCTCTTAATTGCATTATTTTCCTGCAACAACTTTAAGTTCTTAGCAGTAGTACATTTTTAAATATTTATTGATCTATTGAAAAGTAATGTTATGGGGCTTTAATTGATTTAATTTGATTTTTTTTTTGGTCGTGTCAACTTTAAGTTCTTAGCAGTAGTACATTTTTAAATATTTATTGATCTATTGAAAAGTAATGTTATGGGGGCTTTAAATTGATTTAATTTGATTTTTTTTGGTCGTGTCTTTTCAACGCCTGTTCTCAAAAAATTCTCTCGTCGCAGATCTCAAAGTGAGAATCAAATACCATTTAAATAATAGAGCAATTGAAGAGCCTAATGGAAGAAGTGCCATGAGACATTTTTGAAAAAATATAAAGAGATTTTTGTGTTAATGAACAGGTCATTCCCTCCTTTAAAGGCAACAAGTTTATCCTTTTTCATAAACTTTGTTTAGTATATTTTTTTACCTTTAAGTTACCGTTTTTAACGTATCTAAGTACAGACTAAAAACTTTATACTCATTTTCTCGTTTTCATCTTTTTTTATCACATAGCATGTTCTTCCACTAGACTCTTCTAATACGTTTGGCACTGACTGGCATAACGGCATTATTTTCAAAATTACCGTTTTTAACGTATCTAAGTACAAACTAAAAACTTTAAGGGGGTTCAGTATGTTGTATATCGGTAAAGTTAAATTGGCCGATTGCAATGTACCTTTTCACAATAACTACTGATCAGATCATCTTAAAAAATTCTGTGTGTATTATACGAACCTTATATATTATTTTGAGGTTAAAAGTTTTTTTTAAATAACTGTTAGATTTTTTTTAAATAAAATAAGTTTTAACGTACCCAAAAAATCATGAAATTTCTCACTTTTTTGCCCCATACTATTTTTTTCACTTTAGTTTTATTAAAATTCATAACCTCAGATTAATCTATACTATGTTTTTCATCATATAAAAAAAAGTTTGCGAGAAAACATAGCATAGTTTTTTAGAAAAGGTACATCGAAGTTCAAAAAATCAAGTTCTGAGAAAAACGCGTTTAAAGTTTTTATTGTTAACCCATTTCCTTACGAAGCCATGACATAAAATGGCTTTTAATGTCAAAAATAGCTTTCCAATCGTCTTGATACTTGGAGACATTATTAATAAAGGTTGTAATAGTATTTTAAGCTAATAATTTTTGTTTTGATTTTTTCACCGATTTGAGGGTATTGAACCCCCTTAAAGCTAATTTCGCGTTTTTGTCACATACCACGTTCTTCCCCTAAGCTCTTTCATTATGTTTGGCACCACTGACTGACATAACGGCATTCTTTTCAAAGTTGCATTTTTAACGTATCTAAGTACAAACCAAAAAGTTTAAAGCTCATTTTCACACACACTCGTTTTTGTCACATAGCCCGTTCTTCCACTAAACTCTTGGCACTGACATTAGACGTAACGGAATTTTTTTTAAAGTCTCATTTCAATTAAACGGCTTTCTTTCTTTATTCGATTCAAAACTGTATCAACAGTCGCTGGACTCCACTTGATATCAATGGAGCGTGTAATATGCAATTCCCCAAACAATGGAAGGGATTTTAATGTTTTGCTTTCTTATTGACTGCGGCGTGTCGTCCCACTTGCGACAGTCCCAGATGCGACGAAAAAAAATCCCTATAGCTGACTAATTAGTTAGGGACTTTGGGTGGAAAACTTAACAACCCTAAACTTCGTTTTCCCTATGTTGAAATTCGATTTAGCTACATCTTGGCTTCTTTATCCCACTAATTTAGTTGGGGAGAAAAAGAGGTTTAAAGAAAATTATTTTGTACACCAACCCCTCGTTGCAATACGATAAGAAATTCCAGATGACAGACGGGGCGGGACATAGGATGTCTAGAGGTGGTTTGGCCAAGTCTATCCCGAGGCTACCATGTGCAAGTGTCATACCATATGTGCTCTATAAAGTTTTCTACCACTTTTATAAAGATAATTATATCATGCAAATAAAAAAAATATAAACATTTAATTTTGAAGTACATTTTATTCAAGTTGGACAATATGCAGAGCATAGATATCATTAAAATTCCTTTTGCTTAAGTAACAACTAAATGTTAATAAATTGCTTTTGTTTGAAAATTTAGTGAAATCTAAAATGTTTATATATATATGCAACAAGTGCTCTAAATTATTACCAAATTAATTAAGATCTTCACCATTTGGATTATGCGAGGAGCACTTTTCCTGCTCTAACCAAATAATTTTCTCCTAATTTAAGCTTATTTTATTTTGCTCAACTCATCAGAATCTATAAGTAAATGTATTATTTTTTAATTGCGTGAAAAAAATCTAACTTTTACACTACAATTTTAATATCATACTCGTGCGTGAAGTTATACTTTTTAGAAACAATGATAAAATAGTTATTTATGCAACAAGTGTGAAAAGTAACACTTTTTAAAACTAGTGGATTTTATTTCACGAGTGAGTGAAATAATAACACGTGTTTTAAAAAGTTTACTTTTCGCACGTGTTTCATACACTATTTTTTATAATTGTGTGAAAAAAAATATCATTGGTCCAAAAATATTTCACGTGCATTTATATCTTTAAAGAAAAGCAGATCAATAAATATCTGGATTTTATTAATATTATGAAATCAAAATTTTAACTTGAAACGTTAGCATCTTATGAAAAGAGTGAAAAAATGTCTTTTTTTTTTCAATGCTTTTGGGTGAAAATTTCATTTTAAGAACAGAAATTACTACATTTATTGGGGACGTTTTCAATGCCAATGTTGAGTAAACAAATATTTGCAAGTGAACAATAAAACTTTGCTAGCAGCTTAACAATATTTTTGCACTGGAATAATACTTATATATCCGGCACTTGCTTAAGCTACTCTTTTTTTAAACTCGAGTAATTTCGCTCTGAGTTCGCCGTAGTGAAATGATGTATTCAACTTGTTTAAAAGAAGACTACCATTACGCACTAGCTACAGAAGAATAATAGAAATATTTATAATAAAAAACGAGATAAATAACTCTTTTAAAATTGGA
Source organism: Hylyphantes graminicola (assembly GCA_023701765.1). Classification (NCBI taxonomy): domain Eukaryota; kingdom Metazoa; phylum Arthropoda; class Arachnida; order Araneae; family Linyphiidae; genus Hylyphantes; species Hylyphantes graminicola. The sequence continues at coordinate 24,580,920 of CM043112.1, forward strand.
AAAGTAATAAGCACTTCAAAATCTTGCATGCAATGCTAAAAATATTTTTCGCAAGTGATAATAAAGATGTATCCAAACCTCGGGTATAATTAAAACTTAAGAAAATTATTTACCTAGCTCGTCATGTATATATAATTTTATTCTTTTTTTTTTTAAAGTTTCGCTTCATTTACTTGTTGAATAAACCTATTTTTCTCCAATTTGTTTAAGAAAAGCACTTAATGGAACACATGTTTATTAAAACTTTTTTAGGTTAGTTTAGTTTGAATTATCGTCGAACTAGAGATACACAAGGGCTATTTGGTTAGGTTAGGTTTGAATTAACGTCGCACTAGAGCTACACGAGGGCTATTGGCGACGGGCGTCGTATTTTAGAACCACAGTCAGGTGACGAGCCAACACCTGAATAGGCACCCAACGCAACCGTTAAGGGCGACATCGTACGCAGCGTCAGGACTTTGAAGGATATTTAACGTGCACTCCCTTGCACGGGGTATTATTCGTCGGACATTTTTTGGCTGCACGGGCCGTTTATAGGTCGGCAGCTATTTTGGCGATGCCCGGACCCGAACCTGGGAACTTTCGCATGCTAAGCGAATGCTTAACCGACTGGGCTCCCCAGCCCAAGGGCTATTTGAAATCTTGGGCGTCGCAATTTATAACCACAGTCGATTGATGAGCCGGCACTTGAGTATAGTCACAAAACGCAACAGTTAAGGACGATATAGCACGCAGCTTGATCTTTTAAGTATATTTAACGTGCACTTCCTCTACACATAGTATTATTCATTGGTCAGTTTTGGCTGCACGAGTCGTTTACATGCCAGTTCAGATTTTTCAAGCTGTGGTCCCCTTGTCTTTTGATCTAACAGTACCAATTAGTTTGAAAGATTACTATAATTTATCGTACGGTACACTTCCTATTAGATGCTTCCAAGTTTCCAAGAATATGCAGGATCTCTTAATACAGCATATACAGGGTGGTTATAAAATAACGCTCCCTATTCGGAGTGGTCTGTAGCTTGAATGAATAATCCAAATGCAAAAAACTTTGAGACACTTACTAATCAAGAAGGGGGGAAAAGAATGGAATCATAAAAAACAAACTCGTCTTTTGACCAGGGTTCTAAATTACGAGGCGTAATTGGATGTGTTGACCGTTATTAGCCATAATTGGCTACTCATCGTAGTTATAATCTTGGTCAAGAGACGAGTTTCTGTGTTATTAATTCCATTCTTTTTCGTAATAAAGAAACTCGTCTCTTGACCAGGGTTCTAAATTACGAGGCGTAATTAGCTGTGTTGGCAGAAATTGGCCATAATTGACGTCACCTAGTAAGTTAGATTCTGTTCAAAAGATGATTTCGTTTTTTATGATTATTCTTTAGGATTCTGTCTTTTTTATGATTCCATATTCTTTTTCCCCCTTCTTGAATAGCAAGTGTCTCAATTTTTGATGCATTTGGATTATTCGTTCAATCTACAGACCACTCAGAATAGGGAGCGTTATTTTATAACCACCCTGTATATAAAAGTGCTTTTTACTTAAACCATGACTGGTATGTAAGCCAGTATGTTCTGAACAATATGTTTGAAGACTATTATAAAAGCAGTTTTCTCTGAGTACTATCTATGTTAATTATTTTCCTACTAAAGAGAGGACACCTTTCTTTGATAAAAATCAATTCTTTTTGCTCAGATTTATTCTACTTTCTTTTAGTTAAAAATCTGGCTATCTAAAAATGAAAATATTTATCAATAGAAATTTTCTGAAAACTTTGGGGAAATAGAGTAAAAGTTCCTACGCAAATAAGTTTTCGTTTCAATAGTATTTTCAATATATTTATGTATATCACATTAAACTTATACTACCTTTTTGTAAACTTATGTACCTAAGTACATTGCGAAACACAAGACATCCTATAAATTCTTAAAAAAATTTGCTATTGTGTTAAAGATAAAAAAAAATAATAATACAGTTTTCAATTAATGTGCAAGAAAATTGCTTTTTTTTTCGCTGCCTTTCGTTAAAAACAGTGTAGTGGTGGAAAAAACATTATTTTTTTAAAAAAATTACTACTTACTAGTAGTTCAAATAAAAAATGTAGAACGTCTCTCATGTAAGATGAGTCACATAGATAACTTGAAAGTAATTTCGCAAAAAAATGAATTTATTATAAAAAGTGCAAGTACAACACTCTTAAAACAAACGAGGGAATTTAACTCAGTCTGAGTTAATTTTCACTCTTTTCAGTGTTGAAAATGCACTTATCCTACTGGAGTTGGTTTCACTCTTTTCAGTGTTGAAAATGCACTTATCCTACTCCTACTGGAGTTGGTTTCACTCTTTTGTTTAGTTAAAACTCCGTCAGGATCACTCCAAACAGGTGATTTTAGCTCAGTCTGCGTTAATTTTCACTCATTTCCAGTGTTGTAAATGCACTTATCCTATATGAGTGGATTTCACTCTTTTGTTTTAAGAGTGTATGTGCACGATATTTTTAAAAATCATTTATATACGTTCAAAACTTCATTATAGAACATGTAAGGGTAATATGAGAGGTTTTAATAATTAGCTCATAGTATCTATAAAAATATGATACACTAATAATATATTTAAAAAACATAATTCGATATTCCATTTAGTTCTCGATTTTTTAAAAAAGATTTTACACCGTTAAAAATCCTTGTTACCGAAATATATATTTTTGTATTGCAAATGATTATCGTCAGTCCCCAACAAAGCGTCGTAATATAAAAACATTATTCTATCGGAAAAGAACATATTACGCTTTTTAATGTGTTAAATTATCGTTTGAATGTGGACTAAATATAAAATGGAAATTCAAAGTTTCTGTTTTTTACTTTTGGAAACGACTGAGAACTTTTCCCCACTGTGCATCGTAAGGTAAAATTTATGTTTTTAACAATATTCATTCATGAATATAGTGAAGTAATCTATTTGTTTTGCATTTTACTTCAGTAACATAAAAGTGTTACAGCGATACCAACCAAGTGACTGTCCCGTCAGAAGCAGGATGTCTGACCACTCAATTAACACCTGTCCCCCATCCAGACGCCACACGCACTTTTTAACGAAAAAGGCACTCACATACCAAATAGGGGGCAACTGCAAATTTTTATCACTAACACCCAAGCATTGGCGCTACTGCAATGCTTCATCACGCCAAGTTTCGTCACCTTTATGAGACCCTCATGAGTCTCCCCTTTTACGGTGAGAAAAGGATAAATTTGAGGATTTTTCCCTTCGTCGCAAATGGGACTGTCGCAAGTGGCACTACTCCGTCAATGATTGCACTTTGTGCCATCAAAACACAATAATGTATTACTTATTCACATTACTTCACGCACGACTGGAGTGTGTTATTAAACGTGAAAAGTGACGCGTGCTCTTCGAGAAAGCTCCGCAGTCAGGAGGCGTCACTTTTCACGTTTAATAACACACTCCAGTCGTGCGTGAAGTAATGTGAATAAGTAATACATTATTGTGTTTTGATGGCACAAAGTGCAATCATTGACACAAGGGATCGGAGTAAAGCGTTAATTGTAACAGTTACTTTGTTTAGGTAACGCCGTTAGATTTTTCAGAAGGTAACTGTAACTTAAGCTGAAATTTAACTGAAACACTTCGAAGTCGCGCACGTTGGCTCTGCTTCGATCTATTTAAGCTCCTCTCTGCGAACGCTCTCGAAAACCAGTATTAAACTATCAAAACCATGCGAATTCATGCTTAAGAGGACTCCCTTGAAATTCCACATCTTGAAAATCGTAATGTTATTCCTATGGAAAACATTCGCAAGTCAATTACCGCCACAATTTTAATAAAAGGTGACTAGTTTCTTGTATCATTGTAAAGAACGGAAGGAACTTAAAAGGCTAAAATTAATTTGTTTTGTGAAAATCACATATTTAGTATTTTTAATAATTTTTTGAAGTTAGTAAAAAATGGAGTAAGCATTAAGTTCTAATTTTAAAAAATTATTAAAAATACAAAATACGTGATTTTCACAAAACAAATTAGTTTTATTCTTTTAGTCCCTTTCGTTCTTTACTATGATACAAGAAACTAGTAACCTTTTAATAAAATTGTGGCGGTAATTGACTTGCGAATATTCTCCATCGGAATAACATTACGATTTTCAAGATGTGAAATCCCAAGGGAGTCCTCTTAAGGGCTTGTCATTCGTGCAACCACAAGAGCCACTATACGCCCGCCTTTTTCACGTGACGTTGACCAATAAAATAAGTCGAAAATCACTGGAAATATGAAGATATTTAGATAGATTGTTTTCCATAAATAATCCATTTATAATCCAATCCATATTGAACTTTTTTCATTAATATTAAGTGTCAAAACAATAAACAAACAGTTCGAGCGCGAAAGCTCGAATGGTCTGGGACCAGATTTCCATTTCGTTGTCTAAAGGAAGTTGTGAAGTAGAAAATACAACTAAAAATACTTAACGTGCTCGTCACTTGACCAGGGTTCTACATTACGAGGCGTAAATGGCTGTGTTAAAGCTCTTAAAGGAGGCTAGAATTAGGCAGCCGGAAATGATTACATTACATTACTTCGCGTGGAAGATTGATGCACAATTAAAAAAAAAATGCAAAAAGTTATGAGGCATATTACTTCGAAGGAACGATGATGAAAAAAAGACTAGGTGACAATTCGAATCTAATCTCTATATAAAAGGGCTTACGCTAATTGTCACGGTTCTTCACAACATGTAAAAAATCTATGCATTTGTAAATGAGCCCATAATATTATAGACCCATGACAGGAAAAACGAATATTCCCAACCTCCTTACTTCACCTTCTTTCTTACCTCTTCTTACCTTCCTCTTTACACGAATGCCCTTGAAAAAAAATTTAACAAATCAATTATCCGACAAATTTGTTCAAATCAATTTCACGTCTCACATTTAAAAAAAAAAAAGAAACTTTCTCCTTCTTCTTAAAGTCTGTTCAAATCCAATTGATTTCGAACTCCAAAGTCGAGCCTCTGATTCACCGCTTTTTACCGAGGCCGAAACCTGAAATCACAGACAGTAAGAAGATGAGCCATTTGTTTTAACCTGCGCGAAGCAAAGGGCAAGAAGCGCATGCCTCCTCCAAGGTCGCGGTTTTAATTCTATTCATCGAACCTGCGATCACAAAATCATTATTTCCTTCATAGCGGTGTTTTTGGAGACGCATGCGGTATTAGCGTTATTGTCAGAGAGCCGTTCCTTTGATTTCCAAGATTTTTTCCCCTTTCTTTCAAAGAATGGATATCTTAATCACTGGCCCTGTTTTTGTGAAGACATAAGTATGGTCCATTGATTTTTTTATTTAAATTTAATTCTAGTATACTATTCTAAAAAGAAAACTCCGTATATGTTCGATTTTAGTTATTAAAAAATAAACTGTAATGATTTTTATGGTATATATATTTTAATATAGCTACATTATTTTTAATATGGTATATTATGTGCAGATTTTTCACAATGCGTCGTTAAATTGTTATGAACTTCAGGATTTGCCATCGTCACAAAAAAAAAAAAATATCAGGGTATCATTTTAAATATATCTAACATTTTTATTAAGTTTCGTCAGAATGACCTATTAGATTCTTTGAGTTGCAATTATAAAGAAAGTGTTCTCTAAGATAAGAAGTCAGAAACCTCTTTCAGATGCTATGAATCTTTAATTGAATAGGTCGTCGCAATGATGTCTTTCTGACACCACAATTTCAGTCTCGCATTAATTAACTTTTCTAGCATTATTTTTGTATAAAAATTCGAAGTTGTTTAGGGGTGCATTTAGCGAGTCGTTTTTTAGTATTAAAATATTCTACTCTAAGTATGAGGAAAAAAGAGGGGGTCATCCACAAAGTGAGCAACCCTAGTATAAAATGTACATTGGCATTGTCTCACTTTGTGGACGCTTCTCTTCCCACATCATCTTTCCCTCTTCTGAGAGTAGAACATTTTCAAAATCGAGAAAGATTTACTAAAATGTTTGCGTTTTCTGCCAATTTAGGCATTCGTTGGCTTTTATAAGATATGATAAACAATATTATTTGAAATAAAATCATGTAAAAAATTGGGAAATATGTGGCATACGCGCAGAAAAAGAGCAACTATTATCTCATATTAACTTGCCTTTCATACTAAAAGCCTAATTTGCAGACATTACATATGCATGAAAATAAATGTTGTAGTGCGTGTCTATAGGTCTTCAACAGATGACATATTTCAAGGTAAGTTTTACTTTTTAATAAATGTCGAAAAGCTGAAGCAAAACTCATGTAAAGATAATTTTGGAGGGAAGGGCAAGTTTCTTAGAAAACCAGGAATAAGTTTTTTTTTTTTAATTTTAAATAAAACATATAATTCTAATTCCATGTAACTGTGATGTAAGTCATAGCTTAAGAGGAACTTACAAACTTTTGAAATTTGAAAAATAAATAGAATTAAATATAGCATATGACATTATTTTTCTCTAATAAGTATAGATCAGCTATTCTGCTATTTTCTTTTTAGTTTTATGTTAAAAATTGTAATTGTTATTATTTTTTACACACGTGACTTACACTATAGAAAGACATAGAGTTAGGAAGGAGGAGTAGAGGGGTCTATCAACTGAAATGGTTTGAAGCAGGGCTGTCACGTTTATCGAGCTACTGCGCATAACATACCGGCACTGAGGTATCCCAAGATAAACCGCTTTAGCTGTTTTTTGATAGCAAAGTAGCCGAAACTATGGAAACTGGCACTTAGCTATCCCAAGATGCACCGATCTAGCCTGCTTCTGTTGTGCGTTACTGCGCATATACATTGACCTCTTATTCTCTTTCCTAACTATATGCAGAAAAGTTAGTTTGGCATGGAATTAACCTTAAGAAAACTGGTAGAAATAATCTGATGTTCTTCTTTCATATCTTAGAACGTGATTGTGTGCGAGCAAGGACGCCCGTTTTATGCTCATCAAACAGGAGAAAGTCGCAGAGGAATGTTCGGGGGGGGGGGGGGGGGGGGTTGCAAATACTTATTTTACTTATACTTATTTTATGATTGTCAATTATTCCGATTCCGAGCAATTCGTGATCAGAGAATTTGGGCTATTTTTTTTTCTGGAGCGATTTATGTATTTTGTGTACAGATATCGATTTTGTTATTGTGAATGATGTTTTATTGCAATTTTATGTCTGTGGTTTTATGGCTAGGTTGTAGTATGAACAGCGGTCCAATATATCAAAACATCGTATGGATATCCGTGTTTATGTTCATTAAAAAACAAACCACGACATGAAAAAGTCTTTAAGATAATTTTAGATGCAATTTTATTTTTAAATCTTGTTCGTGTTTATTGCTTTCTATTTCAATAAATAAAGAGCTACAATACACAGTAAAAAATAAAATTTTCTTTAAAAAATATTCTTAACTAAAAAAATCATTACCTACATATACGTTAACTTTCTTCGATTGTTGACTTTTTAAGGCCAGTTTACAGAAGTGCTGCTACGTTCTACGCCCAAAAGTAGTTGCTATAAGAGGGCAATAACAAACCAAATGTACGAAAAAGAGAAAAGAAAACATTGCAAAAAATGAGTCACGGGCAAGAAAACAAAGATATCTTAGCTTTCCGAAATATATGTCGCTTTTCAGCTGAATAAAAATATAAATAAGCTAAAGAAAACAATTGACTCCCATTTGAAAATATGGAGGTATTTTTTTACAAGAAAAACTGTTTTTGAGCGAGACTTAATATGTTATTGAGACTAAAGTATATTGTTGATTTTTTTAAGCAAATAATTTTTACAATATTTTTGTTGTCCTTTGTTGTATAGTCTTTTACGTGAAGTGGGATTTTTTCTTGTGAAGGGTCAACTACGACCCAAGTATTAAAATCATTACTAGCTATCAACTTATTCGTCTAACATTTTGATTTAATAAATTTGGGAATCGACTCGCTCGTAATTCAAAATTTAAACGTATGCATGTTATAAATAATTCAGTCATAACAGTCAGTCATTGTTTATTCTCCTGTGTTGTCACTCTAGGACATGGAGCTGATATATTTTTCGAAAAATTACTATTCTTTGAACCAATTTTCTTGATTCGTTTAAAAGTTAAAAGTCACCACCTTACCCTCTAGGATTTCCATTACTTAAGCTCTTACCCTCTCATATTTTTAACTTATTTTCGTTCTTTTTTTTAATTTGAAATAATTTTATCCAAAAAAAATAATTGGTAATAGAAATCTTTTATACATTTTTCTGTCCTTTCTTCTTTTACGCGCCAGTCCATCGCATCTGTCTTTTCCCCTTCAACCTTCGTTCTTATCCATGAGATTTTTTTTTTTTAATTGCTTTTGTTTGAAATGTATATCATTAGTTAAACTACTATATACTATTTTACTGTCCATTCCATCTGTCTTTTTGTTCATTCCTCCGTACCCTCCTTGTCAACTTTTTTCTAACCGGCAGATTTTGAATATTCCTTTTTTTTTATTAGAAAAATCATTAGAGACTTAACTTATATTTTGACCCTTCGAACTATAAGAATTAATGTAATCATTAAAGTTTTTTTAAAAAAGTTATTTTTGTTCTCTTAGAACTTCTTGTTTTTATCCAATATGTTTCATTAGTTAGGATAAAAAGTTTCCCCTTTTTCATAAACTTTAAGTTAAGTACATTTTCTACTGTTTGCAACTACCGTTATTAACGGATTTAAGAGCAAACAAAAAACTTTAAAGCTCGTTTTCACCTTTTTTTTCCTCTTATCACGTTCTTCCACTTAGCTCTTAATTTGTGTCATTAAAGTTCCTTTTCTCTTCTCTTATTTGAGTGGACCTTGTAATATTTTAACGGATACAATACTTAATCCAATTATCTTAAAACGAAATTTTTCAAACGATGTACTCTGCTCATAACAATTAGGGGAGCGAATGGTTTAAATTCTTTCACTTCCAATGATTCAATTTAGAATAGTCAGCTTGCAATTTTTTTCTGACTAAGTTAATATCACACATATGTATCGTTAGATGGAAGAATAATCTCTTTTAAAAAATTAAATAATGTTCGTTTTACTTAAATGAAATTATGAAAAACATGGTAAAATAAATAGAAGAACGGCCCGTGCAGCCAAAAATGTCCGACGAATAATACCTCGTGTAAGGGAGTGCACGTCAAATATCCTTCAAAGTCTTAACGCTGCGTACGATGTCGCCCTTAACGGTTGCGTTGGGTGCCTATTCAGGTGTTGGCTCGTCACCTGACTGTGGTTCTAATATACGACGCCCGTCGCCAATAGCCCTCGTGTAGCTCTAGTGCGACGATAACTCAAACCAAATCAAATCCATTTACCTCTGCAAACAAAGCTGCTCCAATAAGCCGACCGAAGAAGACAGGTTAAAAATTATAAATGCAAGTCTTGCCAGTGTGGGCTGCAAGGCCATCACTACTTGTTGCTACTAAGAAATTCGCTGCAGTATCTGGAACACGGTGTGGGAATACCTGATCGACTTTCTGTTGTTTTTTCTGAAGTTTTTTAACCTGTAGTTTTTTTTATATAAGTATTGGAAATATTTTTCTTTGGAAGTGACCCAGTGGGAATTCAGGACTTTGGCTTTCGTTTTACGTAAGTGATGGAAGGTTTTATTAAGGTCTGTACATCTGTCTGTCACTCGCATTCATTCACTTTCACAGCATAAACAAACACAACACATTACAGAGAAGAGCGACGCGCCAATTTTTCAGTAACTGTTAAACAATTAGTGTTTGCTTTAATGATATTAGGACCATCGACTGGTTCGAAACTACACTCTTACAACAAACTAGCGATTTTAACTAAGTTTGAGTTAATTTTCACTCCTCCCGTGTCGAAAATGCACTTCCCCTATAAGAGTGGATACTTTGTTTGTTAAACCTCCGACAGGATCACTCCAAACGAGTGATTTTAACTCAATCTGAGTTAATATTCACTACTTTCCAGTGTCGAAAATGCACATCTCCTACAGGAGTAGATTTCACTCTTTTGTTTTAAGAGTGTACCAGAAGGAAATTCACAATCACTAGGAACACAACATTAATTATTATAAAAATATATCCAACTTAAGCCGAAAACTCTTTTTTTTCCGAATTTCAAAAAACTTTCAGAAAAATTATAATTAGCCATTCAAACATTTAAGAGTTCTTTAGCATTGATAAATAGTTTATTCATTATGTTATAATAGTAGGTTTTCATTTTAAAGTTAATTGAAGATAACTGTGTTCTAAAAAACGTGGAACTACACTACTTGTTGGGGTTAGTTCGGGTGACTACAATAACTTCATTACCCCTCATGGGGCGTTCTGTAAAAGTTGTTTTCCTACTATAGTACCCATTTTGCAGAAAAACTTAATCCAGGGAGGGATTTGCTCAATTGTACACTATATATTATATACCCTATAAGTATATCATATCGTCACTTAAGTTCCCACATGTCATGTGATATCTAACTTTGCAGAACGGCAGGAATTTACTGAACCGTAACTCTTGGCGAACTTTTCAAAATCGTGCCAAAAGTCGACCGAAATACCAACCGAAATGATAGGATAGGTTTGAATTGTCGCATTAGAGCTATACGAGTTAGAGCCGAAAAAAGTGTTTGTTTATTTAACACCGGCTGTTCGGAAAACGTCATCATTGCGAAGTCAAAGAATTCGAATCATCAGTCGAATTCAGACGGTTGCCACAAAAATTATTTATCGCCAATTATCCTTTCACAACAATTAGATAGCACATGTGGGAACTTAAGTGACGATATATTATAAAAAGTTAGATTGTTTTACAAAACACCATAATATGTCATTAAATCCTTGAAAATTAAGTAAACCTTGACATTTTTGTAATTCTTTTATTATTATTTTGACCACACTTATTTCACATTCCATGGCACAGGTAAATCACGAATTCTAAATTAGAGACGCATATTCATCATATTGTGCAGACAAAGAGTAAAATGCAAAGTCCATTTTCGCTAATTACAGTAAAAGCTTTGCATCAGTTTAGTGTCTGTTTCTTAGACGCCTTTGGGTCATACAAGTCACAGAGACGAAGATCATCCGATCTCGACTTAGGTTCTTATGGACACGACTAGAGACCAATTATAATTGAGATGAACGTGCTAAGTGACAAAAAGGTGAAAACGAGGAAATAATTTTTGTTTGCATTTGAATCCGTTAAAAAAGGTACTTGAAAACGGTAAAAAAATATTCTTAACTTTTTCATGAAAACGGGGAAACTTGTTATCGTTAAAGAAGTTGGTCATATGTTCATTGTCACAAAAATCTCAATTTTTTTAAAAATGTCACTTAGCACGTTCTTCCACTAAGCTCTTCAATTGGTCTCTAGTCCTGTCCATAAGACGTAATTATTCGGCAGACGTTTTTAACTAGTTTACTGTCTAGGCTTACTACATCGACTTCGCGATGTCTGACTCTTTTAAAATTAACTGTGTAAGAAATTGATACCATCTTATGTACATTTCGACCTCGTTGCCTGTCTGAAAAGAGTTTTTTTTTAATCGACGCTTTTAGTTGAATAAAATGACTGTGTTTTACATTGAACTAGCGTTGAGTAAGCGGTATGTTTGGGGTTACACTGTTAAAAATTTCAGTTCAACGTTGAACCAAATATTGGTGAAAAATTAAGAACTTACGGCAGATACACCATAAAATGGTTCAACCAAATATCACATTCTGGAAATGGACCTGCTTTCACGAAAAATTGGTTCGACTACTTACAAAAGTTCGGTTCAACTTCTACTAACTGCAACCGACAATTTAACAGTTCACTCAAACGGAGGCGCCGTGAGTATAGTACTGCTTCTGCTTAAGAATTGGCCTGTCCATGGCCGAGTGGATATGACAAAACCTAGAGATTCAACAATCTCAGGAGAGCGGGGGTTCGAATCCCACCTACTGCCTGTCATCCTATAAATCGGATATCTTTACTGGAAATAGTAGAAAAATCCTAAATGCATCACGGGTGGGCTCGAGTGCACTAGGACAGACGTGCTCGTTAAATCTGTTGGGTCCAAAGTCTCGAAGGAGTTAGCTTACGAAATACCGTTTTTTTACCGTTCACTATTGTTATGCATTGAGAGAACCTTTTTATGGTTCAACCTCACACCATAGTTACACAATTTAAAATACTGTTTTATGGTTCTACAGTCAACCAAATTATGGTTGCAGCAAATTTGAACCATATTTTGGTTCAACCTTGAACTATTATTTTTAACAGTGTACTTGGCGACTTTCTGACGATTTCAATTTATTTCGCGCCAAGCATCTCCACCTTCTTAAATTTTATAACTTAAATGCATCCTCTTATAATCTATGACTTGAATGCATTCCAAAAATTTTCACAACATAAAAACCTTACAGAACATAATCTTCGGTTGGAATGGGCAAAAAAGCACACCACCATCAAGAAGAACATCCGCATACTCATCATTAAAGATGTCCGCCATATCATCCACCGCGTTGCCACATTCCTCAGAGAAATAATAACAATAATGATGAAGATATCTTTTTTATGACTTTTCTACTGACACTCCTTCTGTTGGTTTATTCTTGTAGGTGCTGGGGGAAAATGTTTTATTTCATTCATACCTTTTTTTTTGGTACCACTGGATGATTTAAAAGTACACAATACAAGTATGTCCTTTTAACTTTTGGTTAGGTTAGGTATGAATTATCGTCGCACTAGAGCTACACGAGGGCTATTGGCGACGGGCGTCATATTTTAGAACCACAGTCAGGTGACGAGCCAACACCTGAATAGGCACCCAACGCAACTGTTAAGGGCGACATCGTACGCAGCGTTACAACTTTGAAGGATATTTAACGTGCACTCCCGTACACGAGGTATTATTCGTCAGACATTTGGGGCTGCACGGGCCGTTTATAGGTCGGAAGCTAATTTAGCGATGCCCGGACCCGCACCTGGGACTTCCGCATGCTAAGCGAGTGCTTAATCGACTGGGCTCCCAGTCCTCCTTTAACTTTTGGAAAATTTAAAGTTATTTAAATTATTTGTCCCGAGTACACACGGAGAACGTGCTTGCTAAATATGTGAGCTTGAAAATTCTTTGGGTAGTCATAGCGCAAGGTTTGAAGGTTGAAGGTTGGTGAAGGTTTTCTGGTGAAAAATGACCCTACTACAGCAACGTGCCTAAATTGAGAAGGTGCACCCTCTCGGAGTCGAAGTCAGACTTCTGCCTTCACGGGGGCTCAAAGCCTTGTACTAAAGAAAAGCCACTGCATTCATCCCAACTTCTAAGCTGTATATATTTTAATGATGACAAACAATACTTTTTAATCCGGCGCTTTCGGGAATTCGAAAGATTTTTGGCACCGAAAGAGCGAGGGTGGATTGTATATAGATTTAAAGAAAAAAAAATGTGATATACTCGTATTAAGTTCATTGCTGATCTTTTGTGAGAGATTTTGACACCTTCTTAGTTTAAAAGGGTTTTTTCTTTACCTACACTCTTAAAACAAACGAGCGATTTTAACTCAGTTTGAGTTAATTTTCACACCTCCAGTCTTGAAAATGCACTTCCCCGAAAGGAGTGGATCCTTTGTGTGTTAAACCTCTGACGGGATCACTCCAAACGGGTGATTTTAACTCAGTCTGAGTTAATATTCACTCCTTTCCAGTGTCGAAAATGCACTTCTCCTACTCGAGTGGTTCTTCACTCTTTTGTTTTAAGAGTGTATTATTTGCCACTTTTAAATATCAACCTACTAAAGTAATGCCATTTATTTATTTTTAAACGCCACTATAAAATAAACATTAACGCCCTTTCATTAAGTGCCGCTAAATTGATAAATACTACTACTACCATATTAAATAAATATTTCAGTCCACTTAACACACTCCAACTGCAATAATTGCTTCATTCACTTTTACAGTTAAAAGTCAATAACTGAGTCAAGGCAATCTCGAACTTTCACTTTTCTATGCAATATGCAAATGATTCATATTCAAACACTCCCTATTTCTACCCACTCTGATGTCCTATGGTCCACTCCCAACTTGGACTTAGGTCGATTACCTCTCCCAATTAAAGTAATTAGGTGTGGCTAAAGGCCATATCAAAGGATTGTGATTCGTGTGATTTGTTATGATATGACACATGAAGAGCTTATAGTAGAAGAAAGTGCTAAGTGACCAAAAAGGTGAAAACGAGAAAATGAGTTGTAACCTCTTAAGACCCGAGCAAAATCCTACATGTGTATTCTTAATCTAAACATACTTTTCATGCAAATTTATGCTAAAAACTATGTTTTATAAAGGAGTTTTTAAAGAAATTTTTTGTTCTATAAATACAAAACCAAATTCCGTATCACTTATTTATAGTTTACATTGCATTTAATGCAAAATGCCTTTAAATTAACTACTACTAAAAGAACTTTTTGAAAAGTTTGAAAAAAAGTTTAAATTATGTTTTTTAAGAACTCATATATCGTATTGACCCTCGTCCAACTTCATTTTTTTATAGAAATAAATGACTAACTATGTAATCAAAGGCTGAAACCTGATATTTGGATCTTCTTCTATTAAACCAGGTCACATTCGGGACTAATTAACGTGTTAATTGTTGGTAGGGAGGTTTTAAAAAATGTCCCCAAATGGGGACGCCAGGTCGCAAGAGGTTAAAGTTATGAAATGCACTCGGATATTTTTGAAAAGATACTTGCAAAACGTAAAAAGTATACTGAACCCAAAGTTTCCGATGAAGTGGGAACTTGTTATCAATAAAGAAGATAGTAATATATTCATTTACACAAAAATCTTGATCTTTTTCAAAAATGTCACTTAGCACGTTCTTCCACTATGCTCTTCAAATGTGATCCAAGGGAGTATAGGCCAGTCAATTCGTCCATAAAAGGGGCTGATTTGGGAAAGTTTTGGTGTAGTTTTTTTTAAAGTTTTACTTTATGTTTTCGAGGTCGCTGATCACGAATCTGAACTTTTCCACCTCGTATCTTTTCCGGAAATTGAGTTATAAGCAAAAAACATGAAAAAAATCGGACTTTTTTAAGTTTTTTCTTTATAACGTAAAAACTGTCAATTTTAGAGAAAAAAAGTCAATTATGAATTTGAAAACAATAAAATTTCCTATAATTTTTGTGCATACAAGATAGTTCTAAGATGAATAGTTTAGCAGCTAGAGCGCGTCGAAAACAGGTAAAATATCGCCCCCCCCCCCCCCCCTCCTAGCTCTCTGGACTTGACACCAAACATTGTCCTTTCCATTATTCCTTTTTCACTTTAATGCCGCTTTATACTTATAATATCTATCGGTGTCAATGGTATACTTACTAACGGGCATTTGCTGTACATTTTACACTTAAATAAGGAAATTTCTGTATTTCAGTCTTTAAAAGACCAATTTCGGTCAATGTATTCGGTTTTTCGACAGCGGAAATGAGGCGCGACGGTATTAGTAACACATGTTTTTCACCGAAGGGCACCAAAATAAATCACACGCTTTAAAAATTAGTGTTACCCTAAGTACCTGTTTCAATTAACCAGTGAGTATATAAGTAGTTTAGTTGACGCTACCCTTATCGGTTCTGAGCTGATAAGCGATAATAAGATATACTATACCCATTTACAAACGGAACCCAACTACACTGTTCCAGAGGATCAGCATTGCAAAACAATCGGATGAAGAGTTGGAATAATACCTAAAGTACGACTTAGGACCTTACTCTCTATCCCTATTCGACAATGGTTGTTTAAGAAAAGGACAAAAATCCACTTTGTACAAAACATTTAAACACATTGAAAATATGAAGTTCAATGAAAAATTTCAATACTTCAATGATGGTGCATTTTTATTACACAGAGTAGCCTGGCCCGTAGATCAATCGTTTGACGCTATCTGCGAAAACTACATAGAATATGTCAGATCAAACTATCAATCACATGCTGTAGTTGTGTTTGATGGCTATCCAGATTTGGCAGTAGGTGGAACCAAAAGTGCTGAGCGAATAAAAAGGGCCAGAAAACTTTATTCCGCTGACATCATATTTGAAGAAAAATGGTACCAACAATGTCTAAAGAAAAATTTCTTTCTAATCCAAGAAAAAAACTGCGTTTAATTGATTTGTTGATGACAAAAATTTCTGCAGCAGGAATGATCTGCAAGCAAGCTAAAGAAGATGCAGATACACTAATTGCGAACACCGCCATATCTTTAGCTCCAAAACACGAGACTGTTGTTATGGTTGGTGAAGATGTGGATTTATTAGTGATCTTGGTAGGCCTCTACGTTTGACAATGTGTTCCTTTTAAAGCCAGGAAAGGGCCAATCACCATCAGTAGCCTTTTCCCCAACAGATGCAGCAGACAATAAAGTTGCAGAAAATATTATCTTCCTTCATGCAATGAGTGGTTGTGATACCACGTCATCTCTTTACATGAAAGGAAAATTAAAATTCTTCAAGACTCTTACTAAGAATCCTGATCTTGCAGAGGCCAGCCAAATATTTTACGCCTCCAACTTTACTCAAGACATGGTTGCTGATGCTGTTGAGCGTTTTCTGGTCTCCGTATATGGATACAATGGTAAAAAGAACCTTCTCTCAATCACTTGAGGTACATTTACTACATAAAAGCCGCATTTAAAACCAAGACCAACATTGCTGCTCTCCCGCCATCCGCCGCAGCAGCAAGGCAATCTCTATCTCTTTACGAGTATATTATCAAGTTCAGCAGTCGCGTGGCATTGAACTAAATTCAGAGGACTTGGGATGGAGAAGGACAAAGAATGGTCTTGTTCCAATAACAACTTTACTTCCTCCAGCACCTGAAGCTGTACTAAAGTTGGTTTTCTGCAGATGCAAAAAAGGCTGCAGAAAAAATCTTGGGTGCAGAAAGGCAGGTCTTAAATGTTCCAACTTGTGCTTGAACTGCGAAAGTGTCTGTGAAAATTTCAAAACTGTATATGAAGATCACATGGAATCAGAAATTGAGGAAGAACAACTGGATTCTACGTTCCTTGTTCCAGCTTTTTAACAGGTAAGTACTATTACTTTTTAACTCAAATTTATTTTAAGTAAGGAAAAAGAATAACTCAAACTATTTTTTTTATCATAGAACGGGCGTAATTCATTGATAACTCTGGTCCTTAAGAAAAAGACGTAACAGAATTTAACCGGCATATTTGTATTGTAATTGTAAAAAACTTATTTTTTAAAAAATAAATGTATTATTCCACAGTTACTGATATTGTACTTTTTTCTAATTAAATTAAATTAAATTATAATTGGTGTAAATTGCATCTTTTTGGTGAGAAAATCTGAAATAAAATAAACTTCCAGGTAAAGATCCATTCCTAGGGTGAATGATTAAGGTCGCATCGGGGTGCGTCTTTTTGCCTTCTTTTTGGCGCGTGCTAGCCATTTAATTATTACTCTTACAAAGATGTTGTAAATACAAAAATTATAGAAAATTTTAATTTCTTCAAATTCATAATTAACTTTTTTTCTCTAAAATTGATAGTTTTTGAGTTACAATGAAAAAACTGAAAAAAGTCCGATTTTTTTCATGTTTTTTGCTTATAACTCAATTTCCGGAAAAGATACGAGGTGGAAAAGTTCAGATTCGTGATCAGCGACCTCGAAAACATATAATAAAACTTTAAAAAAAAACTACACCAAAACTTTCCCCTATTTTTCCCCATTTGACTGGACTAAGTAATACGAATAATTTGACGTGAAATGACGAATGATTTGACGAACAATTTACTCAGAGTAGTGCAATGCAAGTGATTTGATGACGTGATATGACGGATGATATGGGGAATTTATTTAGTTATATTAGAAAAGCCGTGTAATATCAAATTATAGTTGATTTGAGGTGAATTTCGGCGTTTACAAACATATTTCATGATTCTTCTCGGCGTTTTTTTTTTGTGAGAACTGAACAGGGAACATAAAAAAAAAGCATCCTATTGCATTCATACTTTTTCTTTGTATCTAAAGCGGATCTGAGTGCTCATGCTCATGTATTTTTATGTCTCCAAAACGATCTACTTATTTCAACGAACATGTTTTCTATTTGATAAGCTTCGTCGCTTTTAAAACATAATGAAAAATATTGAATTTCTTGTTGTCTTTTAAATTGAAATTTTAATATTGATGTGATGCGTTATGAGTCTCATACCACTAAATTATTTACAGTTGGTGTGGTTTGTGATATGTATCTACAATTAAAAATGGTCTCAGTGTGGTTTTGGAGTGAAGAGGAATTATTGCCAAAGTTTTAAAAATTACTGTGTGTTTTAAGGGTTCATAGGAGTCTTAAAAATGTGCAAAGAAGGTACTACAAAATATAGTTTAATCTTGCATGTAATTTTTCAACTACTCAATATATAAGTATAATTTTTTATATGTAATTCTATAAGATTTAATTAATACAAAACCAATTTTAAAATTTATGAAACTTTAGCCAAAACTAAAATAAATGATATTAAACATAAAGCTATTTGAACACATTGGGATTAGGCTTGCGCGGCAAATTGTGAGGTCAAAATTGAAAAAATGACCAAGAAAATGACTTTATATTGTACAAATATGTACAAATAAAGACTTATACCTAAATTGTCATCTCAATTTTAGTTAGAAAATATTTTTTTAAAAATTTTAAATCAAAATTTTAAAATTTTCATTAATTTTTTTTAGAAAAAAGTTCTTAAAATAATTTCTGATTAAAATTAAGCTGAGCATTTAGGTATAAGTCTTTGTTTGTACATATTTGTACAATATAAAGTCTTTTTCTTGGTCATTTTTTCAATTTTGACCTCAAAATTTGCCGCGCAAGCCTAATCCCAATGTGTTCAAATAGCTTTATGTTTAATATCATTTATTTTAGTTTTGGCTAAGTTTCATAAATTTTAAAATTTGTTTTATATTACATAAATCTTGTAGAATTACATATAAAAAATTATACTTATATATTGAGTAGTTAAAAAATGACATGAAAGATCAAACTATACTTTATAGTACCTTCTTTGCACATTTTTAAGACTCCTATGACTCCTTAAGAGGAGTCCCTTGGAATTCCACATCTTGAAAATCGTAATGTTATTCAAATGGAAAACATTCGCAAGTCAATTACCACCACAATTTTAATAAAAGGTTACTAGTTTTTGGTATCATTTTAAAGAACGAAAGGAGTAGATTTTGTAAAATTAATTTGTTTTGTGAAAATCACATATTTAGTATTTTTAATAATTTTTTGAAGTAAGTAAAAAAAAAGTACGCATTAAGTTCTGGCTTCAAAAAATTACTAAAAATACTAAATATGTGATTTTCACAAAACAAATTAATTTTACAAAATCTACTCCTTTCGTTCTTTAAAATGATACCAAAAACTAGTAACCTTTTATTAAAATTGTGGCGTTAATTGACTTGCGAATGTTTTCCATAGGAATAACATTACGATTTTCAAGATGTGGAATTCCAAGGGAGTCCTCTTAAGTTAGGTGAAAATTGTACTGGAGAGTAATTATTTGCTAACTTCTATATTTTAAATTCATGATGGGAGAGTTAACAAGAAGTTAAAAGTATTCATAACCTTAGGCGTCTAGCCTTCCGTCGGCAACCATGCTGCCCCGCCTTCAGTTTTTTTGTGACACTTCGCTCCTTTCGAAAACTCAAAATTTAAAAAAAATCTTGAAAACCCCAAACATAACATTTTTGAAAACCAAAATAAGTTTCCGTGAAAACATTTTCCTCTTTATGATAATCATATAACTACAAAATCGATATTTTAATTATTTAAGGGGGACCAGAACCCCAAAAATTTTCAAAAATGACATTTCAATGTTTTTAGTGTTTCTTAAACTACAAAATCTTAGCTTTTCAACGATATCTTCCATTAGAAGTTTCGAGTACTGGAAGTATTTTTAATATTTTCTAAACAAACGTTGTTTAGGTACAGCTGAGGAAATAAAAAAGTACCCACTTGAGGTTATTTCATCCGTTAGTCACCCTATAGAATCGGACCTTTTTGAGATTGTGTACAATTAACATTCTGAGTTAATTGCACGATACAAAATTTGCATAAGGGGCCGTCTTCATATTAAAAATGTTACTAACTTTAAAATTTCCAATAGCAACACCCAATTTTAATAACTTAGAAATGTTAAGAACTCTTGAAACCCCTTAAATCTAAGTTCTTGTTACATTTAGATGAATATTTGACGAGTTATTCAATCGAATCACTTGTGGACCTTTTGGGGACCATCTCTAAAATGACAAGCAAGCAAACATGCAAGGACGTCTTTATTTATCAATTACACATGCAATCTTATACACAGTCCCCTAAAGGGTAATTAAAAAGTATTTTGTGATTTACACAGCAAATTATGAATAAAAAAAATTTAAAAATTGGGATTTCGCTTAAGCTTCTCGTCTTAAATTTATTTCTTTAAAAATATTAAGGGGTCTCCATTCATATTTTTTTAAAAAATTAATATAATAATTATTTAAAAATATAAAAATTGTTTTAAATACCCCAATATTGAATGCATTTTGTTAGATCATTATAATTTCTTTTCAGTAAAAAATTCGTTTCATTATCTTAATTATTTATAGATCGGGATAGTTTTTTATGTGCAACTCATTTAACATTAAGGGACCTAAACTTTGCAGGTCTATAACTCCTCTAATAATGCTTAAAAACTAACAAAATTCGGCCTTTCGTATTAACATAGGTCAGAGATTTGAAATATGAATTCAAAAAGGGGTGTTGCTATTGGAAATTTTAAAGTTAGTGACATTTTTAATATGAAAATGGCCCCTTATGCAAATTTTGTGTCATGCAATTAACTCAGAATGTTAATTGTTCACAATGTCAAAAAGGTCCGATTCCATAGAATGACTAACGGCCAAAATAACCTCAAGTTTGTACTTTTTTATTTCCACAGCTGTACAGCTGTGGAAATAAAAAAGTAACCACTTGAGGTTATTTCATCCGTTAGTCACCCTATAGAATCGGACCTTTTTGAGATTGTGTACAATTAACATTTTGATTTAATTGCACGATACAAAATTTGCATAAGGGGCCGTCTTCATATTAAAAATATTACGAACTTTGAAATTTCCAATGGCAACACTCAATTTTAATAACTTAGAAATGTTAAGCACTCTTGAAAACCCTTAAATCTAAGTTTTTGTTACATTTGGATGAATATTTGAAGAGTTATTTAATCGAATCACTTGGGGACCTTTTGGGGACCATTTCTAAAATGACAAGCAAGCATATGCATGCAAGGTCGTCTTTATTTATCAATCACACGTAATCTTATACACAGTCCCCTAAAGGGTAATTAAAAAGTATTTTGTGATTTACTCAGCAAATTATGAATAAAATTTTTAAAAAATTGGGATTTCGCTTAAACTTCCTGTCTTAAATGTATTTCTTTAAAAATATTAAGGGGTTTCTATTCATATTTTTTTAAAAAATTAATAAAAAAATTATTTTAAAATATAAAAGTTGTTTTAAATACCCCAATATTGAATGCATTTTGTTTGGGTTATTATAATTTCTTTTCAGTAAAAAATTCGTTTCATTATCTTAATTATTTATAGATTGGGATAGTTTTTTATGTGCAACTCATTTAACATTATGGGACCTAAACTTTGCACGTCTCTAACTCCCCTAATAATGCTTAAAAACTAACAAAATTTGGCATTTCGTATGAACATAGGTCATAGATTTGAAATATGGACTCAAAAAGGGGTGTTACTATTGGAAATTTTAAAGTTAGTAACATTTTTAATATGAAGATGGCCCCTTATGCAAATTTTGTTTCATGCAATTTACTCAGAATGTTAATTGTTCAAAATGTCAAAAAGGTCCGATTCTATAGGATGACTAACGGCCAAAATAACCACTAGTGGGTACTTTTTTATTTCCACAGCTGTACAATGTACATTTCATTCATATTGTTTCCTTTAAGGGGTCTAAGGAGTCTTAAAAATGTGCAAAGAAGGAACTACAAAGTATAGTTTGATCTGTCATGTCATTTTTGAACTACTCAATGTATAAGTATAATTTTTTTATATGTAATTCTACAAGATTTATTTAATATGAAACAAATTTTAAAATTTATGAAACTTTAGCCAAAACTAAAATAAATGATATTAAACATGAAGCTATTTGAACACATTGTGATTAGGCTTGCGCGGCAAATTGTGAGGTCAAAATTGAAAAAATGACTAAGAAAATGACTTTATATTGTACAAATATGTACAGACAAAGACTTATACCTAAATTCTCAGCTCAATTTTAATTAGAAATTATTTTAAGAACTTCTTTCTAAAAAAATTAATAAATTTTTTTTAAATTTTGATTTTAAATATTTTTTAAAATAATTTCTAATTTAAATTGAGATGGGAATTTAGGTATAAGTCTTTGTCTGTACATATTTGTACAATATAAAGTCATTTTCTTGGTCATTTTTTCAATTTTGACCTCACAATTTGCCGCGCAAGCCTAATCACAATGTGTTCAAATAGCTTTATGTTTAATGTCATTTATTTTAGTTTTGGCTAAAGTTTCATAAATTTTAAAATTTGTTTTATATTAAATAAATCTTGTAGAATTACATATAAAAAAATTATACTTGTATATTGAGTAGTTAAAAAATTACATGAAAGTTCAAACTAAATTTTGTAGTTCCTTCTTTGCACATTTTTAAGAGTCCTATGACCCCTTAAATACGCTTGTATCTCAAAACTTACTTTTTCAAATGTTCATGTACCCTTTTCTTAGTATCTTCTATAAGTATCAACCGGAAATTTTTTATACGTATTTGAGAAGGTTGTTTTTAAAATTCGCTGGAGGGATTTGAGTAAAACTATCTTACTTTTTTATTTTTAATATTATTGATGTTTTTTTAGATCATAAATATGCAGTTTAACTTAAAAAATTATAATTTAAAAACTTAACAAAAATTTTGAAAATGCCTCCAGTAAACTATAGTTAAACATTCATTTAGCAATTGGTAAAAATTTCATTAAAAAGTATCCAATAGATTCTGATAAAAATGCACATAAAAAAGGTAATTTTAACATGGACTTCACTGGAGGGTTCCGTCCGGTTCCCCTTAAGGGGTCTAAGGAGTCTTAAAAATGTGCAAAGAAGGAACTACAAAGTATAGTTTGATCTGTCATGTAATTTTTTAACTACTCAATATACAAGTATAATTTTTTTATATTTAATTCTACAAGATTTATTTATTATAAAACAAATTTTAAAATTTATGAAACTTTAGCCAAAACTAAAATAAATGATATTAAACATAAAGCTATTTGAACACATTGTGATTAGGCTTGCGCGGCAAATTTTGAGGTCAAAATTGAAAAAATGACCAAGAAAATGACTTTATATTGTACAAATATGTACAAACTAGGACTTATACCTAAATTCTCAGCTCAATTTTAATTAGAAATTTTTTAAAAATAAATTTAAAATCAAAATTTTAAAAAATTTATTATTTTTTTTAGAAAAAATTTCTTAAAATAATTTCTAATTAAAATTGAGCTGAGAATTTAGGTATAAGTCCTAGTTTGTACATATTTGTACAATATAAAGTCATTTTCTTGGTCATTTTTTCAATTTTGACCTCAAAATTTGCCGCGCAAGCCTAATCACAATGTGTTCAAATAGCTTTATGTTTAATGTCATTTATTTTAGTTTTGGCTAAAGTTTCATAAATTTTAAAATTTGTTTTATAATAAATAAGTCTTGTAGAATTACATATAAAAAAAATTATACTTGTATATTGAGTAGTTAAAAAATTACATGACAGATCAAACTATACTTTGTAGTTCCTTCTTTGCACATTTTTAAGTCTCCTTAGACCCCTTAAATCACTTAAATAAGGTCGAAATGAGCGATGAATGAGACGAATTCAAGTTATGATTCATAATTTGCAAAATATTCTTAGCTTGCTTCATTAGTGCCAAAACTGTTCAGTTTTTAAACAGTTTTTACCTATTTGGGTATCGCTGTTTAACACCTTTCGAATGAGGTATTGAATTCGCATTCTGATTATTTCCCCCCAAATGTGTGGCTATCCATTAAAGGCTTTTAGCTCAATTATTTGTGGCTCCTTCGATATTTTTAAGGTATATTTAAAAATCTGTGCACTTCATTTTTTTTCCTATTCAAAACAAAAAAATGGGAAGCTATTTTTATTGGGTTTTTTTTTGCAATCTATACATTTCAAATGACTTTTCCAATATAAATATTTTAAATTGTAAAAAAAAATTTACTCATAATACTTTAAAGTGTTGAGGATTCAATTTTCACTTAATTAGTACTTTAATAGCCCTCGTGTGGCTCTAGTGTGACGATAATTCAAAACCTAACCTAACCTTAATTAGTATTTAAAAAAAATTGGCGCAGCTAGTAACTTCATCAAAATTTCTGAAACACAAAACATTTTAACGCTTTTAATAAAAAAAAGGGCGACGACCACTGGCCGGTCCACCTCTAAGGAAACTGTCCAGGTGATAAGAAAACAGTTATTTTTCTAAATACAGGGCATCTGATGTATTATATCCTGTTGCAACTAAAGTTTCTTCGAAAAGCATCGAACATGTCTTTCCAGAAAGCCTCTCCGTGACCAAACGCCATTGCCACCAATAGGCAAGAAATGGGAGCAATCTGCCACTTTTACTTCACACTTTTACTACTTTTTCACACTAAAAAAAAACGTTCTTTTTTATATTCCATCCTTGTATTGTCGTCTGCCAGTTGGACACTCGTGACGATATAGAACGACCTTTATCATAACGAAATGGGCACAACCTTGCTAGATTTTATGTGATTATGATACAAATCACCGTACAAGGTGATTTTGAGAACAAACATATAAATTAAGTAACTTGTGAATTATATAAAGAACTAGAAAAATATGAAATTCATTAAGATTTATCGGCTTCCTCGTAGCATCGATCAAACCAATCATGTTTGGTCAGTGTCTAAATCAAAGTGAAGCGTGAAGCTAAAAATGAAGTATGGTCTCAGAAAATTTTAAAATTTTCTGGAATTCTGGAATTTTGGGGGTCTAGAGCATCCCAGGTAGCACAACAATTTTGGCCAATGTCGCATGAGTATCGGCCAAACTTAGAGAATATTGGATTAAATCGATCATTTTCTACCGATTTTAACCAGATTTCCCCGTTCTTTGAGGTTTCATAAGGGAAATTACGAAAAGTGCAATACATAATTTTACTGTAATCTTATTGTATTTTGCAAGTGTAAAAGGCAAATATTATGTTTCGCAATATTTTTAATTTAAAAAATGGGATTTTTTTAAAAAATAATATTCAAACCATCCATTGTACTCCGATATTGTCCAGCGTCGGTAAAACGTAGTCCATTATGCATTGGGCGATGGGTATGAGCCGAGATTGACCATATACTGCAGTGCTACAGCATAAAAGAAACTTAAATATACACTTTTAAAACAAAAGAGTAAAATCCAGTCCAGTAGAAGTGCATTTTCGACACTGGAAAGGAGTGAATATTAACTCAGACTGAGTTAAAATCACTCGTTTGGAGTGATCCTGTCGGAGGTTTACCACACAATGGATCCACTCCTCTAGGAGAAGTGCATTTTCCAGACTGGACTCTGGAGGAGGAGTGAAAATTAACTCAGACTGAGTTAAAATCGCTCGTTCGTTTTAAGAGTGTAGGGTTCCTGAAATTTTTGGGCTCTAGGCCCGTACTAACTGGGCCCTATGGTAAATCAGGCCCTGACTGTAGTGTAAAAATAACTTTTATCATGGCCATAAAAAAAACAGCTGATGAAACGCGGATGAGGCGGTAATTAAAATGTGTGGCAGTGGTACCAAGGTTGGCGAGTCTGCGGTTTGTACAGCAGTTTTTATCGGCAGCGTGTGCGACTGACCGAAAAACTCGCCAACCCGATTCATGTGTCGTCACACAACGGTCCGAGAAGGATTTATGTGTTATTTAACCGGCTGTAACAGTAGTGAGATCCGGCAGTATTCATCTGATAAGCGTTGGTTCAGATTTATTTAAAGAAACGACGTGTGTTGCGGTTTTAAATAGCTTTTTTAAAGGGATTTTGGTTGTATTGTTACAATTGGCTCTTTTTTGCTTGCTTTGGTGACTAAAACTAAAGGGGAAAAATTTAATTATTGACAGCAACGGCAAATTAAAATCATTACGACAAATCAAATAAAAAAGATAGAACTCTGATAGCAATTCATATTTAAAGGAATACCCAAACACCATACTTAAACATAGTCTGTTCCTCACCGAACAAACTATGGAACAAAATAAGCTAGAAAACAACACAAAACAAATGAACAAAATATCATTATCATCCGAAATAATCGAGCCATTATGCCGAATGCTTTTTGACACTTGATGACAAATTTAGAAGCCTGAATTAAAGAAGTTTGAATGACAATTTTAGAAGCCTTTTAGCCAGTCTCCCAATTGAATTGCCAAAAGTACAAATGTTAATTACATCACAACATCAATTTCTAAAAAAAATTGAGTCTAAACGTTTAGAGAGAGGGGCCCCGGATAAGAGTTTTAATAAAACGCCAATTCATTAGAATTTAATTGTCAAAGAACATTTAACCCTTTCAGTCCCAAAAGTTTACTACACTACAGAAACATCTGATATTCACAAAATAAGCTTATTTTAGGTCAAATATACGAATTCCATAAGAAAAAAAAATCCATTAAAATTTTTTATATGGTTTTTTGAACAATGCCAAAATTCTTTAACTGTGGAAAACAACAAAATAAAAAATATATATATTACCTAAAAACACTTCGAGTTATATATTTTAAGGTATCTGACCATATTATCAAAAAAAATTTAGTAATTATTTTAACCGAAATAGTTTAAATTGCGTTTTAAATGTGTGGAACTGAAGTGAACTTATCAAAAATCAGGAGAAACGCTTGTTGACTATTTTCTAAATAAAAAAAATAGTAGTTCTGACTTCTATTGAGATTAAAGTAAATTTTTGTCTGATAGAACAAAGTGTGAAGAATCGAATGATGTGTGTTTGGATGTCATAGCGGGACATAAACATTTTGAAAAAAATATTGAAAGTGATGATGCCAAATGGCATCACTGGGACTGAAAGGGTTAAGGCAATTAGGTTTTTCAAGGAAAAGGCACACGAACACTAAAATTCCATGATTCCTATTTCATCTCAGAAAATCAACCTGCTATCCTACTTATAAGATGTTTTACCATGAAATTATTCGATTCTATTCCAAACACTAATTAGATGTCCCGTTGTTCCGTGGAACAAAATAAATGGTCACGACGCGACCATCCGTAGTCTTCGAGCCATTATGCCGAATGCTTTGTCTAACCAGTAGCCATTTTAAAAAAGGATCTTTAGCCAGTCTCCTAATTGCCTTATAACTCTATGTTACTATACTACTCTAAGTACAAATATTAACTGCATGAAACAGCAATTCCAAAAAAAGTTTAAACGTCGAAAGAAGGGTGGGGATAAGAATTTTAATGAAACGCCAATTTATTGGAATTTCATTTTTCAAAGATTACTCAGGCAATTAAGTTTTTCAAGGAAAAAGCACAAGACACTGAAATCCTATGCTTCCTATTTCATTTCATAAGATCAACCTGCTATCATACTTTAAAAATGTTTTGCCATGAAATTATTCGATTCTAGTTCAAATAATTAGATGTCCCGTTGTTCCGTGGAACAAAATAAATGGTCACGACGCGACCATCCTATAAAGTTTCTTTAGACAGTATCCCAATCGTCTTATAACATTACATTATTTTACTATAAATACAAATATTAACTACATCACAACAACAATTCCAAAAAAAGTTTAAACGTCGAAAGAAGGGTTGGGGATAAGAATTTTAATGAAACGCCAATTTATTGGAATTTCATTTTTCAAAGATAACTCAGATAATTAAGTTTTTCAAGGAAAAAGCACAAGACACTGAAATTCCATGATTCCTATTTCATTTCATAAAATCAACCTGCTATCCTACTTATAAGATGTTTTGCCATGAAGTTATTCGATTCTAGTCCAAAAAATTAGATGTTCTCTTCCTCCGTGGAACAAAATAAATGGTCACGACGGGACCATCCAAAATCATCGAGCCATTATGCCGAATGCTTTAACTATTTTAGAAGTCTTTTTAGCTAGTCCCCTTTCAGTATAAAGGGTAATTACTGCATAACAGGAATTTCTAAAACGATCTAAACGTTTAGAGATGGTTTTGGGATTATAATTTTAATAAAATGCCAATGGATAAAAATTTCATTTTCGAAGAACCCCTAACACTAAGTATAGTCATAGTATTTTCAAGGAAAAGGTAAAAGTACGCTGAGGAAATTCACTTAAATTTGAAAATTCCATCCTTCATATTTCATTTCAGAAAATAAACCTGCTATCCGACTTATAAGATGTTTTGCCATGAAATTATAGGGGTTTTTTTGGTGGAGAGAGTGTTTTTTTAGAGATGGTTCTGGGATTATAATTTTAATAAAATGCCAATGGATAAAATTTCATTTTCGAAGAACCCCAAACACTAAGTACAGTCATAGTATTTTCAAGGAAAACGTTCAAGAGCGCTGAGGAAATGGCACAAGAACACTAAAATTTAAAAATTCCATTTCAGAAAATAAACCTGCTATCCGACTTTTAACATATTTTACCATGAAATTATAAGTTTTTTTCATGAAATAAGTTTTTTTCTCTTAAATTAGATGTCCCGTTCCTCCGTGGAACAAAATATATGGTCACGACGAGACGCGACCATCCAATGTCCTTGGCGAAGAAAGTCGACGATCACTCTTTTTTGGAAGCCTCTGCTTTGGAGGTCAAGGCCGCCTATCCGCAAGGCCGAGTGGTATTCGCCTCACGCTCTGGCATAAATGCTGGGACGCAATGCTTTTTTTGCCCCTTTGAGCAGGTCAGTAGTGGATCCAGGTGTCTGCCCAGAGAGGGACGTGATCAGGACATCCTCTCACTTGTTGTGGGAAGATCACAGAGGTGACCTAAAATAGAAATCCTAGTCGGAACAATGTCTTCGGGTTTGGAAGCATGTCCAGTCAGTTTTTCCGCCGTCGCTTACCGCTGTTTGTTACTTTATTCGCTATTTCTGACGAAAAGAATCCTCTACCAAACTGATAATATTATCTTCATTTTTTTTCTATTGTTGAGTCGTTCTATTGTCGCACATGTTTCTACCTAAGTTAAGATGGACAACTAAAAGAACAGAATATTGGTGTTCAAAGGATGGTAAAGGATTCACTTATATTCTGCCAGGCATCTGTTATTTATCTGTACTGTCTTGCAAAATTTTAAAAACCTATCTAGGGATCAAGTTGTTTCTGGATTAAGTACTGTCCGTGTAATGTTCAAATTATCCACCATTAAATTTTAAATAAAACTACTTGTTAAGCATAATATTTAAACTTAAAAAAGGGAAGGCAAAATATACGTTGGTCCTGTCTGATCAATGCTTTTTGCCCCTTTCAGCAGGACAGTAGTTGATTCAGGCATCCGGACGTGACCTGGACATCCTCTCACTTGTTGTGGAAAGATCCCAGAGGTGACCCAGAATCAGGGCCTGTTCTAGGAAATCTCAGACTATAGACACAACTTATTTTGGGGGCCCCTTTACCGAAAATTTTGGGTATGATTTCCAGTAATGATTGATCTACGTGTCAAATTTTTGCTGCAATTCTATAGGCATCGATCGAAACAATCAAGTTAGGTCAATTTCTTAGTCAAAATTGACTAAAAAACAAAGTGGAGTATCATATTTTTTTTTAGTTTACTAATATTTTGGTGATTTACAGCAATTAGCATAATATTAGAAACTGAAATTTAGGGGCCCCTAAAATTTGGGTGTCTAACCCGGGCCTGACGGTCGTTATGCAGAACAGGCCTTGCCTTGAATAGAAATCCGAGTCGGAACGATGTCTTTTAACTATTTAACTTGTTTGGAAGCATGTCCGGTCAGTTTTTCCGTCGTCGTTTAGACTTCCGTTGTTTGTTACTTTGACGAAAAGAATTCTCAACCAAAAGCCGTTTGCATTATCTTCATTTTGCGTGATTGTTGATTGATAGTTTTTCAAATAGTTAATTGTTGATTGAGACATTTCTGAATAGTGAAGATGGGAAATTAATACAAAACTATATTGGTATTCTGTTGTCTTAAATTCCCCGTAAAAAACGTCACTTTAATTTACAGATTATGTAGTCGACAAATACTGTTAGTCGTAGATAACGTTGATTTATAACTATTATGTTTCTTTAGAAGTACCTTAAGAAAATAAATATAATATAAATGAATAAATAGGATACTCTTGCTTCAGTCTTCTGTCTTAATATCGGACATCATGTGGGCAGGGCAAACAGAAATGACCTAAGAAACGCCTACTAATGTTCTACATCGATGACGAAAAACAGTTTGTGAATTCTCGTTTATCAAACCCAATTCAGGTTTTAATTCAAATTATTCAACTAATAAGCTTATAAATTCACGGTGATAACTGCGAGCAGTCCAAATTTGAACGATCGGATTCACTCAGTGTTTTCCTTTCCAAAATACCAACACCAGCTCTCTATTTTGGTGTTTATTTTGGTCAATGGACATGGCGTAGACTTTCACAGTGTACGTCACCGCATTTGTGACGTCGCAAAAGTACTTGTCACTCAACCGTAACTACTATAGAACAAAAGGACGGGGTTTCATTTAATGAGATTTTTCCTGCCCAGAAGAGTGCAGGTAAACTGCAGTAACCAGCTTGCTGACTTGGACCATTGTTGCTATTACTCCTTGACTCTAAATCTATATAAAAACGTATGGAAACAGACTAATTATTTCAGAGCAAAATGGTACAAGTCAATTTTGTGGTCACTGCAGTTTACCCGTCCACGGCAGTGTGGGGAATCAATGGGTTGCCTTTTCAATCGCGAACTTTTCTCTGAAAAGTATAATGACTGCATGTGTGTTTTTTGTATGTGTACCTCCTTTTTTATTTATTTTATTCTGCTATTCATTAATAGCTTTTTATTAATAAACTAGCAAAGGAATATCATGGACAAGAAAAAAATAGAATCCTACTGCATTTCAACTAGAATCCAACCAGTTTGCGTACCATTTAGTATGTTATATAGGGTGACGACTTTGTTACCGTTCCCGTTTGGTCATAAATACTAACTTAACTATCCAAACGGACATTGTATACTCTCCCCGGCGCAACAGCCCATTACCGCGCCATGGCCTGCCGTGCCCATTTCAGCTTTCGTGGCCTAGGGCTCTGGGCTGCTAAGCATATGTCCCGGTAAGGTGGACAGCCTCACGCGGAACCTTCAGTGTTTAGTTCCCCAGCAAGCTTGGTACCTTTTTTATCGACCCACTCAAGGGCTGAAAGGATGGGTCAACCTCGCCCAATCCGGTGTTCAATCCCCTGACCTGTGGCGTGGCAATGGGAAGCACTACCACTAAGCCACATGGGCCTCAACGGACATTATACCCTTCATAAAACCAAGTGAAAACATCATTAACCACAATAACTTTAAAATTCCATTGCCATCCATTCTTCGTAGTATAACTTTTTTAACTCCGCCCAGTAGTAAGGAATTCGTTTTATTGCTTTGGTATGGTATGAGCTTGCGGTTTATATGGCATTTTAATCGCTAGTACAAAACTACAAAAGCGTTACTCCTGATGACTCTACTGTTATTTCTTATGCGGTAATTTCAGCTGTAACTTTCAACGTTACGAAACAAAAGGCCTGAAAGGGTTAATCATCACCAGCCATGGCAGCGCGCTTTGGAAAAGCCCTTTTTTACTTCTTCCCATATGGGTTGCGAGGAAGATGGATATGCTTGGCGCGAAATAAATTGAAGTTGTGTCAGAAAATCGCCAAGCAGCCCTTGTAAGCCCGAATAAACCGCTCACTCAATGTTAGCTTATGCTGAAACGCATAATTTTATTCCTAAACTAGCAGTATGGTCCCGCCTTACTGGGAACTCGTTAACTTCGCATTGCTTCCTTTTAGAGGCATGCTTACTTGTGAAAATACACACAATCAAAACAAAATTAAATTCGTGTTGGCGCATGCGCACTTAAAAAAGCAAACACTAATAGATTATGAAGCAGCCTTAGGGCGAGCGCATATCTCAACCAAACTCAATCAATCAAACTAATAGAGGATGGCGTCAAGTCCCCGTCAGAGACATAACATAGAGTGGACTGCGCATTGGCAAACCTAAAGTGTCCTAAACATCTAACTTACACAGTCACATGACTGTGTCGCGTTTGGCTCGCATCTATGGCGAGTTTACCATTTGGCGAGTTTTTCCACAACGACCTGAACACAGAGGCCGACAATCTAATGTTATGATAAAGAAGCTTGGAAAGGAGCAAGGATGAATCGCTAGTATTTTAAGATCCTCTTAATAGATATCAGATTATTTCTTTGATTTTGTAAGTCTATTTAAGATTACTTGAACAATTGAATGTGGACTCTTTATTAAAAATTAATTTAAAAGAACATGGTTTATGTAGAGTGTTGCTGTAATATAAGTTGGTAATTGACATAGTGAACATTTTCTGCCGTCTCTATAACTTTCGTTCTAACGCTCCGATTTTTAAAAAAAATCATTTTTTTTTTTTTTTTTTTGAAATATTGCTTCTTCCTTTATTTCACCTGGAATAAATCAACTTTCTAAAACACATCAATATATTCCAAATTCAGCAAATGTTCTACTTTTTAAATATAAATAACTCAAACACGATTGCAAAAACAGGTTTCGTTTTGACCAAATTGTAAAAAAATATTCTACTTCTAAGCTGTCTAATGTTCAGACCATTAATTTTATTGACTTGGCCCAAAATATTAATTATAATTAGAGTTCTAACAACATTGATTTAATCATGGATATGATTCTTCAGTATAAAAGAGCTTTCAGAATAAATTCCCTCGATAGAAATTATAGTTTATGAAGAACACACAATTACTAAAAGTATGCAGAACTAAATAAATTTTACCCGTGAAGTGTGACTAATCCTTTTTTATACCCCTCTTTACAATTAGGAATTCACAAGCATTTGGCATCTTGCACAAAACGTTACTGAATTAAAGTACAACATTCACGATTGTTAACATGCTCAGAGATTAAAAGAATGTAATTAAATATTTATTATAAAAGCCAAAAGAGAAAAATACCAACAATGCTCAAAAAATCGTCTGCAAAAACATTAAAAAAAATTCAAGCTGCCGTGATTGATAGAAACCCACGTGACATGGGTATTGATGGTAGTCTCCACTTCGGTTTGCTAGCTGATATTCAGGTCTGGCGACAATTTGGAATAGTTCGTAACGAAACGGTAGCGTTAAGTTGCCATATGTAGCAACCTTTCCCCTCTTGGCGATTTATGATGTTTAGGACATAATGCTAATCTGCAAGGGATGGCGGTTTTCCAGAAAAAACCGGTTTTCCATTTTCCATCGGTTTTTCCCTAAAAAACCGGTTTTCGGTTCCAAAGGGCCTCATACAAAAAAACCGGTTTTCAGTCAAAACTGGGACCACCGGTTTTTTGAAAACTGGTTTTGGTTTTCCATCCCTAAGCTGCTTTACTATTAATGCGCAGTCCACTCTATGTTATGTCTCTGGTCCCCGTTTCGGCCCGGTCCATGTGTTTCCAAGCCCTGTTATGGTCCCGCAATTCCACGTGGATGACGTTTTTTTTAAAAACTAATTATATTAATTAAAAATCACAATCAAATATGAAAAAACTAAGCCTCAGGTGCACACGTAGGTATTAAAAGGAACCTATATTAAAAATTTCGAATTTTTTAGAGCAGTCTAAGTAGGTCTTTTGCGATCCACAGACATACACACGGACAGACTTTTTCTTTTATTATTATAGATAGTTAACACTAAAAAGCGTTAATTTAAAGAAAAAAATGGCTAGATGCACATTAGTATAGGCTGTACATAGCACGAGATCTGAATTTGTACCAGAGTACAAGATATTAGTATTTTTCTTCTCATGTAAGAAAAATACTTTGTAACTATAGCTAATGACTTAACCGTTGTTGTAACCAATTAAGAATGCTAACCTACAAGAAAGTATGAATCAAGACTGATTATTTCAGTCAATAACGCTTCAATTCATTGTTGTGGTTACAGCGCCTAAAGGGGCTGGGGAGCCCGGTCGGTTAGGCACTCGCCTAGCATGCGAAAGGTCCCATGTTCGAGTGCTTCATCGCCTAAGTAACTGCCGACCTATAAACGGTCTGCGCAGCCAAAAATGTCCGACGAATAATACCCCGTGTAGGGGAGTGCACGTTAAATACCCTTCGAAGTCCTAACGCTGCGTACGATGTCTCTCTTAACGCTTGCGTTGGGTGCCCATTTAGGTGCCGGCTCGTCACTTGACGGTAGTTCTAAAACACAACGCCCGCGTCGCCAGTAGCTCTCGTGTAGTTCTAGTGCGACGATAATTCAAACCAAACCTAACCTAACAAATTCATTGTTGTGGTTACTGCAGTTTACCTACCCTCGGCAGATTAGCGCCAAATAGTTCGCCGATAACGTTTCTTTGGGCGATAAGTGGCTTCACTTGGCAAACCTGTTTTTGTGTTGTTTTTTGCCCGGCAACATCTCTATCTTCTTCCCAACTCTGAGCCTCTTCCAAACACGAAATTCTTCGGTTTCGGTACCAAATTGATGAAGCTCCTTCCTCGAAATCTCGTTCCGCCAGACTGCCTTCGCAGGTAGCAATTGAAGAGACACAACGCAAACACAAACACATGAGATAAAAAGAGATGATAAATTAATCATCTACGCGTGCTTGGATTTACGACAAGAAATATTTTGTTTTACGGAGCTAAATTTCCCCCTCTATGATACCGTCGCCGACGCTAATATCTAAAAGCGCAGGCCCAACTTGCGTTTTTTTACAATCTGAGGATGTTAGATCAATCACGCAATCAGAGGAAATGGTGGTTTTCCCGCTACTTTTTTTAAACTTTTTGATCGAAATTGATTTAATCGTGACTATTAACTGATTCATCTGACTTTCATGCCGTGTTTTATCAAAACAAATCAATGAATTATAAATGTTGAGATTCCTGTCTTACAATATTGAGGTGTATAACAACTTAATCTTCCATTATGGTTGGTTTGATAAAACCATTCAATTCAATGAATCACTTATAATATATTTTGGTCCAATGATAATGGAGTTAAATACAATAATAGTAATGCTGATTCACTTCGAAATTTGACATTTTAATTATTGAATTTGAATAAGTCTTAGATTAATATAGATGTGTTGCAAGTTGCAAGCATATCTTTCAAGACTGTTGTTTAATTACGCTTTAGTCCTGAGGACGTCAAAAGCTACTCGAACACGTGTACAATACTTGTTCTGTTTCCGTTTACGAAATATTCTATTTAACTTACCATAATAGCTGCATCAGTAGCTATAAAAATTGTGCACCCTTGTATTACAACACTTCGGGCAGATAGGAAAGGTCTTCTTTCCATTGGTGTAATACATAGATCTAATGTGTCCACTTTAAAGTCTCGTAATGGCAGCCTGGTTGCTTCTGCAGCACTTTAGGGATAAAGCCTCTCCAGGTCGCTTACCTTGGTACCAGTGGATTAAAATGTACTATACGTAAATGTCTCTAAATCATATAAGATGCGATTAAATAATGAAATGGACCAAAAGTTCCGACACTTCTTCTCCATACTCTTCCGTTATCTTATAACTAACGCGAAATACTTTAATTTTTTTTTTAACCTTCTCATAAAAGATAGTTAAAAAAAATATGCTGGGCCCTGAAATATTTCCACTTACAATAAAATAACTTTATCGCTTGAAAGTCTAACTCTGCTTCTCTCTCATAGAGTTGCTTATCTTCTTTCATTGCTTGTAACTTAATCTTTTTCGTTGTTGTAGGCGAAATAATCTTCCTCTTTGACAATATTCAAATTTAGTTAAAATATAATTAAAATTTAATATGCTTACATCCATACGACATATCAGATGCGATAGGTAAATAACTAAATCTGCCAAAACTTCTAACACTTCTCTATACGCTTCTTTTAGTTTATAAGTATTTCGTGAAATACTTTTTTTTTAAACTTTCGCATAAAAGATAGTTTAAACAGAATGTGTTGAGTCTGGCCGGCTTTAATTCCAGATGCAATAAAAGAATTCCAACGCAGTTCTAACTCTTCGATCACAGAGCTGCTTCTATTCTTCCATTACTCCTAAGTCTAACTTTCTCTTTTTCGTTGTTGTAGACGAAATCCTCTGTCTCTTTGACAATATTAAAAAATGCAGCGTAAATGGAGTGTAAACCTATTTACGTATCTTTCTGTGTCTAGAAGTGAAAAGAAATGTCACTTTCATGTCTGGCTAAGCATGGCCTATGGTGTGTGACTTCATTGCATAACTGATAAAACGACTGATTTAGCAGTAGCAAAACGCTCCGGTTTTTTAATTATTATTATATCGGACTGCTTTTGTAGATTTAATGTAATAGATTTCACTAACATACTTATAATTTAAGTTCAAAAATATGTAAATGAACATACAGTGGTGCTGGTGGCCAAAAGTGGGGACACTTTTTGAAAGTTTCATGTGTTTCAACTGTTACCTGTGTGCTTGCATCTATTAAATTTCGCTTAAATGCGAACATTTAAATATTAAGTTGAAGGTAATTTAATGTAGAATTTCATTAAAAAAACAGAATTAAAGTATCTGTATTACAAATAAAGTTATGCTCATTTTAGCTGAACAAAGAAGCACAATCAATGTATTCTCTTATGCTGAAATTGAAATACAAGTTGGTGGTTCAATGACTTTCAAAACTAAGACAGATCATAATATTAGTTGCATAGCTTATTTGTAATACAGATATTGTAATACTGTATTTATTTTTAATTCTACATTAAATTACTTTGATGATGATAATGTTGTGTCCATGGATATAGATTATATGGGACCAAAGGTCTCATAGACTGCTTCAGCGATCTGCAGACAGTGGTCCTCATAAAGATTAAATTACTTTTAATTAGATATACAATTGTTTAATTTGATATACAATTAATATATTCTGTAATCACACAAAGTTGAAAAATATGAAACTTTCAAAAAGTGTCCACACTTTTGGCCACCACTGTATATGTTACGGGCAATATGAATGATTGGGTATTCATAATTCCCGGGTCATTAGTTGAAAGTTTAAGTGATAATTGAAAACGTCACATTATTCGGTCTTTCTGATTTCTCTATGCAAAAGTAATTGGACATGTGTATTATATTAAATTTTTTTTAAATAATTAACTGACTGAAAAGGAAACTTATAAGGTACGTTCTTGCAATACATATTATTACATGTTATACAAATGCATGTTAATTCATCAAAAGGGCCATAAAAATAATAACAGTTTCAATGACCGGGCAATTTGATAAATGATCGTACACAAATGCCAAATTATTAAATTATCCGATTTTAGAGGCCATTCTGTAAATTTTCCTTTTTTTTTTTAAGAATAAGAATAATGTCCGGATTCGTCAAATTGTCCGTAAAATAAATGTAATGTACTTTATATAAATAAATTTGTTTGTTGAAGTCAGACGATTCAAACAATTTTTTTATTACCAAACACTTTAAGACCGAGTTATTACGATCATGCGGGCATAAAAGAGAATGTTCAAGCTTTTCAAAAATATCGATACCGAAGCAGCTGGCTTGTACCATTCGTTATTTGTATAAAAAAAATGACTGTTTTTAAGGAGTTGCTGGGCATTGATGCTGTTTAAGGCATTTTTTTTTTCGATAAAACTCTAATTTAGTCTTATAAACTTAAATCAGCCGTTACACTGCTATCTGGTAGCCGGTCTTAAAGAACTAAGGCGGGAGTACTTGATAAATTTGTACATATTAAGTTTCCATTTCAAATTAATGAAATCTAAATCATAAACTAATTTGATTTTGCATTATTTTGAAAAATCAGTTTGCATTAAGCTTTGAATATACTAAATAGGATTTCTCACATTAACCTGAAATAATTGGAGTTATATACAATACAAGTATTAGTTACTTTCAACTTTAGTTTGTGGTGTGAAGTGTCTTTCGGCGTATGTAATCTAACAAACAATCTTAAAAATGAAATAGGCCAAAATGGAAATAAGGACGTCAGTTAACTAATAAACTTTTCAATTGGAAGATCATCCGGACCAGTTGACTGGTCGGACAAGCAGTATATCTATGTAGAAAAGACAGTGTATTGACACACGAGTTACTTTGAAATATTTCCTGGTTTCATGATTGCTCGATATTGTGGTCCGATGAAATGCGGAAAATTTAATTACAGAATTAACTTCCCTAATGTGCAGTCTGCTTTGTATGTTGTTAAAGTTTTATACAAACATAGTCCGAAATTGATACTGCGTAATAAGTGTTATTGGTGTTAATTTCATTTAAATGGTCTAGATTTTATAAACAACTTTTCGAAGAAATACGATACCGTAATTTTAAGTAATAGTAATATTGTAAAAGTAATTTATCAATGCCTTCAACAAAAACAAGAAGTTCTAAAAAAACTAAAATAGACTACTTTCCTGTTACTTAAATACTGAAATTCTTATCGGGAAACAACTAGGTTCGTAACAGTAAATGTCATCCACCAAAGTTTCAGCATAAAACTTATACACAT
Organism: Hylyphantes graminicola; assembly: GCA_023701765.1. Lineage (NCBI taxonomy): Eukaryota > Metazoa > Arthropoda > Arachnida > Araneae > Linyphiidae > Hylyphantes > Hylyphantes graminicola. Next base: position 24,619,749 of record CM043112.1, read on the forward strand.
TAGAATGAATTTCACTAATGCAGCATCTACTATAATTTAAACTTCTTAAAGCCAAAATCAGCTATTTTCATTAATTTTCTATCACAAATAAAATTAATATTATTTATCGTCTGCTTGATTTATTTGTACATAACTACATCAAACATAAAACTACTACCAAATGCTATTAAAATAAGAAATGTAAATTAAAACTAACCAGGATTGCACGCAAAAAAATATGCCTTGGCAATACTTAGTAAAAAATATATTAAACAATCACAATATCACATTCCCGACGTCATTTCAAACTGATCTACAACCAAAATATTTTTTGCTTTAAATAATATTATTTTAAATGAATAAAGTTTCTCGTGCCATTGTTGAGTTGGCAGCAGCGATTTAAAAGAATCAAAATTGAATTTCAATGCTTATTCAATGGGAAATTCCGACCAATAGTGGATTTATGTCCGTCCTATCGTACAGACAGACGGATAAAATGTATGAAAGTTGAGTCTCTGAGGTCATAGCTTCCTAGCTAAAAAAGAATTATTAAGATCTGATGGATAGAACCAATTTTGGATGGGGAGTACGGATAGACGGACGGACAGGATATCGACCGCATGTCAATACCTACTTTTTCATTTTTTTATATTTTTTTCGAATTAAAAAAAATTAAAAAGTTGGCAAAAAATAGTTTAGAGATAATTTTAGTAAAGATATAATTTTTTGAAAACACGTATCGTATACGTAATCTAATTTTTTCCCAATAATGCTCGTGCGAGTGGACATGGCCAAAATAGTAATACTTAATACTCTAGCTTAGAACACTCATAAAAATATAGGCTCACGTTAAAACAATAAATAATAGTTGAATTTTTAACTTATAGTCATAACAGCCCATGGTAAGGATTCTTATTCAGACCAAGAGTGTCAAGACATGCAGGCACAACGAATTAAGCCTTTCTCTTTCTAAATATTTCTTCTCAAATAGAAAAAAAAAATCCGACAAGTTATAACTTAAAGATAAGTTCGATGCCTTTTGGTCTATCAATGAGTTTTCTCTCTACCGCGAAGAGATCGCAGAAAAACGACACATCTTCCATTGGCTAAACATGAAAGATACGTCACTTTTCTACGTGTTGACGGCACGGGGTGAAGGTGAGCGTGTATCAATCTTCAAACGAACGGCGCTTTCGCACCGCCAGACATCGAAACAAGGTCATGCGGTTCCTTTACCTTACGAACACACCCACTCGTAGCTTTGGCGGGAAGTTTGATTGGGTTAGTTAGAATTTTCATCGCGCTAGAGCTACGCTAGGTCTATTTGGCGATGCCCCCAGACCCAAACTTGGGGCCTTCCGCATGCAAGGCGAATTGGTGAATTGGTGAATTGGGTAGTTATTGTGATATTTGCTCGCCAGACAAGGCTGCTTAATCACATTGCTCCTGTTTTTAGGATATTGAGTTCGAGACTAGAGTTGGAGGAACACTGGCAACATCAGGGAGAGTCAACTGGATTGGAAAATCTGGTTGATAAAAATGATTATAATCTTAGTCTTGATTACTGCGTTTTCGGTCATGTCGAAAAGCCAAGGAAAATATAAAGGCATAATGCCGAGTTGGTTTCTTAATTTGGTTCTAGCTGCGTCGAATTTTTTACATTCCAAAATCATATGGTCGATGGTTTCTTCCGTTTTGCAAGTAGCACAAAGGGGCGAAGAGGCAAGCCCCATTTTATGGAGTTTAGAATTACTCGGGAAAGTTTTAGTTCTGATCCTCGAGAGCAAGACATCAAATCTTCTATTTGGAGGGAGAAGTCTGTGCTTAGGATCGATTGTTGTTAAAAAAATAGAAATCCTTGGCGTATTTACTGACAGCCCATTTCTGGGTTTTTTCGTTGAAGTACTGAGAATGAAGGAGAGTGTACACATCTTCGATTGGAGTCCATTTAATAATTTTATTGTCTGGAGCATTTTTAGCGGCTTGATCAGCTTTCTCATTTTCTTCAATACCCTTATGACCCGGGGTCCAGATCAACGTAATAGATTTGCAGAGTTGCGCAACCTTCCTGATCTCCTCGTTGATGAAAGTGATTGCACTGTGAGACTTATGGTTGAGCTGGTTGAGAGCACAAAGGACGGAGTAACTGTCAGACAGGATAATGTAGTGGTGATTGGCGTTGATAAAGGTTTTAATTGCGAGGTAAATTGCAAAGGCCTCTCCAGAGAACACAGAGCACAGAGGAGCAATAGAACCAGCTATAGGAGTTTGGTTTGTAATGTCAATGGCCGCAATTTTAGTTGAAGAAGGACATTTGGAAGCATCGGTAGATAAAATAATGGAGTCAGGATCGAGGCTACTTTTGTATTCTAAAAAGAGGATTTGGATAATGGAATCAGGCAGAGCCTTGTTTTGAAAGGGCAGATCTTTTAAATGAACGTGAATCTTATTAAGTTTTTTGCTAAAGACATTGATAGGAATAATATCAGCCACTGCCACGCCAGAGTCTTGAGGACAGTTCCTAAGGATTCTCCCCAGAGATTGCGTTCTTTTGAGTCTTTGGGAGAGGCTCGCCCTCTGAAAGAGGTCAACCAGGGAATGGTTTTGATTTATAGCGAATTGTTTAAAATAAAATTTTTTAGCAAGCAGTTGATGTCTTGAAAAAACAGAAGATTCATTAGCTTCTGCCAGGAGGAGGGGGATGGGAGTCCAGCGCGGGAGCATGCATGCAAGGCGAACGCCTTAACCGACTGGGCTCCCCAGCCGGCTGGAAGTTTAAATTTTTGTATCATTTGGCTACCTGTTGTTATCAATACGTACAGAGTAGGGGAGAGCAGGGGAATCCCGCCACCTCGGGTAATGCCGCCACCCCTTGTATCTCGCCAGCGGTGTGTGTGGGAGGGGGGCTGTGAGCGCTGACCTGTAGCAGTAAACAAAGTAATTTGTAGTATAGACGCTAATGGCCGTGCGTTGAGTTGGTGTAAAATTATTTTAAAAATATGGTATTTAGTGATTTTCATCTAAGCTTGAGCCTTCTGAAATCAAGCGATAAGTGACTGCTATCTCTAAGGTAGATAAATCAGTTATATATCATTTAAAAGTGGAATTATTTGGCTATTTTATCACGTTGTTAGTTTGGACGCTAGGCTAACTACCTTTCTTTAAACAAGCCGTCTAAGCCATTTTCTCTTACTGGGGTAATGCCGCCACATCACTCTGGGGTTATGCCGCCGCATGCAAAAGGATGGCGGCATAATCCGTAAAATAGAAATTTCATATATTGGCCCTACAACCTATTAGTTTTCGTTAGAGATGCCACGTATCCGAAAAGTTCCACACAATTAGATTTGTTTTTTGTTGCCACTAAAAATAATCCGGAGCTAAAACTGGTAAGTTAATTTAACACAATTTATTTTTTAATTAAAATGCGAAATAATTTTCTGCATTTCGTTACTTTATTTTCTTTCTAAAATCGAAAGATTAGGTCAATGGTTTTCATACCATTAAAATGTTATTTACTGCATAAATATGGATTTTCTCCTTTTATTTTACAGTACAGTGGTATACATAATTTCGCCATTAAAACCCATTGAATTGCTTTAAACAATAGAATGACGTCTTTCTGTACGTCCTTGAAACAATATTTTGGTTTCTTGAAAATTATGTTATTATTTACGAAAAAAATATTCCTTTTCGATTTTACATCTTACATGAATTTCGAAGCAATTCAGAGAGAAATAGTAATAACTTATGAGGAAATTAAATTTGATAGCATTATTTTACGATGCGTTTTTAAGATGTTATATATCACACTTCACTGCAACTTAATTAGTTGTTCAGGTGATATTCGTTTTTAATTTATTTAAGGAAATTCTCGCCTTTAAAAAATGTATACTTCCTTATCTGAAATAAAATATGTTTATTTTTTTTACTTTAACTACTCTTGCGAAAACGTCATTAATATAGTTGTGAGGATATGGTGTTCAAATGTTTGACATTAGATTTTATCTTACTAGAACTTTGGTGTAGTTACCAGTGTAATGACTACCAAAAGGAAATCTCGGGGAAACTTTGGAAAACATTTAATTTAGTTAAGCACACACAAAATGTACTAAATACTAGATTATAACAATAATTACAATTAAAACAATTAAATTTAAGTAAAATTAAATCAAAATGAAAATAATAAATTGGATGGACCAATGTTAATTGCTTACAGTCTGAAATCCAAGCTCTCTCTGGTAACGTAACCCTAATTTGGACAAAACGTTGATGCGCAATTGGTGGCGCCCTCTTCATGGTTCACAAGGAGGGCGTTTTACCCCAATAATCCAATTTTTTATTTCTAAACTATTCTGAAAAAAAAATAAATTTTATACTTAATAATGTTTTCATTCTTACTCCCAAAACTTTCAATAACAAATTACTATTGTCAGAAATTCATTTTAAAAAGCGAGTTGGCTTTGGTTTGAATCCCGTGTAAGGCATAGATATTTGTGTTGTCCTGTTACACGCTGAGGACGTGCTCGTTAATCTGTGGGTCCGAAAGTCATGTGGTCGGTCATGGCGCAATTTAACGTGGGTGCAGGTCGTCTGGAGAAAATTGCCCCTCCCCTCCTGCGACATGCCTAAATTGAGTAGGTGGCGCCATCTTACAGTCGAAGTCAGACATCCACCCTCTCATGGGTACTCAAAGCCTTGTGCCAACGGATGCTACTGCAACCCACTTGCCTTCCAGGCTACGGCCTGGAGACACTCGATTTTTAAATGCAGTTCATTACCCTGGATAAATCTAATTTGTAGAAGCTATAAAAACGAAGCTATTATCGTAATCTAATACTAACGATTAATTCTTGATAGATAACTAGTGCTCTTTCATGGTTATTAGCAATAATAATAAATTGGAAATATGTAAAATAAGTTTTCAATTTTCCAAGTATCCAATCAAATACCACATAAAAGCAAAAGCCATAAAACTTAAAAAATTTTCATTTCACTTCAGCTAATGTGGAAGTAAAGAACAAAATATTCTTTCCACAACCACATTTTTAATGTTAGTTTTTTCTTACGTTTATTGAAATAAACTTGATCTGTATTACATAAAACAATAGCACATTTTCTTTACCGTTTCTAAAATCTTTACTTTATTTTGAACTTTTGACAATAGAGTTTTTTTTTTTAAATCTCAGGAACTAAATGAGAAAAATAACTGTTCTCTACAAGATAACATTCAGCCGGGAAAAAAAACCTACAACCATAAGACAATTCTCACAATTTCTTTATCTCAGCCCTTTCTCAGTATACGTAATTGAATTTTTGCTTTTATATTCGGTAATTCGGTACCTCTCAGAAGAAAGAGGACCGATATCTTAGCTTATAATATTATACATTGGCCTTTATTCTACGAATGGATAGATTCGTGCCCCTCCCTTTCTTATTGTTTCTATTACTCTGGGAAGATTTCATCGCTAGCTAGAAATTAGCCACTCTTTTTTTTCTATGAAATCCCTTCGACTGGTAATAGTTTTCCCTTTATTTTAACAGTGGTGTATCTCCGCATATTGAGCGGTTATTTAAAAATTTGTGGTTACTTTACGTAACCGCCGAATTGGGGTAACTTTGGTTCAGGATGGTAACTTTGGCCCAAGTGTCTCAAGCTATTAACGTTTTGGACTCTTTAAAAATGTAATTGCCTTTTTCAGTAAAATATTCAACTAATAAACAAAAAAATATTCAATTAATAAACAAACACTTTATTAACACAAAACAACTGTATAGAATAATTTTTGTTCGTCACAAAGGGATTAAAAAAACCGTATGTGGGAATAATTAATCATAATTATAATTAACAAGACACAATAATACGACACATTATAAGTTAGTAAAAAAAAAAGGGAAAAAAATAACAAATATAAATACATAGATATTACACAAAAGAAAAAAAAAGAAAATATGGCAATGCTATATTTATTTTGGCCTAAAATTAGAATGTTAGTACTACATATGCTTGAGCCAAAGTTACCCTCCAATTCCGAAGTTACCCCATTTGACGGTAAGGTATAAGACCTGGCTTATGAGGCTACTTTGTAGTCGATTCTGAAAATTCATGACTAAAAATATTTAAGATATTTTTCCTTATGGTAATAGTGGAGCTGCACTATATTTTATTCAATAAATTGCTATTTTCCGGAATTACAACATTGTAACTTATTGAAACGAATTAAAGTCCAATATTTACCCCTTTTAGATACTGTGAAACATTAAAAAAAACCAAAATAAATTGCTATTTTGCTTCAACAAGTTGCTATTTTTCGGAATTACAACATTGTAACTTATTGAAACGAATTAAAGTTCAATATTTACCCCTTTTAGACCCTGTAAAACATTTAAAAAATCAGCAGTTACATAGTCACCGTCACTATCTTATGACAGTTTTGTTGAAATAAGGGTCAACTCGAGTTGACCAGGAGCTTAGCCCATTTGTCTAGAACAAATTTGCCTCGGGCGGTGACAAGTAGCAATCGAAAACGCTAAGTTTGGGTAATGCAGTCGTTATACCACTTTGGTGCAAAAATTATCTGGCTACTTTTCCGAGGAATCAAGAAGCGTTGTAGTTAATAGTATCTTTTCTTTTTGGAAATTTTTTCTTTTTCCATTAAAGAGTTATTCTTTTTCTAATTGGAAATGATTCAAACTCGTTAGATGGTCTAACAAATGTATTTATATGACAAAGCGAAGAAGCGCGAACGGGATTTCTTAAAAAGATTTTCTATCGAGTTTATGCGCGTTTATATGATATCCTCATAGTATTGTATTAAATTGTTACGCGATATGAACTTGACACTATGTTATAACGTGCTTCATGGGTATGTATATGCGTAATCGAAATGGTTCAGCAAATAATTTATCGAAAAATTTATTTGTGCAACCTTTATTTTATACTTTAATTTCTACACGATGCAACACGACAGAGAAGTTAGTCGAATTTTAAGTAAAAGTGGCGTATTTTTCACAAACAAAAAAATCGAATTTGCTTCAAAAATTGTATATTTCGGAACTAAATATGAACTATATATTTGGGTCAATTAATGAGTCAAATAAATATCTAGTTTGAGAGTCTAAAGACAACTAAACAAGCACATACAACATTTTATTTATATTATTGATTTGCTTGCCTTAATAACCAGCTAATTATAATTATTGCTGATGCGAACTGAATATTCAAAAACTCATAGGAGGATTTTGAATGGTCCTTTTAAAACTCGTGGTATATATATTTAAACACTTCTAGATTTTTTAACGCACCTCATGTACTTTCCGAGATCTTTTGAACTGGAATTTGATTTTTAAGGCTGCTCATCACCCCCATACCCCATCCTCCTTCGATCGGGCTTGCTAATGCTAATGGTAAGTCTATGGGGAAAAAATTGATTTTATTCCAAAAAAGAAAAGAAGTTATAGGAATATTTTGATGCGGTTTTTTTAAATTTATAAAACTCCAACAAAATTGTGCTTTTAGAGTCTATTTTTTTTAAAAGCACAATTTTATTGGAGTTTAATGAATTAAAAAAAACCGCTTCAAAATGTTCCGATAATTTCATTGCTTTTTTGGAATAAACACCATTTATTCCACATAGACTTACCATTAGCAAGCCCGATCGAATTAGGACGGGGTATGGGGGCTGATAAGCAGCCTTAAACCAACAGGAACCCAGAATAATAGTTTTTTTTTGTTCATATTCAAGAAAAAACGATGCTCGTATTGGCTCCATTTGTTGCAAAATTATACTTCCTGCAAGCGCAACAACTAAGGTTGTTCTCACGCAGCCGGATTATAACATTTTGGAGACAATGCGTCGGACAGAAAGAAGATACACAAAAAGATCACCGATTCATTATGTTCCATCTCAAGAACGGGTGGAAACCTTGAAAAATTCCCGCTCGCGTGCAATGCGAATCTGTCCTCATTAGAGGCACCAGCATTTTTTTGAAGAAAGCGGATATTCGATATTCCTGTATTTTTTTCAAATTTATGTAATCATCGAGTGGGCATGGTATCCTATAAAAGCAGTCCTTTATTATAATCAATCAAACAAGGGATTCAATGGTAAACTCCCCAATTAAAATGGAATCGGACATTTTTGGTGTTGTTTTATTATTACAGAGAATAAATAAATTTGTCAAGGAACGTTTTGAGGATTTTATAACTGCAGATGTCTCGATTCTTTTGACAAACGATTGTCTCGTAATTTTGAAGCCATTGAACTCAGTGTTTTCATTACATCGCATGACTATACAGTAAGGGAAGGTTTTTTAGTAAGGGAATGTTGATCGTTTAACTATAATTCTTAACTTAATCGTTTAACTAAATGCTAACTTAAGCAAATTTAAGAGAAAAATATAATTATCCCATCCTTAAATTCGTGGTAGCTGTTAGCATATCTTTAAAGAAATTGTCCCAATTAGGTTATGCAAATTATGCTTGACATTTTGCAAGTGCTGTTCCTTTACTCCTTAACGATGGTTTTCAAGCACATTTGCCATGCGAAAATGAGCTTTCACCTTAATTTAATCGAAGTAAGCAAAATATAAGACAAGTGAAGACCATAGCCCTGAAAAATTTACGCAGGACAAATTAAGTGGCAAAAAAAAAATAATAATTCAAACCTTACCTAACCTAATTGGTTTAAGGGCTTATTCGAAGGTCAGGCCCTGCCAATACCAAACAATCTAGTGATGATTTAATTTATAATACTGTTTAGGATTTAGAACAGGTCAAGATAACACAGTGTTCATATTTATCTTATTCAAACTTCATTGTTGGATCCTCTGAGCTTTATTTTTCGGGCTATTATACCTGAAGGATGGGAAGGTGTAGACGCACGGTACCACCGAAGAATGGGACGGCAATCGATGTTTTCGAAAAAAGGAAATTGATGGATTATGCAACATGTTACTTTAGCTTTTTAGTTGTTAAAATTAAAAAAAAAAAAGATTCGCGTGTGTGCGTGCGCGGAGACTCTAAATTACTAAAACGTCATTTGATGTTTCGGACCGCAACAGTTGCACGTCCGCAACATTTTGCTTTTTTTTTTTAAGGCGCATGAATGATATGTATATTTGGGTTTTTCGTGCATTAATGGAAAAAAACTATAAATTTATATGGTGATGACACTTTTAAAAGAGGACCCAATTTGAAGTGAACACATTTGGTGCTTCTATTAATCCTTTCAGTCCCAACGACAATTTGGAATCATCAATTTAGAAAAAAAATTATGATTGTCTATAGCCATTTATGATATCAAAAGGCACATCATTCTATTCTTCAAACTTTTTTCTATTAGATAATATATTTTTTATTAATCCCAATAGATGTCAGCCCTATTATTTTTTTAAAATTATGATCAAAAACATGATGATGCCAAATGGCATCATGGGACTGAAAGGGTTAAAAATGCCACACTGAAAAACACATCGCCTCGTTTTCTACTCCACAAAGAACATATGAAAGCCTCCTAAATATAAGTTATTGTTAAATTAAGTAAAATTACACTTTCGTATTAGTATTTAACCATATTCGTCAATGGGTACAAAGCATTTTTACGGTTGCGCGATTTTAGTTTGCAATTAAGTTGACATTGTAGCTATCTGGTCGTCCAGTTTACGTCTTTCTTTTACTAACAAGTCATTAGATGGCGATGTTTCGGCAAATAAAAATATTTATGTCTAACTCTTTGATTACTTCATAGGCCGTAACTCGCAAATCGTATGTTCCCCAATCACGTTATCGCGGAACGACATTCAAATGAGCTTCCCCGTTGCAATTTTTACATTAAAAAAATAAATTTTATTATGATTATCGGTATCAATAAGATAGTCTTAAATAACTTTTGATGGCAAAGATAAAACGCAGAGTTATTTTTGCAGTACACATATTTTTTATTATTTAATTGACTTAATTTTTTTTAAAAAGACGCAATTTTCACCTAATTTGTACCCTCAAACCAGTGGTGAAAGTAGAAAAAAAAGTAAGTGGGGGATAAATTCAATTAGAATGCCCCCCCACCCCCCACTCTATGGATTATGGATTTGAGAGATATAAGAAGTGGGGGATGGATAGCCATTTTCTTGAAAAGTGGGGTGACCCCGCGTCTACCCCCACTTGTAGCACTGCCTCTAACTAACTTATATTATTAAACTATATTCTATTTTTTTGAATATATTCTTCACTCTTCCACCAAACTACTTCAAATAACTTCTGACTTCTTCGAAGCCTTATTCATGCAAGGTTAACTAAACACGATTACCGTTTGAGATGCGATGATTTCAGACCCACCTTTCTTTCTATACTTTCCGCCACCCTTATTTGAAACACTTTAGGGATGGGAAAACCTAAACTGGTTTTTTTTTTGCCCTCGGTTTTGCCCCAAAAAACCGGTGTTTCATAAAACCGATTTCAGTCAGTGAAACTGAAAAACCGGTTTTTGAAACACCTGTTTTTTTCTGAAAAACCGCCATCCCTACCGCTTCTTATTTGGTTGGCGGCGAGTATACCTGTCAATGTGTTATGTGTATGACTCGCTTTCTTCGAAAATCGCACCCAGGTTTGTTGTCGCAAAAAGAAACAAGAGTTCTGCGAGTTCACCTGTGTTTTTGGAACGGCGAATCATCCCAGACGAGATTGATGGACAAGATAAGAAGGAATATTTGTTTCCCACAGATTTTTATGGATAGTGTGACGCCTTTGGGATTTAATGGAATTAACCTCTTGCGACCCGGCGTCCATTTTTTTAAACCTTCCCACAAACAATTAACAGGTTAATTAGTGCCGAAGTTGACTTGGTCCGATAGAAGAAAATCCAAATTTCAGTTTTCAGCCTTTGATTACAGATCAGTCATCTATTTCTGTAAAAAAAAATTTAAACGAGGGTCAATACGATATTGGAGTTCTGAAAAAATTATTTTAAAATTGTTTTCAAACTTACCAAAAACTTCTTTTAGTAGTTAATTTTAAAGACATTTTGCAGTAAAAACAATGTTAAAATAATCTGTTAACTACATATAAGTGAGACAGCTTTTTTTTGTGTGTGTATTTTTAGAGTTTAAGGCGTGTCCCTATGTTACTATAAACATAATTTTTTTTAAAAAATTACCTTTTCAAAAAATACTTTTTAGCATATATTTGTATGAAAATTATGTTAAGATTAAGAATATACATGTGTAGGACCTGTGGTTAGTGTTTTATAGCTCTTATTATTATTGTGTGGTATTTATATGTAAGAACATTCCTACCTACTTGGTGTTTGATAGATTTCGATCGCAGAATAGGTTGTAGAAGCACAGGCTTCCTCTTAAAAATTTAAGGCCCCCTTTCCCCCTATTTTTCTAAAACAACAAGGCTATTAGCTATTGCTTTTCCATATTGGATTAACAAAATAACCATTACATAATAATTTGCTTTGCCTTTAAAAATTTCTTTGCCTTACTTAATGTTTAATATAACCTGTGATTTGATAAAAGTTGATAGCCATTATATGCCTGTTAGCCCATTAGTTATCCCATCATGTATTATCCTCGACGCCATGATGGAAGAAGGGGGGGGGGGTTGCCCTCAAATAAAGGGCAGGCTTCTCTTGCACTAAAATCTTGATCAAGTCCTGACGAGACAAGGCTGAAATTTGGTTGGTGTTTTTTCTAACACTTAATAATACTCGCTACACAATATCTTCTACTCCAAAACTATAAAAAAAATTAGTCAATTTCATAGCTCAGCAAAATTAGCTTGGATAATTTATGAAGTTTTGACTCTTGGTTTTAAAATGTGACTAACTCTTGTCCTTTGTCGTTTTCAGGTCCGTCTAGACAAAGACACTGTAGCGAATGGTTACGACAACGAAGGTTACCGAGACGAGCCACCGCATGACGATCGTCTGCGAGCCACAGAAAACGGCCACTGTGGCGACGCGACGCCGTTGTCCAACGGCCGCACCGCTCCACTCAACGAAGACGTCGTAGTGGACGTCGACGAAGACGTGAACATTAACATGGACGTTAAAAGCGACGTCAAAGACTCTCACAAACCTCTGGACACTCGGTTACACCTCTATGTTCCCGTGGAGGATATTGACAGGAAGATCATGAACGGGTCGTCCAACGACCTGTCCATACCGGACGACGCTGTCGTCGACGTCAGCGGTCGCGTTCGCGTCAGGAAGTCGACGTCCAACAGTCCGCGTCTCAATAGAGAAAGCATCGCCATGGAGGACATGCGGCCAAAGTCAGACGCCAAGTCAGAGAAGGAAGAACTCGAAGCAGAACTGTCCAAAAACAAAAATGGCATCTGGACGTCCGGCGACGTCTTGGAAAGCCACTTCATCGGCGAGAAGATGAACGGAAAATCGTCCAATTCTGACGAGTCCGGGAAACTCCCCGTCAATAACCATAGGAAGTGCCTCAGGTAGGTTGGAGGTAGGAACATGTTCGCTGTCGAATATGCTCAGATGAAAGAAATTGCTTATGTTTTGTACATGAATAGTTTTTCCCCCCTCATTTTGTGTAGGTCATGGAATGATTATTCTCAGGGTCAAGGCCGGTCCTAAGTTTTAGGGGTCCCGAAATTTGACTTTTTATTAACTTAAGAGGACTCCCTTGAAATTCCAAATCTTGAAAATCGTAATGTTATTCCTATGGAAAACATTCGCAAGTCAATTACCGCTACAATTTTAATAAAAGGTGACTAGTTTCTTGTATCATTGTAAAGAACGAAAGGAACTAAAAGGCTAAAATTAATTTGTTTTGTGAAAATCACATATTTAGTATTTTTAATAATTTTTTGAAGTTAGTAAAAAATGGAGTAAGCATTAATTTCTAATTTTAAAAAATTATTAAAAATACTAAATACGTGATTTTCACAAAACAAATTAATTTTAGCCTTTTAGTCCCTTTCGTTCTTTACAATGATACAAGAAACTAGTAACCTTTTAATATAATTGTGGCGGTAATTGACTTGCGAATATTCTCCATTGGAATAACATTACGATTTTCAAGATGTGAAATCCCAAGGGAGTCCTCTTAAATGCTTCAGACCCCCCATAATGTCAACAAATTTCAATATTTTCTGAGACCTCACTTGGTTTTTTAGCTTGACTTTGACCAAACGTTATTAGTTTGATCGATGTTTTAAGGAAGCCAAGAAAATGGTAGCTAAAAATTGTTAATTCGACCAACTAGCACCATCATTAATGGCAATCCCTCACAGCATTTTCCATAAAATTGCCCCCCAAATTTATTGTGCCTATAATAAGAGTTTTCCTAGATGAGGCCCTGATCATTAGAGTATATAATATACAGGGGGGTGGTTATAAAATAACGCTCGCTATTTGATTTGGAGTGGTCTGTAGCTTGAATGAATAATCCAAATGCATCAAACATTGAGACACTTACTAATCAAGAAGGGGGAAAAAAGAATGGTTTCTTTAAAAAAAAAATCATTATGTTTCTGATCATAATTTGAAAAGAATAATAGGGCTGACATGTATTGGCATATTAATGTAAAATATTTTCCAATAGAATAGTTTGAAGAATAATAGAATAGTTTGAAGAATAATAGAATAGTTTGAAGAATCGAATGTTGTGCTTTTTTATATCATAAATGGCTATAGATGATCAGATTTTTTTTTCTAAAATGGTGATGCCAAATTGTCATTGGGCCTAAAAGTGTTATTGGCCCAGACAGCTAAAATATGTTCGACAAATAATATAATGCGTCGGCATGTTACATATGCGTCAATGTCGTGACGACGCCGCCGCGTATGCTGTCGCCCATAAAGTTACGAACTCTATGGTTGCGTTAGTTCCGTCCGTCGGCGTCGTTTGGGTTGCATGCTCATTTCATTGCTTGTTATCCTGGTCACTTGACTAAGTTTTAAAATGACGACGCATCTATTAGCTGTTTGAGCTAACACAACTAAAAACTAAATATTTTTAAGGTTGGTTGGTAGACATATATTTTAAGGCTTGTGTGCTTGGTCCATTTAAGGATTATGACAGGTAAAAGCAAAGCAGTGAACCAGCTACGAAACCCAAACTCAACTGTCGGTTTGTAAACAGTCTTTTCAGCAAAAAAAAAGTCGAATAATACTCCATGTAGAGGAGTTAGTTAAATGTGCTCAAAAGTCCAGATGCCTTGTACGATACGTTGTACAATACCGCCCTTAAACATACGTTGGGTTACCGCTCAGGTGTTGTCCTCGTTACTAACTTGGCCAGAGTTCTAAATATAATGAAATGAAGCATATGAAATAAAACAAAACTAAATGAAGAAAAAACCCTGAAATCCAATAAAAGCACCGGGCTCAGTCTGGAAGCAATAAATCAGAGTATTTACTACTGGCTTGTCACTTGACAACAAATTTAAGGTACGATTTATTATTTAAATGTGTAAAAGCTTCCGAAAAATGTATACTGCAAACTGAAATGAAATGAACAAGTACAAAGCTCGTGTTTTAAAATTCCAAGTTTAGTTTCGGTTTTCAAGGTAATTAATTTAAAAATTCAAGGTATTTAATATTTAAAAATTGTTTCCGTGTTACTTGTTGAACAAATTTTTATGATAGCTAAAAGTGCAAAGTAGCTTTGATGGAAAATCAGTTGTTTTCTTCACTTTTGTACGTTTAATGCATCGGCGTAAAATTATATAAGTAAAGTATTTAAACAGCACATGTTTTGAAAAAACTGTATTATTTTTCAATGTACTAAAACTCTTCCATTGTGTTCAATTTCAGCCGCGAATCATCCATAAGTAGTAGTTCTGATCACAAGCCTACGTAAGTTATACAAACGCATGCATAATATAAAATTTGTCCTGTAGTGTCCTCTATAGACCCATCACTTGAATGCGCCTGTTCTTTTTTAAATGTAGGCCCTACCCTAAACCCTCCCCAATTTGTGAAAGCATGTTGTCTAATGGAAGCAATTCCTATGTTAAAAATTCCAATCGATTCTTATATGTTCTTTAAATCTTTTCTACTTTGTGAAGTTGTGCAGTTTGAGTAGCTTGAAGTTATTTGACTGTGATAGATTACATTCTACATGTTATGTCATAAACTTATTTCTATTGTTTTGTGTGTAGAGTTTTATCTACTTATGGTGCTGAAGAAAAAAAAAGTCAGGTTCCAAATAATTTTTTAAAAAAATACTTTCCTATATCTACAATAAGTAACCCACGGACCATGGGGGTTACTAGTTAAATCTATTGAGCTAGAAGAAAAGTGAACGGGTCATTCCATGTCAAATCAACCAATTAAATAACAATTTTGGACCTTGACCTCTTGGATTTCAATAATTTTTGGTATATAGTTTGTACTAATGGAGTATATGAAAAATCCAAAATTTTAAATTTTTTGACCCAACCGATATTTTTTTACGGAATTTTAAAAATCGTAAAAAGTGACAAATTTACCGTGACTTCCATATACAAAATTATTAATATCTCACGAACTAATCATGCTAGAAAGTTATCTTATATGTCTTTTTAAAGCTAATGTTACGGGCTTTAATATGATATGCAACATGAATATATAAATAATATTGTAAAATTTTCACAAAACAATTTATTTTTTAAATTTAAAAATTTCAAAATCGAAATTTTTAATTTTTTTGAAAAAAATATATGTTATTCCTACACAATTTGTTAACATGTGTACCAAATTTCAAGATGGTATTCCTATGGGATCATATTAAAATAAATTACAATGTTCTGTTAAGTACAACATTCATTACTTAGGCAATAAGCATTAAAATTTTTAAAAATTGAATTTAAATAGTAAAAAAATCAGTAAAATCAAAATATTTGTTCAGAATATTTTAAGAGTAGCTATGTGTTTTACATTTTTAAATTTCTAGATCTAAATTTTTGTTTTTCTATGTTAAAAACAGAAATATTATACCATAAAAAATTATCCGAATAAAATCAAAACTGGTTGTAGTGCATCTTACTTTTGTATTATGTATCCAAACTTTTTTTTTCACACTGATTTAGCTGCTATCATTTAATAATGTAATTTGAGCGATTGACTATTAAAAAAAAGTATACATTGATTTAGCTGCCATCATTTAATAATGTAATTTGAGCAATTGAATATTAAAAAAAGTATGTATTTATAAATTTTGTTTTGTCTGCAAAAGTATTTTTACTACACAATTCAAGTAGCTTTTAAAGTGATATCAACAAAACTTAGACTAGTTTTTATACATTGCAAGGTTCACCATTGAAAGTATTATATACAAAACACAAACTGAAACTTTTTACTACTTGAGTAAGGTTGAACTCAAACTGAAACTAAAAAAAGTTTTGGTTTGTATTTGAGCAGTGTAGTTTGAGTTTGTGTTTATGTCAGTGTGATTTCAGTTTGTGTTTTTGTCAGAGTGATTTCAGTTTGTGTTTTTTGGAGTGCTTGGAATATAGTTATATAGTTTGTACATTCAATTACTTGGATCTGTTTATTACAATGGATAAAAAATGGTCTATGTTTTGTTGCAATCCTTTTAAAAAGAAGTCTTATTGGGTTAGTAAAGATCTGAGAAACACAAGTTCATGGATGATTGACCTAAACTATAGCATTAAATAAAACATGAAAATCTGCACTTCATGTCGAGTGAAATTATCTAAACTAAAGAAAGAATCAGATCCAGGTGAAAATGTGCAACCAAGTTGCAGCAGGTCTGACAACAATGAGTTTATGGATACTGATGAAGGTTTTAATTTACTTAATGCCTCTTTGACTTCAATAGGTAAATCTCCAATAATTAAAAAAAATGTAGCAGCTCAACAAAATATTGCCAAGACAAGGCTGAAAAAATTAAATGCAAACTAAATGAAACATTTTTTCATGGAGAAGCAACTGTAAACCCCAAATTATGTGATTGTGATGATGCACAAACAGAAATGATTGATCAGTTTAAAGAAAAATTTAGCATTTCAAGTAAGAACGAAAAGTTTTTAGTGTTGACTTCACTACCAAAAAGTTGGTCTTGCTTGTGCACGCATAGAAAAAGAGTTTGGTGAAAGTATTTACATTGCAAGAAAAAGTAAAAAATTAGTGGAAGAAAAGGGTATATTATCTACTCCTGATCCCAAGGCTGGACATTCATTGTCCGAAAAAAAAAGCCTTGTTAGTTAAAGAGTTTTATTGTAATGATGATGTGAGCAGACAAATGCCTGGCAAAAAAGATTATGTTTCTATGGGCAATGATAGCGAAGGCCAGCTTATTCATGTTCAAAAGCAATTAATTTTAGGAAACTTAAGAGAAGTGTACAAGCTTTTTAAACAAGCTACCCACAGGTGCAAATCGGGTTCTCAAAATTTGCTGAAATCAGGCCGACTCTGTATGTGTTTGTACATCACACCAAATCAATAAGCAGATTTTCCTATTTGTGCCATTTAACAGACAAAGACTTAAATATGTTATTTTAAACACTAACAAGACATTAGAGAATTTTTTTATTTGTTTTTAAATGAATTAATTTCTCAAATGACTTTGTTGTACTGGATAATGCCTAATTTCGTGATTTTTAAAAGAAAAATAATGGATTTATATTGTAAAGGTAAGATTAAGTATTATTTTAGTTTTCTTTCAGGCTATATATGGTTCATTTATGTAATAATATTTATGTTGTTAATATGGAAAAGTAATTTTTTTAAACTGAAATGTAAAATTAAAGTTTTTACATGTGTCCTAAAATAAGACTATCCTGGGTTTACAGTTTTTCCCCCCAATTTTAAATTTCAAATTTGTCTACCTAGATTAATGTTTATTGCGTAAGTGATGAATGTTGTACTTAACAGAACATTGTAATTTATTTTAATGTGATCCCATAGGAATACCATCTTGAAATTTGGTACACATGTTAAAAAATTGTGTAGAAATAACATATATTTTTTTCAAACAAATTAAAATTTTCGATTTTGAAATTTTTAAATTTAAAAAATAAATTGTTTTGTGAAAAGTTTACAATATTATTTATATATTCATGTTGCATATCATATTAAAGCCCTAAACATTAGCTTTAAAAAGACATATAAGATAACTTTCTAGCATGATTAGTTTGTGAGATATTAACAATTTTGTATATAGTAGTCACGGTAAATTTGTCACTTTTTACGATTTTTAAAATTCCGTAAAAAAATACCGGTTGGGTCAAAAAAATTAAAATTTTGGATTTTTCATATACTCCATTAGTACAAACTATATACCAAAAATTATTGAAATCCAAGAGGTCAAGGTCCAGACCATTGGTTGATTTCACATGGAATGACCCGAACTGATTGAAAAGTGGAATGAAGTGTCCAATTGCGAAAAGCGGAGGAATTCACGGCACTGCCGCAGAAGCGAATATGGCAGAAAAACTAGAAACTTGTCTATTTTGCTAATGATTTCGCCTTGGTTGGCTGTTTGTTAGTCATCCATATGGTTATTTCCATTATGGTTAAAATAGTTGGAATTTAAAGTTATTAAAGCTAGTTAATTTTTAAAATCTAAAAATGTTAAAATACATTTAGGAGCCCAAGTCAATATAGAAGATAGAGGGGTTCTCATACAAGCATTGCATACAAGTGTAGGGAAAATAGTCTTTTTCTGCCCTGTTCCCTCAAAAGGATTCGAGTGGGTTTTGTTTTGCGGACACTTCACTCCAGTTTCCTTTCTAGCTTAATGATCTACAATGAGTAACCCACAGGAGATGCTAGTTGAATCCTTTCATTTATTTGAAAAAGTTTATCAAAACAATTAATGAAAATGAAAAGATAATTATTTTTTATCATAATGGAACTTGATGTTTTTGGTGCAGCTATAAAATAATGGTATGTCTGTTCATTGGCGACTTTTAGCAAGCTTGAAAATTTAATGTTGAGTTGCCATACCTGGCAAGTTGTACGAAATATGATGTAGAATGTTTACCACATTTGGGTATTTTTCGCAAATTGCCAAATCGAGACATTACATTATATCATAGCTGTTCCGATATTTTTTGCCTGTCACCTTAAAAATCTATCATCTTCTTCTGTGTACCAATTTTCAGTACCTCAGTGTTGTATTGTCTTAGTTTCTGACCAGTTTTGTCAAATTGAATTTTTGTACACTTTTTATGTTATATTTGTGTGTAGTTGGTGTTACTGTGTTTAAAATGCAGTTATTTTAGCTATATTGGATTTAGCATTGGCCCTTGTACTAAAGCTGGTTTACTTAATTAAGCTATATATATAAGTGTAGTATATAAAAAATGTCAATCCACAGTTGTGTATTTTACCTTTGCTGGAATAGCTAGTTTTTGTGAGTACACTCTAAAATACTGCTTTATATCTTCTAAGATCTTTAATCAATACTTAATAATGTGTTTAACGTTATGAAATTAAATATTCTTTTAAAATGTGATTTCAAAGAAACCAAGTTATAATTAAA
Organism: Hylyphantes graminicola; assembly: GCA_023701765.1. Lineage (NCBI taxonomy): Eukaryota > Metazoa > Arthropoda > Arachnida > Araneae > Linyphiidae > Hylyphantes > Hylyphantes graminicola. Next base: position 24,639,186 of record CM043112.1, read on the forward strand.
AAATTTACTTGGATTCAATGGTTCAAGCAGTCCTTTAAAACAAACCATAGTACCTACTAATACAATTTTCGGAATTTTTCAATCAATTTGAAATGCTACAAATAAAAGAGTAGCTTTGAACATGCTTAAATATTGAAGAACTTCTAAAATAATTCAGAAACGAATACATATTTTTTTTCAAAAGTTTAATATCCTTGTTTAAATATAATATTTTAATATTATTTTAAGGAAGTAAAAAGTTAAGATAGTCTTTTTAAAAATTACACAAATTTTTAAATTATAATCGACACACATAGGCTGGAAGTATAAACAACAACATTCTGAAAATTAAATGGTTTTTCATTAATATTTTATTTTTTTAAACTGAAAACTTAATATAAAAATATATTTTTAATTTATTTCAGAGGTGAAAAGTTATATTTCAACCAAGACACTACTAGAAAACTATGTCCGAATCTCAACAAAGGAGTACTTTGTGGAATAATTGTTGTTGTTGTTTCTGTTGTTCTTCTGTTATGTGTTTTAGCTGCAAGTAAGTGTCACCATAATATGAAATATTCAGAGAATTTGTGTTTTTATGTTATTGCCTTTTTCTTTACCATACCTTGTCTATCTTAAATGCGAGCATCGAAAGCATTTTCCTCCCCCACCCTACTTGGGTTTGAACTGTTCAGATTGTTAACCTCTCAACAGAACCTCAAACGTGTTAGGTTTAAAAAAGCAAAGCTCCCTCTATTTCCTAGAAAACCAAGTGAAGGGATGGACGAAGAAAGTCTTTTCAAGGCTCGCCTAACAAATAGATAAGGTATAATAAAAGTGTTTATAATTAAACTGACAGTGCTCAGGGATGATTTCACTTAAGTTACTACAGTAGCTACTGATGACATGATAGAGGGAATCCATGAAAAAATTCATAAAAAGTTAAGATTACCGTTAATCTTACTTTGGTGTCGCTGCTGTGTTTTCAAGCTTTATGGATTATCTCGGCAAAATTAAATCTCGGCATTTTTTAACATCCACAGAGAGCTCAGATTCACTGTAATCTGAGCATCAAAATTGGTAGCGAAAGTCGCCTAGATGGTGCCACAAAAAATGACTCTCGGTTCCGGGGAATATGCCGAGTCTGTGGCTTTACCGCCAATGTTGCAGCCTTATTAGAGAAAAAAACATAATTTTTCATTTCAGTTTCAGTAATAGAAAGAAGAACATTGCTCCATAACTTAATCTTTAATATTATAATGTTTAATTTCAATACAATATTGAGTTTCATATACAAATTTGCTGCAAGAATATCACTGTCTTGCTAATCAGAACACTCAATAATGAAACTTTGAATACTTTGGTATACATTTTACCTCCAATCAATGCTTGTTAATTCGAAGATTCTTTAACTGAACATTCCTGTTACTCTCGAGCCCACAAGTATTTCGTCCCTTCATATAATGTTTGTTTTGTGTAGAGAGGAATCTTCTGTTCTGATGCTGCCAAAAGTTATTTCAATCCGGATAAATGTCAAATACAGTAAACTCCCGATTATCTGCGGATTTGGGTGGCACTGCATCCGCGGATAAGCAAATTCGCTGATAATCCACAAAAGTAAAGAAAATACCTGCAAAATTGCTTTTGGATTTTATAAACGTAAAGTAGAACAATAGTATTATAAGAAAAATCCGCACGAATCACGCAAAGCAGTTTAATGAAAAAACGGAGTAACAGCCCTTGATCTGCACCTGGCCAAACACATTTTGGCACACACCAAGTTTCCTATAGTCATTCTTATTTAAGTGCATTCGTTGTTCGTTTGTATTCTATTCTTCGTTCTTTAAATGTATTTGTCATTCTTGGAATGTATTCTTTCAAGTTCAGATAAATTTAATTTCTCTGCGTTTTGTTAAATTATTTTAGAAGTAGAGAAGTGGGGATCGTATACCGCGGATAAACCACAAAGCGGATAATCCACCCACGGATAATTGGGAGTTTACTGTATAGCAAAATATTGCAATGATAATTATTTTTAAAAGCTATTTGTGATTCCATACTTTATAACCTACTTTAAATATACCCTTAAGGTGAAATTACTGCTTGTATCCAAAACCAAGTGCCTCTGTGAATTTAAGAGAAGTGATTTCTAAGCCACATTTCTCCGGCTGCAATAAATGTTTTTACAAAAAATTCTTTTGTATAATAATTATAGCTTACTTGCAGGGCTCCATAATCCCACTGTTGAAATTGGTTTGAATATTTTTGAAAATTTCAATCGACAATTTTACTACAAAATATTCAAATCAATTTCAAAAAGTTAAGGTACATTTGAAGAGTACACAGGAAAAACCGCTTGATTTCCTAGAAGGCTTTCCTCAATAGTCCTCTTTGGCGATGATAGCGAGAAATGGCCTAAGCTGGTATAAAGAAACCGGTTACTCGCTTTGTTTTTCCTTCGCGGAAACCCTGATTCCCTCCAGAGATCAGTGGACAACGAGTCACAAGTACCTCAAATGAAAAACCAAAAGAAAAAACGGTTTCCTGTCGCAAAGCAGACACAATTGCGGCAAGTCTCCTAATAAATCAAGCGGTTCTTCCCGTGTACTCTTCATTTATCATATTTTTTTTTTTTTTTGCATTGGATTTACACAAAGACACTTTGGTTTGAGGACCCATCGTCATTTCCCATTACCATAAATGTTGCTTAAGTTATGTATTTTCCTAGTCCCATCTGTCCCACTTCTCTACTAATGCAACGTATTTCCAGCTGGCATCATCCTGTCAAAGTCAGAAAGCACTCGTTACGAGTCTGGTCACAATCTACCCAGTATGGACTCCGTAGCCCACGCGGGTCACTCCTTCCCAAGGAGGCCCACAGCCCCACCCAAGTTCCTCACAGAAAACGGGACCGGGTCCCTCCCTACCGAAGTCACCCCCACAGTTCCTCAGGTCGAAGAGACCAAGAAGACAGGTAGATAGTTTTGAATTGGTCATGCAGGCCAATGGGAATGTTTCCTATCAATTCATATAATGTTCTTGTTTATTTGTATCTGAGCCAGATTTCAATGGTTGCTTCTGTTTTACCTACCACGATTTCACTGGTAACTTCGGGTTCACTCTCAAAATGACCGATATAAATGAAAAGAATTTTTTCTTTCCTTGCAGGCTTTCTGTTACAAATGTTTTGAAAAACTGGCAGCACAGCAAGAAGTTGGCATTTTCATTTAGAAAATTTAATAAGCAAAATATTCTTAGTAATCTCATTTTCATATACCTAAACATAAGTAATTCCAGGCAACAAATGACAACAAACTGTTGGAGCTGTTGCCAATCACGATGTGAAACAACTCCATACAGAACCCCATAAAATGCTCATGTATCTCTAGTGGGACATTTATTATATCAAAACAACTTAAATGAAAACTAGTACATTTTAAAAAACAACTTTTTTCTTACCTGTGAAAGGATTTACTAACCTCTTATGTAAATTTAGATCTGGTGCTACAGCCCAAGACTGCCAGTCATTTTTTTAGCTCCACATTACCTTTTTAATGTAAAGAGGGGAAGGTATTATAATTATTCAGTCCGTCTGTCTGTTTGCTTTTTTGTAACCTTTTAAAATTTTCTAATTTTAGTAGATTTGAATTATATAGTGATTCTGATAATATTATATAACAATCTTTAGTATGCTAAATAGGTGTTGTATTAAATTGTATTATTTGAAAAAAAAGGTTATTTGCGGACTTTAAATGCATATTGTGTTTAAAACTATAAATTATCCATTTTCAGCAATTTTATTAGGTATAATTTTTTTTATATATTAGTTAGTTTTTATCGTTGACTTAGCAGTAACAGATGCACTTAGTATTGCTATTCAGTTATAAGAAAACTTTTTAGTAGCTTAAAAGTTGCTATTAACATTTCTTAACCATTTCAGTGCCAAATGCTTTAGTTGGAGAATTCACAATGATTGACGAAAATTTTACGGATGACCTCAACGATAATACTTCTAGGGGCTACATAGATTTAGCTAGAAATTTAGAAGCTGAGGTTTGTAGTGTCATAGTTATATTTTGAAGTTATAGTTATATCATTATTGTTCTTATTTACAAGTATTTTTTAATTGCAGCTTCGTAGGATTTTTAGAGAAAAAGGCGGAAAATTTGAATCTTTAAGAATATTGAATTTTAGGTATGATTTCTTGATCTTATCTAAGAAAATTATTTTTGAAAATTTTTCCCAGCTGTTTCTAAATTGTATCTTTGCAGCCTAGTCTTTGTAAGGTTTTGTATTGCATTTCATACATTATAATGTTATAAATAAGTTCGATTGATTTAGAATTATACAAAATTGGTAAAAGTATAATGTAGTTGTGGAATTATTATATTATATATCTTATATATTACTGCATTTCATGCTTTCAATAATCAGTTTCTTCTATCAAAAGCAGGTACTTACATATTAAAGCCACTACAGATATTCAGGTTTTAAGTGCTGAAAATTTACACCTAACATTTGTGTGACAAATCACATTAAAACTAAAACACTTTATTTTTTCCCAAGAAATTTCAAAATTTGTAATGCTTTGAAATCAAAGTATTCAATAAGATATTGGTGGAAAATGGGTCGAAATAGAATTAAACTTAACTTCTGGGTGTTAATACATAAGTACTCAATAGCTTTAATCAGTAACCTTTTTTGCTCTTTTATTATTTTTAAGTTTTTATTACAAAGCTATTCTTTATTGTTACTTAACCTCTGAATAAGTTGTGTGGAGTTCAGAAAATATTTTGATAAATAGTTGTTTTATTATGATCTATGCTAATAGCTAATATTCGTTATAGGCCGGGCAGTATAAAAGTCAAGTTTGTTGCAATATGGAGCTCAGAAGATGGTGTAATCTTATCAGATCGAGCAGCAGAAATACTGAAAGCAGATTTGAGTCAGAAAAACAATTCCTTTTATAATTTCTTAGCTGTCGACATTAACAGTATACGATTCCATGGTAAGATATGAAGAAAAGAATTATGGTTTTCGTTCACATAAATTTTATACTGTTTGAAATTATTGTAACAACCACGGTTATTATACCACGGTTACACTGCCTTGGGCGCTAACCAAGTCATCGACTAGTCAGTGACCAAGGCAATGTAACCGCAACCAAGTTGCCGCTCAAGGTCATGAACCCATCTAGCTTGGTTTTTTTAACCTTGGCAAAACCAAGGTCACACTCAAATGGCTGCCCTAGTTAGAGCTCAAGGTAGTGTAATTGCAGCATTAAAAATAAGGTTTTATCTGCCATGGGCAACAATGTCTAAACCGGGGGGGCGATCACCACTAAGTTGGCGATTTGTCTTATCAAGGGAGCAAAATATACTCGAGGGACGATGATTATTCAAAGGGAGGAAATTAAAATAATGTTGTACCTTTGTACAGTAAAACCATTCTCTAACCATAACCAAACCAGCCAATTTATACTTTCAACTCTCTTAAATTTTCTAGAAACCAGTAAAAATCTCAGTTAACTATTTCACTTTTGTTTTCTAAAAATAAGAGTTTTATGCTTTTTCTATTTTGTTTAAAAGCAACTGGATAAAGCTTCTTTGTTTTTATAAATGATAGTAAGTATTGTAAAACTGTTTTATAGTTACACTTTAACTCAAATTATGATTAGACATAACCTGAAAATTAAAAGGGGGCCATGGATGTCAATCAACCTAAAGAACGAGGCGATGGTCAAGAAAAGGTTGGGAACCACTGATCTAGATTGATGACTTGGTCATTTGTTGCAAGCACTCAATAACCTCAATGAAGTGTACTGAAAGACTAATACGGTATTCTGGTCCAATTCATTCCTGTGGTTATAGCAGTTATGGTCCTGTGCTTTTAAATTGGAATTATAGCGTCTGATAAATGAAGCTAAAGCAAAATAATTTGAATAGTATGGTAAGAATAATGTCATATTTCACTGCAAGAAGGTTTAAAGTTAAGTGTTAAGTTTATTCAATGTGTCCATTACTTTAATTTAACCCGACAACAATTTAAGTTGTTGTAGTTATGTATCATTTTGGATTCCTATGTTAATGATGAATTATATGTAAATGTTGCAATTAAAGTTAAACTAGTATTCAAAAGGAGTATTTTATGTAATTGCTTTAAAATTCAGATTCCTTAATTAACTATTTTTTTCCAGATATATTTAATGAATGTCTTAATCAAAAAGGAGGCTGCTCCTTTGACTGTGTGTGGAATTATGATACCGACTCTTCAATTTGCATTTGCCCTCACCACATGTACCTACTTCCTGATGGAAAATCCTGTGAACAAATTCCTGAAACAAGTACATATTAAAAAAAATATTTTCAATAATAATTAAGTTTGAATTGTTAAATAAACAATGAAGCTATAATATAGGTTTGAATTCCAAAATGTCTTCTATTCTATCATGGTCTTAAAACAAATTCATTTCAAAAAGGCTTTTTCTCATGAGCTGAGGCAAATAAGAATATTTATTAATGCACATTATATTAATTGTGTAAAAAGGACAAATGACTGATAGATGTTATGTTACATCTAAAACGTGTGCCACCTTTGGCAAAGTTTTTTTAAAGGTCATAGCTAAATAAAAACAATAAAGAAAATTAAATTCTTTCTGCTTTTTCAAGCGCTAATAATAAAACTAATCGCTAATAAATCCAATATCTTAACATGTTAACTTAACTTTAAAAATATGTCATGATTTAATATATTTTGTTAACAAATAAAACTTATTGTTGTTGTAAAAGTATTGACAAAATAATTCTTTCGTGTTTAAACTCTTCCCTAATTAAAAAAAAAACTCATTCACATATTTTGTACAGGTTCTTCAACAACTACAACTACGCCATTCCTTACTCCAGAGCCTGTACCTGTTATTAGTACTTTCCCTGCTGAGGCTACTACCCTTCAAGAAAAATCAAGCCCCACCGTTGAAGATGAAACAACTTTAGCTATGGTCAATACTGTTTCTGTTACTTCTCCATCATCAGATGTTGAAAATATCACAGTAGGATCTTTGTCTTCGCTTTTTACTGAAGGCATTAGTCAAACTTATCCAGAACCTACAACCCGGCAGCCCTTGTACGATGTCATAAATTCTGAAACCTCTCCGACCCATTTAACTTTTCCTACAGAAAGCCATACAGTTTCGGTTACTGAAATGCCTGCCAGTGCAACTCCAGGAAACCAAACTTTACATTTATCAACTGAAACATCCATGCTTGAAAAAGCATCTACATTGAAAGACAATGTGACGGACGAAGTTACATCTACAAGCAAAATATTTGTTACTTTCAACCCTGAAACAACTGTTCTGACAACAGAATCGGGTGATGAATATTTGACAACTACAGAAAACATTAAGGAACTAGTCAGTGAGACTTCGTCGATTGGAACAACGACTGAGGAATCGGATTTGAAATTCCACATTGTCAAGCCAACTACTGAGGTGTACACTTTTAAACCCTCGTTTGACAATGTCACTGAAGATGCTTATGCAACCATCCCTCCCGATATTGTTACAAGTGATAGTTCTGTAAGTGAACTACCCCTTGAAACTAACTTTCCTGGTGTCGAAAATATTACAATGCTATCTCCGTCGAATGACACTGAAATTGAACCTGTCACAACTGTATCTCCACCTTCAACATATTCAGAAATCAATCGAGAAGGAACTTTAAAAGAAAGTGAAACTGAATTCACTACTCTTGAAATCACTACAAAAGCAGTTGAAACACAGCCACCTTTTGAAACAACACCCTCAGAAATTACTACAACTGATCATCCAACTGCTCCTACCATAATCAGCGCTAATGAAACTGAGGAATTCACAACTGAAACTCCTGAAACCTTGTTACCAACGACTATGGGTGTTATTCCCTTCTCCAACCGCACTTCTGGTGTAAGATTCATCGATAATTTCACCGATCCCTATGAAAATATCACCGATAATAGATACCTAATCACGGATAGAACTTCTTCTGAGGCTGTAACTGAAACAACCCTAACTGTTAGCGAGTTTTCGTTGGGCGTGCATACCTCAACATTGAATGAAGAAACAACAAATTCTATTACTGAATCAACATCTGATCTTTATGATACAACTCCCGAGGCCAAACCAACAGGAGAGCCATCTATTTGGATTAAGAAAGTCGATAAGGTTCCGGATTCCACCACTGTGGTTAGCATTGTAAATGATACCAATATGACGGCCGAAACTAGATTTATGAATGTCACTGTCTTAGAAATTGAAGACTCTACTATTCCATTTGAAATTTCAACTGGAGATGGAGTGACTAGTGAAGACGAGATTCGTGTGGAGAGTAAGAACGACACAGTGACATTACCGCCTTTCTATGTGGGACCAGTGTCTGGAACTACTGCGCTTGCAACAGAAACAACGACTGAATCAACACCTAGTGAATCTTTAGTCACAGAACCTTCAATGCCACCACAAAATACCACTGAAAATGTAGGCAAAGACGCTACTTTGACACCAACCATGCTTTTTAAACCTGAAGCAACCACTTTAACTCATTTAGAGGAAAATGATACAATCACACACGAAACCATGAGCCCAAGTGAAATGGCCAGTCAATATAGTGAAGTTGTCACCGCAACCACTCTATTTCCTATTGAAAATGCAACTGACCCTTTCTTAAATAATCCGATTACAGTTGGAGGCAATATAACGGATACCACATTAGCAGAAACAGCAACTACTGTTCCTGATAATGAGTCCTTCAACGTATCTACTGAAGCCACCATTGTTAATTATACATCACCAGTTGAGTTAACAGGCACTAATACTATTCCTATAGAAACTTCTAATACAACAGAAATTCTTGATACTACTGTTTACACAAATTTTACTAATGAAACCTTGTTTTTCACTGATCAATACAGTAATGCAACAGAAGCTTCTACTAATGCAGTGTTTTACATGAATACTACAAACTATACAGAAACAATGGAAACCCTAATAAATGATAACCAAACAGTCTCATCAATGAATATTACAGGTGAATTAGACAACACTACTGAATTCTATACTGGAAATTACACAGAAATGTATGAAACCACCTTTGGTACTGAAACCGATTTTCCTGTATCTAATTATACAGATTTTTTAAGTAATTCTACCTTTGAAATGGAAATAAATGACACTGTTGGTTTTACCGAATCTGCGTTAAATACCACAGAACTAACTACTTTCCAAACTGAAACTTCATTGGCTAACGGCAGCATTTTGGAAGAAACTTCAACCATGCCTTATTCCGAAACCACAACATCATTGCCTTTCTTCAATGAAACCGAAACCCCATTTGGTGACATGAATTCCACTGAAATTTTCAACGGGACGGATACCTATTGGGAATCAGAAAACACTACCACTTTCGCTCCTTACCTGTCTGAAAATACCACAAGCAGTGAAGAAAATGTGACAGAGGTGCACTACAATTGGAAAAATGTCGCCAACAAGGAGGATGAGAATTTTACATCGGACTTTGGAATTATACCTGACCATTTTAACGCTACTGATGGCAATTATTCGTATGATGAGAATGATGGTAATTATACATCCACTGGTTTTGAGGGCTTGCTGAACGAAACCACCACTAATGCAACTGTTGGTCTTGAATGTAGAGAAGGTAAATTATATATTTTCAATTTAGTTTTTGGTTTTAAGAATAGTTCTGCTTAACTTCTTAAGACCCGACCAAAATCCTGCACGTATATTCTTAATCTAAACATACTTTTCATACAAATATATGCTAAAAAGTAAGTTTTTCAAGGATTTCTTTAAAAAAAAATTGTGTTTATAGTTACTTAGGGAAATGCCTTTAACTCTAAAAAATACACATTGTTTGTGCTTTAAATGCTACAAAAAAGGCCGTATTACTTACTTTACTTGTGTAGTTAACAGATTATTTTAACATTGTCTTTAGTTGTAAATGTATTTAAAATATCTACTAAAAGAAATTTTTGAAAAATTAAACAAAAAATTTAAGAACTCTTAATATCGTATTGACCCTCGTTCAACTTCATTTTTTTAATAAAAATAAATGACTGATACCTGTTATCAAAGGCTGAAAACTAATATTTGGTTCTTCCTCTATCAGACCATGTCAATTTCGGAACTAATTAATGTGTTAATTGTTTGTAGGGAGGTTTTAAAAATATCCCCAAGTGGTACAATTGCCCCTATGGCCAGGTCACAAGAAGTTAAGTTTGATTAAAAGTTAAATATTCTCGATTTAATTAAAAAATTATTTACTATTTACTAATTAAATACTATTGTACTTTTGATGCCCCAATAAGTTATAAACTAACTGATTCTCTTAGTGAAATCACAAACTCATTTTCGCCTAAAACTTATCTATGATCTTGTAAGTAAGTTAAAGGTATTTAAACTGTCTTTTCATACACATTATGTAATAGCTATTTTTCACAAACTTATTATGAAATAAACTTTTAAAATTATGCTCTCACTGTTTATCCACCTCCCCTAACAAGCTTAGTTTTAGTCTCAACTAATAAAGGTTTTTGAAATTCTCCTCTTATAATTAAATTCTGAAAATTTCTTAAAATTATATTTCCCAGTCATAGCATTTTTTTTTTAAAAATATATTTTACTTTCCAGATCAGTTTGAGTGTGAACCTTTGAATATTTGCTTGAATTTAACATTCATGTGTGATGGAATACAAGACTGTCCTGATGGAGTGGATGAATACAGCTGTAAGTTAATTTGTTTTAATTGTTACTTAGAAATTTTCAATTCCAGTCGACACCCTTTTAAACCAACTTAAATTTGTCCAAAAGTAAGCCAATTTATAAAAAATTCGGTTAACCCAGATAAATAAATTAAGCTTCAAATTAACATTCAATTCAGGGTTGCCACAGTCCTTGAAAAGTGCTTGAAAAAAACCCCATTGATTTTAAAAGTTTTAAAAGTGCTTGAAAAACATTATCAACCTTGAAAAGTACTTAATTTTTAGGACCAGTGATTTTATCTTGAAGTGACCGTTTTTTCCATGGATTGGAGTAACATGTTACTTGCAACAGTAACTTTTTTTTTTAGGTAACTCCTAGTAATGCTGTTAAATTTTTCTGAAAGTAACTGTAATTGTAACTCGGTTACTTCTATTGGTAACGAAAATTTTCATTCCTTTTCCATTACTCCTCACTTCTCTTATAACACGTATTTAAGTTCATTTGAAAGTTATAGAGCACTTATTCGTTTTCTAAATTCATTTTTAAAAACTATCATGGAATGAGAAAATCTCCAAAAAAATGTGGTATGAGGAAATCTCCAACATGAACTGACTTTTTATTTTCAATGTAGGCCAAAGTTCTTGTGGTTCAAACTTCAGGTGCTCTAACTCCAGCAATATGTGTATCATGAGCCAAGCTCACTGTGATGGCATTTGGGACTGTGTGAACGGTACTGACGAAGAAAACTGTGGTAAGTCATTCAGGAAATATATATAATTTGTTTGCAAAAATATCTATAATTTAGTAACACTTGGTTGGCATTAATGGGGATATTGACTTAGTTACATAAGCAAGAAATTACTTCTCTTAAAGTTGGTTCAAAAAGGCATGAAGATTCTTATGATCCTCAATTCAATTCTATACAAAGTTTTACAGTTTTTTCCCCTATCCTATGTCTTTGCATTGCAATGTTTCTTTGAAATTGAGAGAAAAAACATAATTTTAATTCCAGCTGCCCATTTATAGAAGTATAAAAACTATATTGATGGTATATATTTTTGTTGCTAACTTATGAAGAACTAATTTTCTAACAATTTAAATTTTAGTCTACAAATATAGGACTTTGAATGTGCTCAAAAGACTTTTTTTATGCTTTTACAAGTAATTTCTATGTGGCATAAAAATTTGTTAAACTATAAATACAAATGCAAAAATTGTTAACCAAGAACAGACCAGAAGCCCAGCATGGTTAGTCCAACATATATCTAATTCCTTACCAGTTTCTAATAGCTATCGAGATTCTTCTTAAAATCTTCTACTCTCTTCGAATACACAATGGATTGTGGTAAAGCATTCCACTCATTGACAACTCTATTGTAAAAAAAATGTTTTCTTGCCTCTCTTTTAAAGCATGATTTATTCAATTTCTGACCATGTCCTCTAGTCCGGCTATTTAAAGTAAAACCTAAGCCCTCCATGTCTCCCTGTTTTATGAACTTGAATAACTGAACTAAATCACCCCTTGTTCTCGTATTTTACAGGGAATATATGTATAACTTAAATCAAAAGTTACAGTAAGAGTTACATAGGAGAAATAAAAAGATATTGGTAACTTTTTAGATTTTTTTTATAAAATATTTTCCTTCCATTTAGCGCCAACTGAATGTGCCAAGCATGAAGTGATGTGCCTCGATCACAGCAAATGCATCCGACCAAGTGATATCTGTGATCTGAAGTACGACTGCAAAGACAGGAGTGACGAAGTTGGATGTGGTATGAGAAAAAAGGACATTTTTTTTTCAGTTCTTACTTCGAAATAGCAATACTGTGTGCATCTGTTTTAGTCCATTTATATAGAATTCTATATGTGAAGATAACAAATTTAAATATTTCATTTTAAATCTGATAGCTAAATATTGCTATATTTATTTACTAGTTTATAAATCTTTGATTAGATGTAATATAGAACTTTATTTAGAGTGTAGTTATGTAAGCAGTTGATTATTTCATTATGTTTGTGGATCTATGACATAAGAAGGTGTAGAATTGAAGTTGTATATAAAAAAAGTTAAATGATTTAAAATCTAATAAACTACTTTCATAAATTATTTCAACATTGAATAAATTTTCTCTCGTATCCACCGATTCAGAAAACATATTTTACTAATAAAACTGTGAATGTGTTGCAGAACATATTTCGTTAACAATATTACATTGTTAATTTACTAACGCTTCATTGAGTAGTCTTCATACTAAATCGTGAAAAGTTTAAAAGGAAATTATTTAAAACAATTTGCCCTGGGTATATTAAAAGTGTGAACAAATACAAAGCGTACTGTCTAAAATATAATTATATCCACTTAAGTTTTTTGCACTCAAAATTCGTAACATATTTAATTGCTTTTCAGTGGAAAGAACAACCTGTGAATCTGGGGGACGTTTCTTCTGCAACGACGGTTTGTGCATACCTTGGTCATTGAAGTGTGATGGGGAGTTTGACTGCAAGGATAAGGAAGATGAAGGAAATTGTAGTAAGCATTATTAGGGATTATGAAAGTGTATGTATTTGTATGTGCTTGTACCAGGATTGCCACAGTCCTTGAAAGGTGCTTTAAAAATAAATTGAATTTCAAGGTCTTGAAAAACATTATCAACCTTAAAAAGTTCCTAATTTTTTTTGGCCGACGAATTTATCTTGAAGTGTTGCAAATTTTAGTTTTGGCATCATTAAAAAAATTTTTTTAATGTGAATCAGATCTTTTATTTTTTATTTTTATATATTGTTTATATATAATCCAAGAAGGCAGAGCGTATGATTGGACATGTATTTTTAATAACTAAATGGTTATTTTATTATACATATATAAGTTCATTTGAATGTTAGAGAGCTATTATTTGTTTTCTAAATGAATTTTTAAAAACTATCCTAAAATTTAGGTGTTACAAGTTCGAATATACAGTCTTGAAAATGGAGAAATTTAATATATATCCTTGAAAAGTTCTTAAATAGTCCTTGATTTTTTTTTACCAAAAAGTGTGGCTACCATGTTGTACACTTCTTGTAGTATAATTCATTTTTTTATAAGGTTTTATTGTTAGTCATATGATTCCTGGGGAATAATTTATAGTATATAAATAGAAATTGATTTGTTTAAATTACTTCTTATGCAATAAAAGTAATTTCAGGGAGTAAAATTTCAGCTTTGGTTATACTTATTCATTGTTTAATTTTTTTTTCTACTTTTGGCAACAGGCAGCAAACCATAAACAAGTTTTTTGAAAAATATATTTTAAAACCAACTTCATTTTGAATACTTTTTAAATTTGGAAAGGAAAGTAACTGTACAAGTGCCAGTAATTTTAGTGGGTAGGTAATGTATAATCAATTAAAAAAAGTTATAAAAAAGTATTTTCTGTAAAGTAACCAAGCAAATCTTTTTTTCAAGGCTTGAGACAAAATTAAACCACTCAACATATATCATAATATTTTAATACTATTATGAAATATCTACTTATAAAACATAAATTACCAAATCAGATATATCTTATTTATAAGCGCCCCAATTTATTAATGGTCCCCAATCTATTCCCTCAGCTTGCCTAAACGACGAATTCCAGTGCAACGATGGCAAATGTCTCAAGAGCTCAAGTCGTTGTGACGGCCACAAAGACTGCCATGATGCTGACGACGAAATGGGCTGCGTGAATGTTGATGCGCAACATGTCGTCACGACTTACGAGCCTTATTCTGGCTCCTGGGCACTTCTGTGTGCAGAGGACTTTAATCTGGATGATGGACATTATTTGTGCCAGGAGCTTGGATTCGGGTAGGTGTTTTTAGAATATGACTTTAATATATTTTGTAGAGACTGATAAAATTTGTTGTTTGAGAAACAGAACCTTATTCAGATGTGAAAAGCAATTTTATTCCATGATGCGTTAACAGTAATCAACAGAAACATATAAGCTAATATTCTGCTGTTCTTTTAAAAAACGTGCAAATTCTTTTTATGATTCCAAAGAAGACAGATGTTAAGTTGAGTTGTTTCACTGCTATTAACCCAATTGGCAGTTTTTATGTTAACCAACTTGATACTATACTTCCTACCAGTGAAGGCTTTGATTAAAAAAAAGCTAAATTGGATTCGGGTAGGTGTTTTTAGAATATGACTTTAATATATTTTGTAGAGACTGATAAAATTTGTTGTTTGAGAAACAGAACCTTATTCAGATGTGAAAAGCAATTTTATTCCATGATGCGTTAACAGTAATCAACAGAAACATATAAGCTAATATTCTGCTGTTCTTTTAAAAAACGTGCAAATTCTTTTTATGATTCCAAAGAAGACAGATGTTAAGTTGAGTTGTTTCACTGCTATTAACCCAATTGGCAGTTTTTATGTTAACCAACTTGATACTATACTTCCTACCATTGAAGGCTTTGATTAAAAAAAAGCTAAATTGGATTCGGGTAGGCGTTTTTAGAATATGACTTTAATATATTTTGTAGAGACTGATAAAATTTGTTGTTTGAGAAACAGAACCTTATTCAGTTGTGAAAAGCAATTTTAGTCCATGATGCATTAACAGTAATCAACAGAAACATATAAGCTAATATTCTGCTGTTCTTTTAAAAAACGTGCAAATTCTTTTTATGATTCCAAAGAAGACAGATGTTAAGTTGAGTTGTTTCACTGCTATTAACCCAATTGGCAGTTTTTATGTTAACCAACTTGATACTATACTTCCTACCAGTGAAGGCTTTGATTAAAAAAAAAGCTAAATTATTTAGGCAAAATCTTTTTAATTGCTGATGTTAAGCAAGATACCCGCTACAATTACTTTTGTTAAAACTAGCTTTTTTTGACAACATTGCAATTGCACTCTGAATTTTTTTGGATCATGTTTTTTCATCAACAATTGCTATACTTTTGCTTTCACGAAAGTAGTTCTTAGATAAGATTCCTTAGTTTAAGATTAATTTAGTTTTCAAAATTCCATTGAAAAATACCTTTGTTTAATTCCACATAATTGTAGTGCAAGCACAATTTAAGAAAAGCTTACCAGCTTTTTTTTTAATTTGAAAATGAATAAAATTAAATGAATCAAGTAACATTATTTATTTTAATAAGTGTAGATCAGCTATTCTGCTAATTTTTTCATTTAATGTTAAAAGTTGTTGTGCTAATCACTTTTTACAAACATGGGACTTACACTACTTAAAGGATAGTTTAGAATGGAATAAGCGCTTTGTAGACCACAGCATTGAAAAGGGTAGAATTCAGGTATTGCCTATGATCAGCCTATCAATTTTTTCTGATTTTTTTTTTATGGTTCTCCCTCCTTTTATTTGGTCCTTAAGGTCACTGTAAAAGTTGATACCTATGATTACAATAGTGTATAGATTGGAATTTTTTTTAAAATTTGGACAGATTATAAGTATATGATTCATTGAAAAAGAGAGGATTGTATTCAATGTGAACAAGAGGGGATTGTGTTCAATGTGAAGTACATGTTATATGTAAAAATGTTATAAAGCATGTTATGTATATAAAAATTCTTGTTCCCTTCTTCACCAGTTCACTTAGCAGTTGATTTATCTAACCAGTGGCTTTATTAAATGATGCTTACTGCAATTCCTTATTCTACATAAATATCTTTATTTCAGGCATGCCTTGAAGACCGAGAAACTTCATGTGTCATTCAATGGCACTTGGATGGCCATGAGAAGGGAGAACCTCACCGATGCTTCCCTTTGGACTGAGCGAGTGTCTTTTGTGGAAAGCTGCACCAGCAGCTCTGCAGCTGTGGTGGAATGCCAAAAGTTTGGTAGGAACTTTTGCTTAATATTAACCACCTGGGGTATGATATAATAGGGGTCAACATTATCAAATTACACATTTCTAAATTGGGTCAAGAAAGTTGTACCTCTTCCCCTCATCTCCTTAAGAGCTCAATTTTTCAAGCTGTTATAGTCTGATGAGGCGTTGTTGGGCTGAATTGTTAAGAGGACTCCCTTGGGATTTCACATCTTGAAAATCGTAATGTTATTCCTATGAAGAATATTCGCAAGTCAATTACCGCCACAATTTTATTAAAAGGTTACTAGTTTCTTGTATCATTGTAAAGAACGAAAGGGACTAAAAGGCTAAAATTAATTTGTTTTGTAAAAATCGCGTATTTAGTATTTTTAATAATTTTTTAAAATTAGAACTTAATGCTTACTCCATTTTTTACTAACTTCAAAAAATTATTAAAAATACTAAATATGTGATTTTCACAAAACAAATTAATTTTAGCCTTTTAGTTCCTTCCGTTCTTTACAATGATACAAGAAACTAGTCACCTTTAATTCAAATTGTGGCGGTAATTGACTTGCGAATGTTTTCCATGGGAATAACATTACGATTTTCAAGATGTGGAATTTCAAGGGAGTCCTCTTAATTACATGCAACCATCAAACAACATGGTTTACACATTTAAAGTGAATGAGCTCCTTTTGTATAGGTTAGTTAGTGTATTATTGTTTTATTTTCAAGGAATAATAGTAAAGTTTGTTGTAAGAAAATGGCAAAGAGAGTTAGTATCTGGAATAAATAATTTAATTTTGTGTCTGTAAAAAAACATTCTGATTTGTTTCTCATTGTTAACTAGAAATAGAAAAAAATATTTAACAAGGCTTAACGTTTCGGGACAGGCAGGTTTTCAAAAATCACGAAATTTAAAGCCTTTCAAAAGTAGTTTCATTGGCAGTACAGTAGAACCTCGATTTTGCGACCCCTTCATTATAAAGACCGCTTCGGAAAGTCCCAATCATTTTACCATAGGAATAGTGTTAAAAAACCCTCTTTTTTGCGACCAAAAAACAAGCAGTTCCTTGATATTGCGACCGAATATTTGTTAGACGTTTCAGAAAAAAATTTGCTACTAGAAGACATTTTTGTATTTGCTTCAAAATTTCAACTTGTGGAAGTTTTTGAGTGAGTAGAACCTGTTTGCTTTTGTTTGAGCACAATAAAGAAACCCCTCTCCAAGCAAGTAAAGGGGTCTAAACAATTTATAAATGGACGAATTCCGAGAATTCGCCGGGGACCAGTGTTGCAAAAGAAGCCAAGGTCAGGTTAATTTTTCAAGCATTTTGTAATTGGTTGTTAAACATAGATATAGTAAATAAGCCACCATATTTGACCGTTGGACGAACAGACCTTGTACAATTTGCATGTCTACAAAATAGCTCTTAAAAATAAGCGGAGTCAAATCGCTATCAATGTGAAATGTAATGTGTCGTCGCTACTGTGAGGGAGAGAACAATGCCGAGGATTTTCTACAAATAATAACAAAAATGGAAAATGTCATAATTAAGAACTCTGTTGGAACTTAGAAACATTCTTCATTTACTTCATTTTTATCTGCCCAATAAGTGTAAGTACAAATTAAACATTTCTATAGGTTTGTACAAGTTTTTCCCCGGTTTGTTAGTTTCTTTTAATTAAAATTCTTTTTAACGTCCCTTCGATTTAACGACCGTGAGTTGTTGGTCCCGTGAGCGGTTGCTGTATCGAGGTACTACTGTATAACCTGGTTATTGCGTCTTTCAATGGACCGCAATTTTTAGGACGTTATTAAACAAGTAACGTCATTAACAAGATTGAATATTACGTGTCTAAAATCATGTAAAAGACATATTATTTAACGTTTGAATGGCCTAATAAAGGAGTTGTTTTTATAACCTTGTATGACTTCCATTGAATAGAATATCCTGAAAAGTTAACATTTCTTTCCAGCATGTGGCGAATACAGTGGCCTCCTCCACCGCAGAAGGAAGCGACAAACCCTTGGTTCTGACACCCCCGCCTCCACCCAGTGGCCTTTCATTGGATACACCTCCACTTTCTCCTCCAACAGGGGGTGCATGTCGGAGATACTGACACCCATCTGGCTCATCACATCGGCAGAGTGCCTGCTGTCCATCAAGTGAGTCAACTTCACTTTCTTAAATGCCTGAAGTGGCTGGGGAGCCCAGTCGGTTAAGGTGTTTGCCTTGCATGCGAAAGGTCCCAGGTTCGGGTAGAGGCATCGCCAAAATAACTGCCGATAAACGGCCCATGCAGCCAAAAGTGTCCGATAAATAATACTCTGTGTAAGTGTGTAGGGAGTGAGCGTTAAATATCCTTCAAAGTTCTAATGCTGTGTACGATGTTGCCCTTAACGGTTGTGTTGGGTGCCTATTCAGGTGTCGGCTCGTAACTTGACTGTGGTTCTAAAATACGACGCCCGTCGCCAATGGAACTCGTTTAGCTCTAGTGTGGCGATAATTCAAAACCTAACCTAAAGGCCTCTTTATATTTCCACAAGCAATACTGGTCTGCTGTAGTCCATCGGATCACAACGCAAGCTTCAAAAATACTTTCTTGCCCTACCCTCTCATGTTGTTCCTCAGTAAACAGTGTTAGCATTGCTAGTTTAGTTTTTACTCCTCACCCTACTTTGGTTCGGTAAGCTATTGCGATTAACTTAACAACAGGGAATTCAATTAAGGTTGGTTTAGAGTAGACATGCTCACATCGTTTCCTGGGAACCACACATCTAATCTAAAAACTTACTCTCTATATCAAAGCTATAATTTTCTGTAGTGAATCGATTGAGCTGTAGAAAAGATAACACCGAAAATCATTGTAAGTTTGGTTTGATCAAAATTTATTTAATTTTATATCCAATCAAAATAATATATTTTTTATTCTTACTTTTATTTAAATTTATAATTTACATGTAACATGTCATTGACTTAAAAAATTGGAATGATCTTTTTTACAAATTTACAACTAACTTTTAAAAATATAAAAAACACTTCAAACTAAAACTGTACTTCCCCCTTCCAGCAAAGAACCCCACAACGGTTCCGACTGGTACGTAAGAACTAACATCGGACGAAGTGGAGACGCTAGTCTAGCCCAGAACCACGAAGTCCTGCGAATCGTTTCCCACCCGCACTCATCCAAGTTCCGTTCCCTGATCCTGAGGGACTATGATGTTGCCCTGGTCAGGCTCAAACACGCCCTGGTGTTTGTGAGTGACAAGATTGGGGCCATTTGCCCGCCAGAAGAGCAAGTGCCCGCCGGAATTACGTGTTTCTCTGGCGTACTTGGGACTCAGAAGCCTAGAGGTTTGTGTTTTTAGTCTTTTGATGCAAAAGGGTTTTAGGGTGTGAATGGGTTTTTCTTATAGTTAAGAGGGACTGTGTCAGTTCCATAGAGCTGATGCGTTAGTTTTGAAATAACAACTTTTGCAAAAGAATTGCTGTGCCATGTTATCTTATTTTCGCAATGTATGATGGGAATCAACACAAAATCAATTTAAAACAAAAATGGAAGGAAAATAACATCTGGTTAAAAAATTATTAATTGGTAAAGTTTTAAAATAGTGTCGCCATCTGCTGTATATCTTTGGCATTTTAAAACTTTAAAAATATATAATTAAATAACTTGATAGCATTTTTGTTTTAAATTGTTTCATTTCGATGTTATATTGATTTCCATATCTGGGGGGAGCTAAAATGGCAAAGCAATATTTCTGCGGAAGTTGTGATTCCAAAAATAATGCATTAGCCCTATGGGACTGACAATGCATCTTAAGTTTATTTGTTAATGGTTTTAGTTTGTGAATAATTTCCTTCTCGGGGAAAAGAACGTATAAACCTGTAACCTGACTAACAGGTTTTCCAGCGACTCACAGTTTTTAAAAATTTATAAAACTTATAATTTTGCTAAAGTTTAAGTATGAAGCTGTCATTTATAGTCATCTGCAACAGAAATAAAATTTAAAGAAATTCAATTGTCAGTGAAAGTTTTACATTTTATGCTTATGCAGTGAAAAAAAGATTATACTTCACCAAATGCGTAGTTAACAGGCAGTCACAATTGCAAAAGTGCAAGTTTGTTTGTCGTTTATTAGACTTTAATTCTAGGAATGATATGGAAAAAAAACTTCTTACCTTACAATTACGAAAACCATTTTAGAATATATTATGTTAATTTCAAATATCAATTTATGTGTTGCCACAGATAAATCTATAACCAGTTAAGACTTCTAAGTTAACTTGATAATCTCCTGATATTAAAATAAATCTTTTAAAAAATAACAATGATAAACACAACATAAAATAAACACTGTTTCTTTATTAGCACCACCACCTACTGAATTGACCATCAATAGTTTGGCTCTTCAAATCCTGGAAAGAAAGAATTGTAACAGCATTGAACATTATAATAACCAGATCAATCAAAGAATGCTTTGTACTCAAAGCAGTGAAGGTCATACTATATGTGATGTAAGTAGACGTTACTATTCCTTAAATTGTAATTAATTGTTAAAATAGGATGTGAGAACATCAAAAGGTTTTTTGTTAAGCTGATTATTTTGTATTATTAGTATCGACATTAATTAGCTTTTAAGAGTTTTAGAAATCTAAAATTGTACCAAAAAACATGGTAATGGTTTTTTTTGGTGAAAATTAGTCTATATATTAACCAATTAATTCTAGGCTACACGACAACAACAACTTTGTGAACACCATTGGCACCTTTATTTGCTAATAAAAATGTTAACTTCGTTTTCCAATTTAGTTTTTTGTGTAATTTAATTTGTCATATATAAGTTGTTCAGGACAATAGTCTCTTCATTTGTCTTATATTTTGTTTGCTTGGATAAATTTAAGCCGAAAGCTCATTTTCATGTGACAAATTTTCTTAAAAACTGTCGTTAATAAACTTTTACAGCTTTAGTTATTCCAAATTGTTCGAAAGAATATAATGCTTATTTAAAATTCTTAATAATTTGTTATGTTGCTGTTTTTAATGAAAAATATGTACCAATAAGTATAACACCATTTAATTTTTTTTATCTATTATGTATTTCAGAATGATGAAGGAACACCACTGATGTGCCTCACAGGCATCAACAAATGGTTCTTAGCCGGAATGCTGACCTACCAGAGATACTGCGAAGTCTACAGCAAACACCCAGCAGTGTTTTCAAACCTGTACGCCATGAGAAAGTTCATCGACCAAGTAACGGGCCAGAAACAGTACGAGGTCTCATACGATCCCAACGTATACATCATAATCCCGCCAACTACGCCAAGCCCCACTGTGCCTGAGACCACTACCATCATGTATACCACGACTGAAGTGTTTACCATGGATCTCAATGGCACCGAGCCAGGCATGTTCAATGAAAGTGATGCAGAAACTACTACGGAAATCGGTGAAATGTCTTTGTCGCCAATATTGCTCGATGGTAACGTTACTGAAAATGTAAATGGTCGCATGGAAGATCTTGAAACTGTTGAATTGGGAGGGGAAGAGGTGTATACCACAACCCTAAGTTATAATATGACAATGGAATATAATGTTACGGAAGATTCGTTTGATGGTAATGCGACGTTTGAGGATGTTTCTGAATCAAATGGGTCTATGACTATCACAAATGATACAGAGGTGGATCTTACTACAATAGAACCTTTAACATTGATGCCTGACGTAAATGCAACTGTTGACAATGGCACACTTGAGACTGATTTCAGTATTGAAAAT
The DNA here is from genome assembly GCA_023701765.1 of Hylyphantes graminicola. Taxonomy (NCBI): domain Eukaryota; kingdom Metazoa; phylum Arthropoda; class Arachnida; order Araneae; family Linyphiidae; genus Hylyphantes; species Hylyphantes graminicola. The sequence continues at coordinate 24,661,512 of CM043112.1, forward strand.
GTGTCTCATGTCAAACCAGAGATGTATGAAAGGGGACTGTTTAACATGAGTGATACAACCAATAAAACACATGATGCCGTCATGGTTGGTCTAACAACTATGGGCTATGATAATGCTACAGAATTGGGTAATCTCTTAAATGGTACAGATGCTGAAACTACAACTGTAAATATGTTCAATTTTGAAAATGCAACTGATTTTGATGTTTTGTCCTCTACTATGCTTGATCACGAATCCTTGTCTAACGAAACTTTGTTTAAGTCTCCAGAGCGACTTACTCTGACAACATTGTATCCTCAACTAGATGGGGAGACTACACCATTTATAATGGAATCAAACATGACTGATTTTGTTGATGCCAATGAAACTATGACTTCAAATTACAATTTAACGGAACTGAGTGAGATGGTATCAAGTGCAGATAATAGTTCCGATAACATAATGAAATCAGCAAGGTTGGAGTCTGAAACTATATCGTTTACAGAAACTTCTACTCTAGACAATGAAACGGAAACCATTATGAACACAACAACAGAATATCAGACCCTAGCTACTGAAACCACTCCATATTCATTTACTATCAACGCTTCAGGAAATGTGACTGATATTCCTGCCCTTGGTCGAGAAGACATTAATCCAATAGTTTCAGAGTTTCAAGACGAAAAGATGAGGTTTATAGAATATCCTTACGTGGACAATGAAGAAGTAATTGAACTTGATGACTTGGTAAATACCACCAACTTCAACTCAACCACAATTACAGCAACGACACTTGAATCAGTGACAACTGATATTTCAGAAGCAACAACAGCCAACCCCGAGTCAGTGTTAACAACAAGTATGATTCCAGAAAATGCTTTTGTCTATGAGGCAGAAGTCAGGACAGATGGGGATTTGTCTATTACCCTAAATGGTTCTGATGGAATTGTTGTGGAACATATTCCACCACCAGGCGAATTCGGAGACTTCCAAGAAGCTAATAGTTCTGGAGATTACCTGGCTCGCAGTAGAATGATTGATGGCATTGGAAACTTTTCAGGAATAATATTTGACTCAAATAGCAGTTTAACAAGTGAAATCAGGAATAATTCTTTTGGAATCCTCACAGACTCTGTAGCATCACCAGATATTTTTGGAAAATTTGACGAAACTAGCAATTTTACCTCTGCAGGCAGCATGGTTTTGGAGTCAGGAAATTCCACAATGATGCTCGTTGATTCTGAACACACTAATAGTAGCCGAGTTTCTATCGGCTTAAATGATTTCCATGGAAGTATTTCAAATAATTCCAATTCTGAAGTTGCTGAAAATGTAGAAAAAGATACAAATTCTACCACTTTGAGCAACAAATTCCATGACATTGCCGCCAACCTATCAAATAATTCATTTGTTTCTGAACATTTCAACATTAGTTTACCTGATTCTGCATTCAACAATTCTGCCCTATTTTCAGAACCTATAGCATTTACCGATGAAACCAACAATTCATCAATGGCACTTGGTAGAAAGCTTGAAGATAGTTCTAACTCTTCTAGAATAATGTACGATTCGGAAGCATCAAATGACACTTTTCCTGATACTACAACTATCGAGCCAGTTGTTCTCACTACAACCTTGACTGTTTCAAGCAACCTAACAGTACTAAATCCCAAAACTGAATTCAAAAATACAACTGATTTAATAAATGAAACAAGTTATACCGGAGATATTTGGCAAAATGAAACTTTTTCCACCACACCACTTATTGAGTTTGAAGGCAGCGTGCTGAATGAAACGCTGAATGGATTACATGTAAACCCGATTGAATTGACATTCCATGGTTCAGGTTAGTTAATTAATTAGTCATTTTGAGCTTTTTTATATAAAAAGACTGAATATAAAATTTCCCATTTAATTTTTTTCATAATTTAAAGAATAGTTTTTGATTTATATTGATTTGTTAGTTGCAGTATTAAGGTTTTATGTCATTTATTTCTTAATTTGCTAAAATTAAATTTGTAGAATTTGCATCGATTTTGTTGTTTCATTATTGTCAGTGTGTTTTAAAATATGGAGAAAAAATCACTAAATTAAAATTGGTGCATATTATCCAGCTTTGCTTGTTTTAAAGAGATGTCTCAGAATTTTTTTTTTGCAGTTCTTGTTGCAGAAAAAAAATTCTGGTTTGCTCTGGTTTGATTTTATGGCTCAGGTAAAAAAAAAGTGTTTAGTTCCCAAAGCAGACTGGTCCTATTGTTATCAAACCACTAAAGGGGGGCAAGGTTGAGTAAGCATTGCCCAATGTGGTTTCCAACCCTGGAACTGTGCCATGGTAGCAGAAATCAATACCAATTAGCCCCAGACATCAGATTTTTTAAACGTAAAAAAGTAAATAATTAAAATTGTAGACAAATCATTTTACATTTGCTACTATACTATATTATTTACAAAAAAACCCTTTAAATTATATTCAAATGCTTTTAATTTCAGAGACTTGTGGAACATGGAGTCTTCCACGCAATTCTTCTGAAATATCCCAGAGACCTTATTTTGCTGAGTGGCCTTCACTAGGCTATCTGAGACGAGGAGACAGACGCTGTGCCTCCAGCTTAATATCCCCTTACTTTGTGATTGCATCTTTGCAGTGTCTATCCTTAAGGTATTAATTAAATTAATTTCTTATTTTTTAAATCAAGTGGCTGAGAGGTCAAACATGTCCGCCTCGTAAGACCAAGATCGAGCCCCGGCTGAGTCGGCGGATTTTCTGGATGGGAAAATCTTGGGCATGCATGTCATATGATTATGTGGCATGTTAAAAAGAACCCTAGAGGGCCCGTTTGGCTTGGATTCTTTTGGCAAAATTAAATCTTGGCATACTTTAACATCCACAGAGAGCTCAGATTCATTGTAATCTGCACGTCAAAATTATTAGCGAGGGTCGCCTAAATGATGCAACAAAAAATGGCTCTCAAACCTGGGGAATATGCTGAGTCTGCAAAGGCTTGACTTGCCAATGTTGCAGCCCCATTAGAAAAAAAAATTAAAATCAAGGTCCTGTATAGATGCTTTTAGAGATTTAAAATTTATTGTGATAATCAAAATATAGTGTATTGTATAGCTGGCCAGAATGTCATCTGAAACTAATAATATTTAAAAAGTTAACTGCTTTTTAGTCCCTATATATAGACTTATAAACCCATCGCCTGACTATTAGGTTCCTCAGCAATGGGCATATTTTAAAAATATATATATATAAATTTACAATGAAAATTTTAAAAAGTAGTCATTTGGAATTATCTGTTAGGGAATTACAATTTTAAATAAATTAAATTTCCATTGGAAAATTTAAATTTAAATCTCGCATCGAAAAAACAAGTTTACGCTTTAGCCAATTTAACTTATTCCTCAGTTAACTGGGAGAATTTTCTTATTTTTAAAATAAATTTTAATATCATAACCAATTGAATTATATTTTTAAAAATGTCTAAACCTTATAAGTTATAATAATGTACATTTCTTGTGCTTTTTAACACGCAACTTACCTTTAAAGGGGACTTGCAAGTAGGTGTATAATTTTTTTACTTTTAAATTTATGTAATTATAAAATGTAATCATTTTAACCCTTTCAGTCCCAAAAATTTACTACACTACAGAAACATTTTATATATTTACATAATAAGCTTATTTTAGGTCAAAAATAAGAGTTTCATAAGAAGAAAAAATTCATTTTAATTTTTTAAATGACAAAATTTTTTAACTGTGGAAAACAACAAAATAAAAATATATGTATATTACCTTAAAGCACTTCAAGTTATATATGTTAAGGTATCTGACCATATTATTAAAAACAATTTAGTAATTATTTTAACCGAAATAGTTTAAATTGTGTTTTAAATTGTGTTTTAAATATGTGGAACTGAAGTGAACTTTTCAAAAATCAGGTGAAACGCTTGTTAGCTATTTTCTAAATGAAAAAACTAGTAGTCCTGTCTTCTTTGAGATTAGTGTAAAATATTGTCTGATAGAACAAAGTGTAAAGAATCGAATGATGTGTGTTTATATGTCATAACGGGACATAAACATTTGGAAAAAAAATATTGAAAGTCATGATTCCAAATGGCATCACTGGGACTGAAAGGGTTAAATGCTTTTGACTATGTATTAGGACAGCTATTCATCATATTTTTTTGTTTCAGTGGTACTGATATAAATGCAAGGGAGTGGTCATACTCTGGAGGGTTGTATAACCCTGATCCAACCATGGTTGTCCAACAGAATCTTCCTGTGCAAGATATTCTCCTAAATATGAATGCTAGTCTACTTTCATCTCTCAATGACACTGATTTAGCATTGGTGAAACTTGGAACCATGATCCAAATCAGTCCATACTCTACTAATGTTTGCTTGCCTAGTAATGCATCTTCGACTTTGAAGGAATGCTACACAACTGTATGGAACAACAGTGTATCTGGAACTTTTAGAGGTTGGTATAGCACTATTTAAAAAATAATATGATTTCATTTTTATACTTCCTGTTATTAAAAAAAAACATTTTTTAAACATTATAGTCAGCTCTGTGGCTGTGAGGTATTGCATGTCTCAAGTTTGTTAAGATTGTGGCTAAGTAGGCAGATTTTCAGGATGGGAAAATAGTTAGCACACACGACATGTCATATGATATGTGACATGTAAAAGATCCCTTGAATGCTCATTTGGCTTTGGTTGGTTAAATTTCAGCATACTTTAATATCAACAGAGGGCTCCGATTAATTGTAAACTGCAAAAAGACCTGCAGATTAAAAGCTTTTTGTTTTAAGTCTGCAAAAAGTTCGATTCGCCAAACAAGCTGCCACATGAAAAAAAAAATTATTCTGCCTAACACGCAGTAAGTCTTAAGTGTATTGATGAATTTGAAAGTAGTACATCATTTTCTGCTGCCAAGAATATTATTTAAAACTATGTTCTTTAGGTGGACTTAAAAAAAAAGCCCTTAACTGGGACCTAAAACTTTCTTTGATATCTTGATTTTAAATATTTTTTAAAGACTTCAAAAAAAGGCTCCTTTGATTTTTAAGAGTCCTTACATTTTATTTTATTGCAAAAGGCAAAATTCCTGTAACTTCTTTAATTTTTGTTGTTAAGATTTTTTTTTCATAATTTCTTCATTAATTCTTAAGAAAGTCTTTTTTTTTCATGCAAAACAATTTTTCAAAATGTTTTATAGCTAATATTATTTATATATATTTGCAGATTACATGGAATATTTCTCTATACCAGTGGAGATTATTTCTACGGAGCTGTGTAACAATACTGGCAACTATAGTGGACCTCTTTCTGACAATATTATTTGTGCCAATGCAGACTTGCCTATATGTGATGTAAGTATTTATTAAAGTTTTTTTTCCATAATTTTTAAGCAATAGTAATAAAGCCTGGTAGGTTAAGGGGGAATGGGCGTGCAGGACCGGGGGTCTCCAAACTCAAGTGCCTCAATGTTAATCCAATGGGAAAAAATTATTTTCTTTGCCACATTTCTCCGGCTGTATTGAATATTTTTACAAGCGGATTTTTTTATGTGATAAATGTAGCTGACTTACAGGTCTCTATCTTCCCACTTTTTGAAATTAGCACGAATATTTTTTTTAATATTCAATAAATTATTTTACACAAAATTTTCGAAGCAATTTCAAAAAGTGGGAAGATAGAGACCTGTAAGTCAGCTACATTTATCACATATAAAAATCCGCTTGTAAAAATATTCAATACAGCCGGAGAAATGTGGCAAAGAAAATGATTTTTTCCCATTGGATTAACATTGAGGCACTTGAGTTTGGAGACCCCCGGTCCTGCACGCCCATTCCCCCTTAAAGCATTATTTCTGAAGGTTACTTTCACAGTTTGGTTTTTCCCTTCTCCAGACATCCTATAATCCTAGACAGGGTTATAATGGAAATGGGACATCCTCCTTCATCCAGACATCCTAGTTGTGTGACTCCAGGGCACAGCCTGAAAAGTAGGAGGGTGCAGTAGCTTCTGTTGGCACAAGGCCTTGAGCACCCCTGTGCGTGGAAGTCTGACTTCTGCTTCGCGAGAGCTCCTCTTCTTAATTTAAGCCATGTGGCTGGAAGGGAGGAACAATTTTCTATAGACAACCTGCACTCATGGTACTACACTATTACCGCTTACAGGACTTTCGAACCCACAGCTTTAATGAGCATGTACTCGAATACATTACAAACATCCATGCTTTGAGCCTGGGTCTGCTTGCTTGACAAGTAAGGGTCCCAACCACCATACTGACCTATTCAATATTAGGCAACCTTGGTGACATTTGACTTTAACCCTTTCAGTCCCAAAAATTTACTATGCTACAGAAACATATGATATTCACAAAATAAGCTTATTTTAGGTCAAATATACGAGTTCCATAAGAAAAAAAATTCATAAAAATTTTTATATGGTTTTTGAAACAATGCCAAAATTTTTTAACTGTGGAAAACAACAAAATAAAAAAATATATATTACCTAAAAACACTTAGAGTTATATATTTTAAGGTATCTGACCATATTATTAAAAAAAATTAGTAATTATTTTAACCGAAATAGTTTAAATTGTGTTTTAAATATGTGGAACTGAAGTGAATTTATCAAAATCAGCTGAAACGCTTGTTGGCTATTTTCTAAATAAAAAAAATAGTAGTTCTACTTCTATTGAGATCAATGTAAAATATTGTCAAATAGAAAAAAGTGTGAAGAATCGAATGATGTTTGTTTGGATGTCATAACGAGACACAAACATTTTGAAAAAAATATTGAAAGTGATGATGCCAAATGGCATCACTGGGACTGAAAGGGTTAACCTACCTAAAAGATTTAGTAAACATGATGCCAGCACAGCCTACTCAACTACTAAGGCCGAAGAAGCTCTACCAAACAAGCTCAGAGACGGAAATTTTGAGGTCATAGTTCCAAGTGATGTTGTTCCAAAAATTAAGCCAAGCAGTTTCGAAAAACCTGTTCGGAACCTCTCTTTTATGGCTGACCATATTTTTAGGGTTCCATATAGGTCCGAACTAATTTCTCGATTTTCGGCACTCGGAACAGTGACGTCAAAAATTACGTCTACGCTTATGTTTGGAAGAGCTTCTCTGGCCTTGTTATTGAAATTGGCTGTGGATGCAAGTTTCTCTCAAAACCAAAAGTATTTCTCTGGGTAAGAAGATACCTGTAAGTGTTTGTTAAAAATAATACAATCTTTGCTTCTTTTACAGATGGATCCAGGCGCACCGCTGATGTGCTTAAACAGCGATCAGAAGTGGGAAATACAAGGACTGTTAACTACTCCAGGTCAATGTGGTACAAAACAACCTGTTGTCTTCACTAGGATTTCCAGAACACTTCAATGGATTTCAGAATCACTATCTGACATGGACTTAGACGACTAGTGACTATATCCAACAACTATTAAACTCACCTGAACGTAATTGTTGGTGATCCATTGAATTAAACATGATACCGTCCATTCCAAGTAAAAGGAACCAGTTTTAAAAGACTTATTTAAGGTTAGGAATGAAATTAAGATGTTGAACTGGTGTTGAATATTAACTATTTTTTTCTAGCAACCTTTGGTGGGTGGAAATGCCATCAATTATGAGTGTTATACATATTCTATGATTCCGTCCATTTAAACAAGTTACATAAACCAGTCGAAGAAGACATTTTTAATTGTCAGAAATATAAAAATTACTGCTGAATGAACTACTGATTCAAACTTCATTTGATGGACAGTAAAAACAATGTAAAATAATGATTCTCGCGCAAGAGTCAATAACTTTCAAATTGATTCAAAGATCCTTATTGTTTGTTATTCTTGAATTGTACATTGGGGATGCCGTCCAACAACCCAAGTGACACAAATATTATTTATTTTAAGTCTTATTATTTTATGTTTTAGAAAGAGAGATAAGAAAATGTTGAATCATCTGGATTATAAATAACTAAACACTGTTTTACATTATAACCATTGATAAAATAATTGTAAAGATCTATAATAATAATAAGGTAGCAGTGTTAATATTTGTCCCTATAAATGTTAGTTTTATTCAAGAATGTTATTTTTATTGATACTTGAGGAAAGTATGCAAGTTTTTTACAACTAGACCAAGGCATTCTCCAAAGTATAACTAAAATATTTTGTCCCCCATGTTCATAGGAGACAATTGACAGGGAAAGGGGGGGGGGGTACACTAAATCTTAGTCGACTTGGTCTAGACTCACTTAGTCTAACATGAACCTGCTATAACTAAACAGTTATTTACAAAACTACATAATAAATTTTAAATCGAAATTTTAGTACATTTTGTGTTACTTGGGTACACAAGTACGATAAAAAAAATCAATGCTATCAGTGTCTTTTGTGATTCTTCAAGCATTCTGCGATTTCCGTCCATTAAAACTGTGATTTTTTTAAAAAATGTGACTTAAGGATTTTGGTTATAAACTAGTACTCTAGACTAGTAAAAATTGCTGTTAAGCTAGTCCCGTGTGGCTGTACAGCTGTGTTAAGCACAGCAGCTGCCCTAACTGATGTGAATATTTGCTATAAGTGTGTATGGTTTGATAATATGCCTTAAAGACTTTGCATAAAGTTGAGATGCTTCGATATTTGGCATGAAAAAAGTGAAGCCGTCAACAAAGTATGCCTAACAAACTGCTCACCCAACGTTAGTTTAATGTAAAACACATAATTTTATTCTTTAAAATATATTGAGTAAACATCGTAAAAATGACTTTGCGCAGTTGTAGACTGTACCACTAGATCGGAATTTATACATGATGGTAGTAATTCCTCTCTCGGGTAAGAATTTTTTTTTGTAAATGTAGTTTTTAAAGCCAAAAAGTCATCAAGTTGATGCTATAAACCTTTACAAGTTCCACTTTAGAATAGCGCTAAATATTTCTTGGAGAGCATTTGTTTAGGCTTACTTTAAAGCGATTGATGGCTTCATTGGACAAACCAATATTGGTATTGGTTTTTGCCTTCAGCTTTTCCATCTTAAGGGAAAATGGGCGCGCTGGATCAGGGGTCTCCAAACTAAAGTGAATCAATGTTAATCCAATGAAACAAAACTATTTTCTCTGCCACATTTCTCTGTCTGTATTAAATAGTTTTGCAAGCTGTTTTTTTTTTTTTAAATAATAAATGTAGATAACTTACAGGTCTCTATAATCCCACTTTTTAAAATTGCTGCAAATACTTTATGTGAAATTAATTATTCGAATTTTTTTTTTAAATTTCGAACCAGTTTCAAGAAGTGGGATTGTCTGGACCTGTAAGTCAGCTACATTTATCACATAAAAAATCTGTTTTTAAAAATTTTCAATACAGCTGGAGAAATGTGACAGAGAATTTTTTTTTTTCTCCATTGCATTAACACTGAAGCACTTTGCTTTGGAGACCCGCGATCCAGCGCGCCCATTCCCCCTTAACTCTATAATCTTCTGCACTAATTATTTGATGCCATGTTGCGCGAAGATTTTCAGTGCAACTTTTCATTGTACTATTAAGGTTTAGTAATGGACATTTTAGGTGATATAGCTAGGAGAGAGCTATGTCTTTTTTTAAAAAAGAAACTTTTCATTGTATTAAGATTTTGATTTTATGTGCTTTGAAACTTGTTATAACAATGCTCTGAACTCTGTTCTTATATTAAAGATAGACTTTGTACCAAGGTCAAAGTAGAAAGCCTTTGTCAAATGGCTCTTGATAAAATAGATCATCACCTGACAATGACTTTAAATTTTCAATGTAAAATATGCAATGATGAATATTTTTGATGCTAAATTTTTGTTTATCATGTTTTATTGAGTAGTAGCTAAGTAGTTATGCTGCTCAGATTTTAATATTTGCAATTCACATTTCATAAATTGTACGATTGGAGTTTTTCTAATGACTGTTTATTAAAACTTTGGAAAAAGTTAGGAAGAATTTAGTTAATTTATGACGCGTGAAATTTGTGTGTAAAAAAGCTTCAAGTACTTATATTTTATGCCAAGTCAAATCTTCACATACTATTATTGTTGCTATACTGTTATAATTTTGCACGGTTTGTCCTGTTGGCAATAAATGTTGATTTTTATTACTGTAATTTATTTGTATTTATATTTTAAAATTCTTTAATGAGTAGTTTAAAAGTCATTTAAAGAACATTGTCTATTTTTAAACAATTACTGCAACCTTATTAACAGAAAATGTACTCTTATGAAATGTTACTAAAGTTATCTTCTAAAAATTCTATCTTTAACTAGTAATATTTCCTTTTCGATAACTAAATTATAAACTGATGTATCATGCTCGAGTTTTAATGTTTTTAGGATTTTTAATTCTGTTATGTTGGTTGTATTTTATGTTTAATGTGTTGTCTTAGGTTAATATTCATTTTATATAGATATCATTAATTTCATATATTTAGCAATTTCATCATTTCATTGTGTACTTAGTAACATAACCTATCCAATTTTTTTCTCCTGGTGTAATCATGTGGGTACCTTGCATATTTTGGTTCTAATCTATTACATATGCGACTAATTTTCTGAAATGTTTTGTGTCACCCCACAACAATGTATTTTCTTTATTAAAATTCAATTCTGTAATCAAAAATAAATCATTGATTTGAAGATAACTATTTAAAAACTTGTGTTTATAAGCTTTTCTCATAAGGTACTAACCTCTTACAGTTTCTTAATGTCCAAAAAAAAAAAAAGTGCTGAATAACAAGAATGTGAACAGAATTTACACATGGTTGATTTTTTTAATGTAGTGCAAGATAAGATGTTAATTATTGATTTGCACTGGATCTGTAGATATTCCTCATGTGTATGGAAATGTATTTTGTGTGAATGATTGTTTATTTTGAAAAGTGATGTTACGTGCCATTGCAAAAAAAGAAATCATGCTGAAGATAATGAGCTGCTTTGCTTCTAGGTGTATAATTACTGCATGCCTCAATAAATAATACTTTTTCACCTAGTCAATGATAAGTTTCCTTTGATTTAAAAATTATTTGATTTTTGTATTTACTGCATATGTTAAAATTTTGTTATCCTCGGTTGAGTCATCAGATTTTCTGGATTGCAAAATGCTTGCATGTCAAATGGCTTGCATGTCATGATTATATAGTATATGAAGAGTACACAGGAAGAACTGATTGATTTATTAGGCGAACGCCCGCAATTGTCTGCTTGGTGGCAGAAAACCGGTTTCTCTCTTTCTTCTTCGCCTGGTCCAAGCGCCAGGATCGTCAATCGCCTGAATCTTGGTAGCTAGGAACCATAGAGATCATAGTTAAAGTACTACAGTGGCTTATCACGTGACCTACAACACTGACTTCATTGGGGCTCTTTTGGGAGCTCCTTGTGCGTCCCGTCGTTAGCATTGGAGGCCACGTGATCTGCCACTATATTATTTTAACTATGGTAGGAACTGGTTTCCTTACACAAGTTTAGGCGATCACTCGCTATCATCGCCAAAGTGGCCTAAGGAAATTTCTCTACAAAATCAATAAGTTTTTCCTGTGTACTCTTCATAGGTGAAAGCTCCCTTGAGGACCCATTTGGCTTGGGTTCTCTGCTCAAAATGAAATCTCTGCATACTTCAACATCCACAGATCTCAGATTCCTTATAATCTGAATGACAAAATTAGCGAGATGGTGCCACAAAAAAATCTGTTAAAAATTCAGAAAATAGTTAAAAATCAGGTATTGCCGGGTTATATACATAGTTGTCTTTCACAACTGAAGAGTACACAGGAAGAACCGATTGATTTCTTTGGAGTCCTTCCGTAATTGTCTCTGCTTGGCGTACATTGGCGACTGGAAACTGGTTTTTCTTTTGGTTTTTCATTTGGGGTACAAACGTGTGACTCGTTCCACTCAACTCTGGCCTGAATCAGGGTTACCGCGAAAGATAAACAAAGCGACTAACTGGCTTTTTTACACCTGTTTAGGCGATTTCTTGCTATCATCCCCAAAGAGGCTATTAAGGAAAGCCTTGTACGAAATCAATCGGTTCTTCACGTAACCGATATTCCTTCATGGACATGCAGTGTAAAATTATAAAGACAACAAAATACATAAAAAATACTTTATGAAAATGTCAAATGTAAACCACAGGTGGAATATCACAGCATTTACACTATGCATATGAAACTTTAAACGCTAATAAACTGACAATAAAAGAATGTAATTCAAAAAATGATTTTACTACAAGTCCCTAAACTAAATTATTAGTACTCCAACTCAATTTTCATAAAATACTCAGATTATTAATACTTTGGTCTCAAAGACCTACTTATCGGAATTTTTATATGTCACATCTCAATAATTAACACTGAATACCATTTAAAGCAAAGTATAAAGCATTGACACAATGTCAATATTGTCAATGACTAAAATAACAAAGTTTTAAAACACAGTAACAAGTGTTGGCACAGAAAAAAACATTTAACATCTAAAGAACTCTTAGCCCTATTGTATAAAAAGCATGCAAATATTGTTTCATTTTAAAATAAATATAGTGAAATATGATAGACAATTTCAGCCTTAATTACCAGCCAGATTGTAACACTTTTACATGAGAAACACGCATAATAACGTTGTAAAATGATATCAGTCTCAATTATTGTCAGTCCATGGCAATCAAAATATTGTAAGAAGAACGGTTCTTTATCATTATTGCAAATTAAGTTCAGTGACAAATACACCACTAACACGACAATTATTAAACACATTGGCAGAGCATAGAATTGTTGCTTTTAGTCATTGTAAAATTCCAGAGTATCATGGCAAATACTCGTCTAAATTAAAACCAAGACCTTCCAATGTTGGACTAATTATTAGCTAATATGCTTCGTGGTGATGGAAATTTCCATGGCGAAATAAAAAAAACTTTCATGATGATCGAAGCTTTCACACAAATGCTGAAGTAGCTTTCATGGTGATTCAAAGCTTCAACAACATATGATTAAGAGCTTTCATGGCGATAGAAGCTTCAACAACATATGATTAAGAGCTTTCATGGTGATAGAAGCTTCAACAACGCATGATCAAGAGCTTTCATGGCGATAGAAGCTTCAACAACATATGATTAAGAGCTTTCATGGCGATAGAAGTTTCAACAACAAATAATGAAGAAGCTTTCATGTTCAAAAATCAGGAACAACATGGTAGAAAGGAAGAGGATGGGTTTTCAGCGGGTTCGTCCTTTTCAAGAATAATGCTGTCCCGAATGCAGTTATTTAGTTTTTTGGAATCGTCCCCGTAAGGGTAAAAGTACGTGAATATGTATTCAAACAATTTGTTCACGTTGTGTCCGGTTTTGGCCGAAGTCTCGAAGTAGGGGACAAAGCTGTTGGTGAAATCCAGGTTTGGGTTAGACTTGTGGGCTAGTTCCATGCCTTCGTCTTCTGTAACCTGAAACAATATAGAAGCCTTAGTCTTTTAAATGAAAATGAATTCACTCAAACAAGGCCGGATTTCTAAATAGGCTAAGTAGGCTGCAGCCTAGAGCGGTGATTTCTTACTAGCGGCAAATTTTACGACCAATTAAAGCGGCGTTTGGCATAAACCAATTATAATGATACTAATATTTTAAAGAAAAAAACCAAATAATATACATTAAATGCGTAAACCGTTAACATTATTTCGATTTCGAGTGTAAAGATACATAGATAATTCAAATATGTAGGCAGAAAAAATAGTCAAGGAAACTATATCTAGGATATTGTGATTATTTTAAACATCACACATCACCCTATTTTGCAGCTAACCAGCTATCTTTCCTCGAAAGGGGAGAATATTGTGACAGAGGCAGCAAATCGATTATAGCCTACAGGCGGCAAATTTTTAAGTCCGGCAATGCGCACTCACAGTTCCAAACTTAAAAGAATAAACTAACACTTGCCAACCCTCTGAGAATTGCTACTTGATCCCATATAACTGGACAGCTTCGGGATCTTCGCTGTCATGATTACTCTTTTATGAATAGTTTTATATATAGTTTATTGAAGAGTTGAAATTTTAAGATTCAAACTTACCTTTCGTATATTGGTTTCCAACAAATCACATTTGGTGGCAACTATTACTTTCAACTTCGCAGAACTCACATCGTTTAGTATCGGAATGTAACGCTCACTGAAAAGAAATATAAAATGAAATTATAATTAGCTAAAAATGACATATCTAGCTTAAAATGAAATCCTATCTAGCTAAAGTATACTGAAATCAAGGTAAAGATTAACTGAAATCAGGCTAAACCTAGAAATATTATATGGCTGTAATGATCAGGCAAGAAAAACTAATTTTCCGTGAATTGTTTTTTAAATATTAATTTCACAAATTCCCTTCCAATGATATCTTAAAAATTCTGCAAATCTAATAGAACTCCTTTTTCAACCCTTTTTAATATACCAAGTAGTCATTAAGAACGATTTTTTAAAAACATTTTTTGAAAATTCATAACTCCTATACAGGGCTCGAAAAAACTCGGAAATTTTAGCCGTCCTCAAAGACGGCTTGTTCAACAATGTACACTGTCCAAAACAATTAGGGGAGCAATGTTTTAAGCCCTTTCGCTCCCAATAATTCCTTTGGGAATCATCAGATTGTGATTTTTTTTCTGACCAAGTTAAATTCGCCACTTATGTATTGTTAGATTCATCGTTAGATGGAAGAATAACGTATTTTGAAGAATTTAATATTTTTTTATATTAATAAAAATATGAAAAATATGGTAAAATATATTTCACTTTAAAACAGTTTTAGAAAATAAATTGACCCTAAATTTTTCATTCTTGCATTTTTTAGATGTTTAAAAATAGATTTCAACTATTTTTAACAAAAAAAAGTTTTGAAAAAATATTGTTATAATTTATTAAAAAGTTATTATTCCATTTCCCCCCTTTAAATTTAAGTAGTATTAAAAACTTAAGATTTTTTTTTCTCCTGTTTTTTACTATTTCATTTCGAATGCATAGTGAACCTATTTAACAAATTTTAGATTTATAGGACAAAAATTAAAAAGTTGGGAGTGAAGTTAAAGTTGGAATTAAAAAGTGCTCCCCTAATTGTTTTGAGCAGTGTACCTGTCCTCCTTTGAAACTAGCCCTCCAAACTTAATAAAATAGATTCTAAATAAATAAAAGTATATATTTTTTATTTATTAAAAGTACAGTAACCCCTCGCTATATCTCGCCTCGTTACATAGCGCATTCGGATATATCGCGCCTTGTATCACGTCTCCCAATTTTTACCTTTTTTTCAATATGAACTACTTTCCTTCAAATTGATTGTAATATTGTTGAGATGCAGTTAATAAACTTCGTTCGTTGATATTTGCCGGAAAACAGGTTTTGCAATCAAAATCAAAGCAGTTAACTTTAGATGGATATTTTACTAGAAAATGAGTGAAATATTATAAACCTGTGCAATAATGTGTAATGTTTATAGTTATTAATAATACGTTCGAAATCGTTGTTCCTTTTGAAGGAATAAACACGATTTTATACCGTAGAGGTTCATCTTAGAAATGAGGCGCTCGGCTCTTGCAAGATATCAAATATTTAAAATGTATCACGAACATTAACAAGGACGTGGCCGACCGTCGGATTCGAAAAATTAGTTGTCCTCACAGAATTTTTGACTGACGAGGACGGGCAAATTGTCGAACCCTGCCCCTATACAAAGAAATATTATAGAAAAACAATCTGATTTTAAAAAGGTTTTTAAAAAAGTACGATTCCTGACAGTTTTGTCCAACTATAGTGGGAAGGTTGTGGTGCCTCATTGATTTGACATAAAAGCATTACTACTTTTTTATACAAATGCAGAAATAGGCATAGGCCACATGTAAGAACTTAAGAACGCCATGAGTCCATGCAGTTTAAACGTTTGATTAAAAAGGGGACCCAACTTACTTCAAGTTGTAAAAAGAATCTCGATCGAACATGTCGAACGTCAAAATGGCAGCAGAAGCATTGCGATAGTAAAATGTGGTCATTCCTGCGTATTTCTCTTCGCCCGCCGTGTCCTACAACGAAAATGGAAGACGATGTTAAAAAAACATAGTAGCAAACTATATAAAAAGCCATAGAGATAAAACAGCATGCTATTGCACATCCTATTTTGTCACAGAATATTAATGTATTGTCTAAAAAGAATAAGAATCTTACCCATATTGCAATGTCATGGATTCCCCATGTTTTCAAAACAAAAGAAGCTCCAATCGTCTAAATAAGAAAGTATTTAGAGTTATAATTTTATTTGGTCAGTTCACAAATAAATACTAATTTTTAACAGTTCCACATAAGTTGATGTATAATTTGACAAAACTTTCTACCAAATAACCAAAATTTTTTCTTAAATTTTGCCTAAGAACTAATAAAAACAAATGTTGCTCATAAAGCTTGGAACAGAGTTGTTACAGCATTTTTGTTTTCTTATGCATTAGAACTTTTACGTTGAAAACTTAATAGAATATTATCGACGACACACTACCAAACTAAAATATTACTTGCAATTAATTATCTTAGATGGCAGCACCAACGAATTCGGGAACCTCTAGAAAGCAGCCTAACTTAATATCTACTCTTATTTGCTATAGATGGCAGCAGCAACATTTTCAATATATTTACATGAGGATAGTAATTTATTTTATCAATACAATTTCTTCTAAATTATGTTTTATTTTGAATCACAACTTTTATTTTGAATCACAATGTATTGTATAATTTCTTTATTTTTACAGCATAAGTTTGTCATTTCAAAACTTCATTAATTATATTGCATCAATTTCTTAAAAGTGTTATTTGTTAATCAACTTTCAAAGTGCCTTGTAATATCCAGATGGGGAATGAATTATCAAAGGTAATTTTCAAAGGTTACTTATTGGTACAAATTTAAAATGAAAAAAAAAATCACATTCATATAGATATATTAATGTACGTTGTGGGGCCTCCAAACTTCCTTGTGCCCTGATGAACTCCAAAATTTGCAAGTCGGGCCCTGGGTATACACCCGTGAAAAGCCGAGTTTTTTTTAAGATTGATTGTCAGTCCCATAGAGCTAATGCATTAGTTTTGAAATCACAAATTCCGCACAAGTATTGCTTTGCCATGGTAGCCCTTTTTCTCAAGGTATGGGAATCAACATCGAAATGAAACAAATTTAAAACGAAAATGTTCTTTAGTTATTTAATTATATATATTTGAAATTTTAAAATGTCCCAAATGGCCGGAAGATAGCGACACTATTTGAAAACTATCAATTAATAATTAAATAACCCTACAACTGGTGAAAATGGGATAACATGGCTGAACAGGTACTTTTACAAAATTTGGGATTTCAAAACTAATGCATAAGCTCTCTGGGGCTGACAGTCCCTCTTAAGGTAGGCGAATACCCAAAATTCTAAAATTTTTACTATTACTTTAATCTTTTCCAAATTTGGCATAGTGATTTCAAATATAATGAGCAATGCTTTTTAGGCAATTTTTTTATTTAAATATTATTGATTTATTTTAAACGGTGTTTTTCACCTAAAAAAGGGGGTTTACGTCAACACTTCTAGTATAAAAAGTTTTACATTAATTTACCTGAAATTTTTTACAGATGCCTTTTCAATATATATCTGTGCTATAAGCCTCCAACATCTGGTGCAAATAGAGTAGGTTTTTTTTTAATTTTTCAAGTGTAAGTTAATAAAAAAAAATCCTCTTTTTTTAGTTAAATTCATGACATTTTTCTTAATACCTTCTCTTCTTGTAATTTGTATGTAACTCTAGAGGGTCATTGCATGTATCAGTTCAAAACGGAGAATTTAACACATAATTAATGTTTATAGGAGTAAAATTCAATGTGGTAGACTCGCTAGCGTAAGTCTCTTTTTGTAAAAAAAAAACACTGTTTAAAATAAATTATATTTAAAAAAAATGCTTAAATAGCATTGCTCATTATATTTGAAATCACTATGCCAAATAAAAGATCAAAATAATAGTAAAAAATTTAGAATTTGGGGTATTCGCCTATATTAATATAATTATAAAAACAAATGGACTGTACTACCAGTTAAATAAATGTTTGGTATTAAAACTAAAACTTTCTTACGCTCATGGTCTTCTGATATTCGCCGTGCATGTACCTCAGGACTAGAGAAGTTTTGCCCACTGAGGCATCTCCGACCATCACCACTTTGCAATCCCTGAAATGAAAATTACACCACATTTCGTCACTTAAGTTCCCACATGTTCCATCTCCCTTGATATATCATTGAGATAGCACATGTGGGAACTTAAGTGACAATTTACTTCTATATGAAACTTTTAGAAGGCAAATTTAGACATTTTCATTTGTTTTCTTTGAAAATTCAACAATTTTTCCTCGTTATATGTTAGATTTATTGGTATTCGAAGATTAAATATGCGGTATTGCTCGTTCTTAAATATAAGCAAATTCTTTTCTTGTCGTATGCAATAAGCATTGATGTCGTGTGCAAAAAAAGATGATGCCAAATGGCCTCACTGGAACTGAAAGGGTTAATGTGGAATTTTTAAGACTGGGGAGAGAACCTGCGTAGGTATCTATGTGGCACGACGTCTTCACCCACTGTGGGGGAAGGGTGTTGTCAAAACCACATCAAGTAGTTTTTGGACGCCCCTCATGATATATGGGCAGTTCTACCATAATTTTTAATTTCAGGTACCGTCAAAGCGGGTATCTTTGGCCACGCGTCGGAAAAAGATTTGTTTCTTAATTTCTCTTCATAAAATGATCTCATTTTAAATTGTTTTACATTTTTGGAATGGTGGAAATATCGCCTTTCATTTCATGTAAAAAAAATCTCTTTCTAAATCTGGCAATACTACAAATGCTGTTTTCATTCTTACGAGCATAAAATGATAAAAATCTATCTCGTCCAACTTTTGTCTGGAACACTTAAAAAAATATTGAAAATATTTAAATAAAACACTCTATTCGATTCTTTTATTAATGAGGAAGAATATTACACCATTTGTTTTATTCTAAGTTGACTACTTTTTATGCTGTAGTTAAATATTTGTAATTGGGAAGCTTTTGCCGATGAATGCGGGTAACTTTGGCCATAGATGTAAATATTTCTTTATGGAACTTTGCACTTTAAAAAATGTATATAAAAGTGTATTAAGTTTAACTATTTTTGAAAAAATTCCTTCTTTTATGATTACTCATTTTTTAGATATTTTTTTTTAAATCTCATGATTTTAAACATTAAAAAGATAGAATGCAAGATACGTATTCCACTCAAAATCGCAAATGTCGAAAGGTAAACATTTTCAAGTTCCTAATTATAAATATATTATTTTTCACCTTTTATAAAAAAATCGTTTGCTTTTTTACAAATATATTTGTTATTAAATCTTGCTTCAAAAAAGTTCTTTTTTCCTTATTAAAATAGAAGTTTATTTTTCTTTCTTTTAAGCGACAAACAATACTAGTATTCAACGTGTAATGCCATTCCACGATGCACTGCAATGTAAATGTTAAGTTATATACCATTTTAAATAACTATATGTCTTATAACTTTATTATTTTTGAGTTTAAAGTTTTAATATTGCTATTTAAATCGTTAACACAGCTTTTAAGGATGTTAAAAAGTATGTTTCTTATTTATTTCTTGGGTGGCCAAAGTTACCCGCCCGGCTCCTAACAGTGTCTTATTTTTTAAAATTAATACCAATTTTTTATTAATTTATAAAATGTAACAAAAATGCCTGAAAATTATTCCTAAATGTACAATACTTAGAATGCATAAGGATATTTAAGTGTTTAAATCGTTTTTTGAAGTTAAATTTTTCTTCTTTTGTGAAAAAAACTCTGATTTTGGCCAAAGTTACCCGCACTGACGGTATTAAAAACTTGTAAAATTTATTTTTTCAAAATCACTTTAAATGTTTATCAAAAGGTTTATAAGGGTACCAGAATTACGAAAAAAAGTTTAGCAAAGCTCATTTGTAAAAAAACAAAAAATTATAATAAGGGACGGCAGTTTTTTAAAAACACCGATTCTAAAGAAACCGTACTAAACCGGCATTACGAAACTAACTGTTTTTCAATGAAACCGAAATCGCAAAAAACCGGTTAGTCTTAAAACTGGTTTCGGTTTTCCATCCCTAGATCATTACGACGGTAAGGATCGGAAGGTCAGGAACGGAAGGAAAGGACAGTCACGCTGTTTTCCGGTCTTTTTTGTGTTGAACTAACTCCAGTTTGATAAAAATGGATTTTTTTTTTACTTCTTGTACTCCACCTGAACATATTTATAGAAAAAAAATCAATTGACAAGCAAATATTAACCTTAAACCTGGGAGACTGTAAGGAAAGCAATAAAGCCTCGCAGCCAATTTCACTCAGTTTTTTTAAATTTTGGGCTTATTGGTGAATTTTAGCAAAAATATGTGGCTACTAACTGAAATATCAGTTTTCTGTAAGACAGTTTGCATGTTTGAAGAATCACTGTAGCTCAATCCAGTGCCTCTCTTCACCATTTTAGGAATGAGGTCAGTGAATGTACCAAAACCCAGGGACAAATTTAGGAGACGAGAAAAACGCATTATAAATGTTAAAAGCCAAAATTCAATGGAAAGAAATCGTTAAGCTACAGTATTAGTTCAATTTAAAATCCAAATGAATGTAATTTTTAGCTAAAAATGTATTAGATTGAGCCCTAAACTAAAAATTTGACATTCGGGACACACGATGGTAAGGACTTTTCTGCATTGTTTTGTGTTCCAAAATTTTTTTGGAGTTTCTTTGCTTTAAAATTACGTTTTGCAATTATAAAAGGACCAGTCTTTTAGTATAATAAGAAAAAATGGTAAAGAAATATGAATTTTTTTTTAAAGTTATGCCCAAGGGACATAAAATTAAAAATTATGGTAGAATTGCCCATATATCACTTATCGAATTTTTTTTATCAACTAAAAATCAACAATAAGAGATTTCGTACTATATCAATCGGTATATATCCCATGAATGAAACGGTAAAAAAAGACGGTTTTCCCCTAACCCTATCGTAACCGGAAACGCTTGAGAATATTTCACGAGAAATAAGCGAGAATATTGCACGAGACGGTCGTAACAATGTAAAACATTTATTTTGACAGCAGTCGTTACATCTCATTTAGGAAAACATCCATATCGGTTTGCGGTTGCAAGTACAAATATCTTGGTGAATCGGAAATAGTTCAACTCTGACACGTGTTGACTTGGAACACATGCACTTGACACAGTTTTGAATGAAAGTTCGTTCAATCATTTTTCTGTTTCCTTTGCTTGTGGCAGGCCTCGCTCTCGTTTTCACGAAGTCTACACTCTTAAAACAAAAGAGTGAAATTTACTCCAGTTGGAGAAGTGCATTTTCGACACTGGAAGGGAATGAATGTTAACTCAGACTGAGTTTAAAGCACTCGTTCGGAGTGATCCTGTTGGAGGTTTAACACACAAAGGATCCACTCCAAAAGGAGAAGTGCATTTTCCAGTCTGAAGGAGTGAAATCCACTCAGACTGAGTTAAATTCGCTCGTTTGTTTTAAGAGTGTAGGAAAAAATTACACATTGCCGCGTATAAATATTAAATTTAACCTAATTCTTTTAGTTGCACTAGAAATATTCAGTTTATTCAGAACTAGCAGTATGGTCCCGCCTTACTGGGAACCCGTTAACTTCGCATTGCTTCCTTTTAGAGGCATGCTTACTTTTGAAAATACACTCCAAAACCAAAACAAAATTAAATTCGTGTTGGCGCATGCGCATTTAAAAAAGCAAACACTAATAGAGGATGAAGCAGCCTTAGGACTAGTGTATATCTCAACCAAACTCAATCAATCAAACTAATAGAGGATGGCGTCAAGCCCCCGTTTCGGCCCGGTCCATGTATTTTCAAGCCCTGTTATGGTCCCGCAATCCCACGTGGAAGAGGTTTTTTAAAAACTAATTATATTAATTAAAAATCACAATCAAATATGAAAAAACTAAGCCTCAGGTGCACTCGTAGGTATTAAAAGGAATCTATATTAAAATTTTCGAATTTTTTAGAGCAGTCTAAGTAGGTCTTTTACGATCCACAGACATACACAGACAGACCGACAAACAGACAGATTCTTTCTTTTATTATTATAGATTGGACAAATCAGAAGGAACTTATAGTTCTAACCTATTGCGACCTGGCGTCTCCATTTGGGGACATTTTTTTAAAACCTCCCCACTAACAATTAACACTTTGATTAATTCCGAATTTGACCTGGTCCAATAGAAGATCCTAATATCAGTTTTCAGCTTTTGATTACAGGTATCAGTTATTTATATCTATAAAAAATTTATTTGAACGAGGGTCAATACGATATAAGAGTGTTTTTTTTTAAATAGAGGTTAAATTAAGTAACTAGGAGATCGAACGTAATATATTTTATGCAAATTTAAATGCAAAACGTTAAATTTAAAAGTAATGAGTTTAAGGAATTTGAAATTAGTAATAGTACTTTTTCTGTTCATGTGCTATTTTTTTGCATGGTTTATTTTCAAATAATATTGTTAAACTTGTATACAAGTAGCGAATTCAAATTCATAAATTTGCAGAGCATGCAGCCATTTGAGTGAGTCTTTTTTCCCGTATAAAAATATTCTGCTAAAAGAAAAACAGCAAGGAAAAAAAATGTCGCCCACAAAGTGAGCAAAATGTACAGTGACGTAGATCATCTTTAATAATTAAAAACGACACGCTAAAATGGCTGTATGTTCTGCAAATTTATGAATTTGAAGCAAATACGTACTAATTTTTTTTATTAGACATGTCAAATATATAAATAGTAAAAATTAAAAAAAAATAATCGAGTAACCATAAATGTTGTATTAAAAAAATTAAGTTAAGCAATAAACTAAACTCCTAGGCGAAATAGCCCATTAGTCAATCAAACGGAGGTTTGAATATATGAAGTGCGTGACAAATAACACAACTTGTTGCAAGTATGAATTTTATCAGACAACACCTTGAAAACCCCGTTATCTTATCTTTGAACACCGTCATCTGCAGATGCATCTCACCTTTCGTTTTGTAAGTTAAGTATTGAGGGCTATAATAGCTGCGAGAGTCAGAGATTCCGCTTTTCCGAAAATGAGTTAACCCTCTAATGCATGCTGTTGCCATATGGCAACAAGTAGCATAATTATCTTTATTCTATTAAAGTAGAGCTCCGTCTCGACAAATCTGTTTTCATCTATTAAATTTCATTTTGAAGTTACTAATAACCCTCATAGATGACAGTAGTAAAAGTGTATTCAAAATTAAAGAGTGAAGTTATTAACTGATGAGAAATTACATCTTTGGCATTATTCGAAGTACACTGCTCAAAACAATTAGGGGAGCACATGTTTTAAACCCTTTCGCTCCCAATTATTCCATTGGGAATCATCAGCTTGTGATTTTTTTCTGACTAAGTTAAATTCGCAACTTATGTATCGTTAAATACATCATTATATGGAAGAATAACGTATTTTGAAGAATTTAATATATTTTTTTAATATTAATGAAAATATGAAAAATATGGTAAAATAAATTTCAATTTAAAACAGTTTTAGAAAATAAATTGACCCTAAATTTTTCATGCTTGCATTTTTTAGATGTTTAAATATATATTTTAACTATTTTTAACAAAAAAAGTTTTGAAAAAATTATTGTTATAATTTATTAAAAAGTTATTATTCCAATTCCCCCCCCCCCCCCCCCTTTAAATTTAAGTATTAAAAACTTAAGATTTTTTCTCCTGTTTTTTACTACTTCATTTCGAATGCATAGTGAACCTATTTAACAAATTTCAGATTTATAGGATAAAAATTAAAAAGTTGGGAGTGAAGTTAAAGTTGGAATTAAAAAGTGCTCCCCTAATTGTTTTGAGCAGTGTATAATAATATTAGTACTAAATACAAATAAATTGTTTTCAAAAAATAATTATAGTTCAAGAAGGTTGTTAAAATATATTTATTTTTCTAGTCATTCTAATCAAAATTGGAATTTTGTAGTTGGTTTTTGCCATATGGCAAAAATTCAAAAAATTGAAGTTATTTAAATTTTGATGCAGTTAATTTTTTTCAGTATTTTCCTCACAATGTATGAGTATTAAAGATACAAATTTGTTTTTTTCGGGATGAAAAAAATTCATCCATTACATGGTTAAGGGGAGTCGAATGGGTGTTTGGGTCAAAATTTTTGATTGTCTGTCTTTCTTTTTCTATTATACACATTTTTAGCTTTAATTTAAGACCAAAATTATCGATTTTTGTTCAATGGTTTTCTTTTATAAGAATTTTTGAGAAACTCTGAACATCAGTTCTAACCTAAACCTTACATTTCCTTTGCGTTTCCTGAAATATGAAATACCGCGGTATAGGGATCGGTTATTGTTGAATTCACATCTAAAACCCTGGCAGGCGACAATACAGTAGTGTCCCGCTCTTCGAAAGGCACGGGTCTAAAATTGAGCAATAAAAAAAACTACTACATATTTGGTTAGGTTAGGTTTGAATTATCGTCGCACTAGAGCTACACGAGGGCTATTGGCGACTGGCGTAGTATTTTAGAACCACAGTCAAGTGACGAGCCGGCACCTGAATAGGCACCCAACGCAACCGTTAAAGGCGACATCGTACGCAGCGTTGGGACTTTGAAGCATATTTAACGTGCACTTCCTTACACGGGGTATTATTTGTCGGACATTTTTGGCTGCACGCGCCGTTTATAGGTCGGCAGTTATTTTGGCGATGCCCGGACCCGAACCTGGGACCTTTCACATGCTAGGCGAGTGCCTAACCCAATACTGCATATTTGGAGAAATAAATCTACTTTGTAAGTATTGATATATTTTTTGTGTATTTATTTATGCGTATACATTTCTTATTTTAACCGAAAGTCTCGGGATTTTTTTTTTGATAAAGCGATTTTCGGATAACGGGGATTCGGATCAGGGCCGTGTGGTGCTATGATGCAGAGAAGCGGCCGCATCAGGCGGCAATTGAGAAGGGGCGGCAAAATTCGAGATTCTAACCATATTTTTTTTAAATACTGCTTCAAAAAACTAACTTAATATTTACTAAATCTGTGTAAAATAAATACTTCTAAATGTTCAAAAATAGAAAAAAAGAGCGGCAATTCTAATGAATATCCGAAATAGTGAGAAGGAAAATAGATCTAATACAGGCCCGAGCTGGCCAGTGGGAAAGGCGGGGTTGAGCGGGAATTGGGGTATTAATACCCATATGCGCTCTTTCTTTCGGTTTCTTATCTTCAACAGAGAGAGGGCTGTCTGCAAAAAAGCCGCTGCTTGGAGACATGTTTGCATGTTTTGTTTTTATTTGGGTTCCAAACTGGTGACTATAGGCGAGTTCACACTCTTAAAACAAAAGAGTGAAATCCACTCCAGTTGGAAAAGTGCATTTTCGACACCCTAAAGGCATGCATATTTACTCAGACTGAGTTAAAATCACTCGTTTGGAGTGATCCTGTCGGAGGTTTAACACACAAAGGATCAACTCCAAAAGGAGAAGTGCATTTTCCAGTCTGGAGGAGTGAAATCCACTCAGACTGAGTTAAATTAGGAGTGTTTGTTTTAAGAGTGCACATGTGCTGGGAAATTCTAAAACAGTAGCATTCTAAAACAATAGCTTCTATTACAACTGACAATGGAGAACTACATAGCAGTTTTTTTTAAGCGGAATATGGTGAGTTTATTTACATTAAGATTTAACAACACTTACAAGAGTTCGATATATACTTTAATTTCTTCTGTAAAAGTAAGTGTTATGACATTTTACTTTAAAAAAAATTGTAATTGAGTTTAAACTTGGTCCCTGAGCAACAATTTTGACTTGTGTTACAAATATATTCTCAAAGGAGTTGCAAAAGATCTAAAGCATTTACACTCTTAAAACAAAAGAGTGAAATCCACTCCAGTAGGAGAAGTGCATTTTCAACACTGGAAAGGAGTGAATATTAACTCGGACTGAGTTAAAAATCGCTCGTTTGTTTTAAGAGTATATATTATATAAAACAATCAGTTAAATGTTTTATATAACAGCCTTTTTAAAAAGTAGAGTTTGATTATTTTACTTCTATTTCATTAAATTCAGTAATTTTGTATCAGATATATATGAATGTATTTTTCTTAAAGAATATTTTAAAATTAAGATTTAGCCATTTTACGAATGAGTAATGTGTAATAAGAAAATGAAATACTTGGAAATCTAATTTTTAATTGGAACTGATTTATTCCTAACGTTATAATTTTACCACTAAGTTTTGTAATTAAAAAATGTATTGCAATATCAACCTAGATCTGCACTGCAAAATTAAACACTTTTAACTAGATTTTACTAACTGTCCGCCTTTATAGCATAGCATAACGCCCAACGTGATTGAACCAAGGAATTTCAAAATAGTATCCACGGATAGAAACCTAAAAATCTATCATGGAACACACAAAAAGCTTACAATACTACTCGTTTTCTCAGACAAGGGGTGGGTGGTCCGATTGTCCCCCCGATTGTATCCCCTTTTTTCCCCTTTCCAGAAAGCTAGAAAAAAGCCTCTTCGTATTTCTATACATAGGGTACCCAGGGCCCTGCAGGAATATCTTATCATCTAAATGATTTTACAACCTTATTGGGATAGTGGGTTGTGTTTCGCTGTTTCCCAAGGCACAAAAGGTGTCTAGTCTAGACAAGCGTCACTTAGAGTTACTGTTGAATTGTTCTCTATCTCTTTTATGTGGGAAAAGATCAATGTAACATGAATTTGTATAGCTTCCCACGAAATTTTCTATTGATTGTTCCGAAAAGGGAAAGTAAAATTACTTTCAAGGAACCGTAGATCGTAGATGAGGCTTTCAAAATGTTTTCTTTTGTCGGACCCTCAACATCTCAGCCTTTTGTTAGATAAGTTTACGTCCAGACATGTGCTTTTAAGTAATAAAAGTAGTGATGAGCTGATGACCACACATGGCGACAAGGGGGGTCGGGTCACATAAGGGGGCGAACATTGGATTCCAATTGGGGAGTTGCTTTTTGTTGTTAAACTGCTGGCTAATTTTGTCTTTCAATTTCAATACTTTGACTGGCCACTATCGGAGGTCACGTGATCTCGGGAAGTCTTGTGCCTTTATTTTATTTTTTAAAAAAACTGTACAGTCGGAGTTTGAGAGAAAAACGTACTGTGTCTATTGTGTTTTTTTTTTTTGTTTTATTTCGTCGATGCATTGATGCTCGTACGTGTGATTTATCATTATTAGAAGAAACTTGGATTTTTCGTTCTAAATAAGGTAAAAAAAAATTACTATTTTTTTAAATTTATTATATAAGTTACTTAAAACTTATCCATATAATTGTATCATTTTAGGGAGCTAAATTATCTTTTAATTTTTATGTATGTATTTGTACTTAAAAATAATCTAAATTGTAAAAAAAACCTATATTTTTTTTAAATTAAAAATAAAAATGACCAATGTAAATTTAACAATAAAATTGCGTGTCAATAAATAAAACATTTTTCGATTCGAACTGCTTACTCTTGCTTTGTAAACATATGTAATATTAAATGTTTAGAATGCAGCATTTTTTTTAACGCACGTTTTTGCTTTAAAAGCATTTTATTTCTATCATAAGCAAATATTTTGAAAAAGTACTTCTTTTTTTATATTTTGTAAAAAAATTAAGTATTTTCCATAGTTTAAATTTCTATCCTTAATTTGTTAAAATGTGTGAATGTTTCCTCCACGCAATGAATAATGAAGCCGAACCAAGCAATATTAGTTTAACCCCATAATCATAATAATTTATTATGATTATAAAGTCTTTAACTGAGTCAGTTAAAAACAGTCAGTCTTTAACAGAGTTAAGTTAAGTCTGACTGGCATAATTAACCGGTGTTGCACGGGTGTACACTTACACAGTGCTGACTTGTATATTATGTTAACTTTTACTTTACGCCAATCGATCCCTCTTCTTACTGATTAACAAACCATCAGGATATTATAACCCTCCCATAAAGATATCCGCATTTTTATAAAAAAAATAGTTGTATGTCTGACTGGATATCGGTCCTTCCTTTTATGAGGTATAACCTCCACCCGACTAATTATGTAGAATGAAAAGGTGTGTAAAATGCAGGTATTAAAAATAAGTAATTTTGTAAAAGCAATTTTAATTTTTATCAAAAGTAGTTAACCTTTTTTAATTATTATAAGTTTAATTAAAACTAATTAATAATTGTAAAAAACTAAAAGTAATTAAATTGAAATTTTTAAAATCTATGAGAAACATAAAAAAAATATTATTTTATTCGGCAAAAGTGTGCCACCCCCCCCCCCCCCCCAGCCGATTTTTGTTAGCGACGGCCCTTGTTACAATATAATTAGTATGAAAACTTTTTTTAAAAAATCAAGAGCGGCATTTCAATGATTTGCATCATATGAAAAAAACATACCACACGGCCCTGATTCGGATGAACGGGACTCTACTGTATCACATTTAAACATTTTCAAAAACCCAAGATTAAAACGATCTAAACCGAAAAATGATTGTCTTATCAATGAAACAGATTAGGAAAAGCTTATAATTGAAGGATTGTGGTAGGATCACGATTTCCACTTGAGTTTCCAACAATTAACGCGTGTTTGCACCCATACTTACTACTTGTGATAATTAGTAAGTTTAGACATTTTAATGTGTAGTGATATTGACAGCAGTTAGTTTTAAAACTTACAAAATATCGAAACTATTATTTTTTTTAATGAGGAGGGTTTCTGGACTTAGTTCAATAACATATTTATAATTATAATAAATTCAGAATAAAAAATCAACGTTTAAGAAACGTAACAAATAATTATGTTTTAATGTCAAAGGATGAAATATTGTTTAAACATTTTTAATGAAAAGTGATGTTTAAATTAAAATTTTAAGATTTTAATTAAGCTCGAATTTGTCTTTTTTAAAACTATTTTTTATCGTTGTTTTCTTCCTATTAACATCATAAAAAAGGTCGCAAAATAAAACTGAATTTACATTTGATGCTTTGCACATAAGCAAGCGATAATTCAACTTGTTTAAAACCTTTAATGTTTTTCTTTCTTTTAGAAATTATTTTTAAACATACAAATCGGGTAATCATTTAGAATGCGAAATTGTCCCCTCCTATACCATTCAACTTTTCGCGTTGTAAAATCTTTTTAAAATAGTGAATAAATATAGAACACACTCCCCCTGTATGTTTTTTAAGGATATTATACACATTCGTCACATTTTAAATATTTTCAGTCAAAGTCAAATGCATTACGAATCCAAATAAATGATTACAAAAACTCGTAATCTTACTTGCTCTAATATTAATTTATTTGTTGAAAGTTCACTTTCAAGAAATTTTGCGACACACATTGCATGATAGGTGTTCTTCAAGGTTTAATATGAATTGGAACATTTACATTAAATTAAGCATAAAGAAACTAAAATGAAAAGGGTTTATTTTGATTTTTAAGCACAAATATGCAAAATTGAAAAACCAAAATGGTTTTAAATCCGAAAAAAACCACATGGACCTCTTTACTTAAAATATATGCACAATTTTATTCTTTGAAAAGGGTTCACTTATGTTCTGAAACCTCCATATTTCACAGATAAAAGTATCCGGCAGAGGTTTCATCCACATTTTGTGAAAAAAAGTAGAGTAAATAGTCAAATTAGACACGACAAAGTTAAAAAAAAAAATTAGAGTTGTAGAGAAAAGTTTACTTATGCTTCAATCTTTCTGCTCATCATCCCAACTTTTCAGTTATGCCCGCGTTTTCTTTAAATACTTTAGGGTTCTGAGAATTAGTAATGTTGCTTCCTAAAGATAAATGCAAATATGAAAATTGCGGCATCTTCCAAAATCATTGGAAATCTGATAGCTGTGAATATTTTGAAATTGGTACATTGCGAATACTCAGGAATCGGCACATTCGTGAAATGTGAATCCTCAAAAATAAGAAAATTCCAAATACTCAGAAATTGAAAAGAATATCCGGTAATGGGAAATTGGGAATGCTTGGAAAATTGAGAATAATCATGATTGCGAAACCTTGAAAGTCGGGAGATTCGGAAAACTTTCAAGAACGACAAATCACGAATTTTTAAAAATTGACAAGTTCCAAATCACAAAATTAGGCAATTGTTGGAACTCGGTATGCATTGCGAATACTCCCAAAAATGTAAATTACGAAACTTTGAAGATAAAAAAAAAATCATATATACCTCGAATCAATACTAAGCAGTCTTATAAGTTTTATTGTAACTTTGGGGGACAAAATGGAAAGAACTTCCTCCCTCGGCGAAATTTTTTCAGTTGGCCTTCATTTTAATTTAAATTAAAAAGAAAATCGAAAAATTAAACAGAGCGAAATACATGCGATAGCAAAACTACTATAGGGAAGAGCATACTTTTCTGAAATTCATTTATCATTATTGATTATAATCAAGGATTGGACGTCAAACGATGATTTTATTAATTCATATTGAATATTTAAAGCATTGAAATGTAGCCTTTACGACTTTTAAGAGGGGGCCAAGAACGGCCACTGAAGCACACAGAACCTCACATCTCGAGGTCTTATTAGAAAGTGACGGTATTTTTAATGGTTGTGAGAAGAATGGATCAGAAGTCAAAACAAAGATTGCTGTGTCTGCAATTTCTCTGGGAAAGAAAGTATCGACGCCTATTAAAACGTGGGAACTGTTTTATGGATCGGAAATATATTAACTGAGAGTTATTGAGAAAGAACTGTTATTTGTGCGATTAATATTATAACTTTATAGATATTTGTGCGATATATCACATACGTTTTTAAAAATTTGATGTCTGACTATTTATTTACATTTATAAACACCTAACAAAATTAAAGCATTAAGACATCCGATGAAGCATTAAAATTCGAATAAATATTTAAATATTTTAAATACATAAAAAAACCCATAAAATCCAGATTGCAATCTTACCAATTAAACCTTCAATGCGGTATGACCTTAAAAAAAAACATTAACTTTCGAACAAAAGCCGGCAGAAACTATCTAAAATTTGGAATAATTCGCCCTTTCCATTTTGCGCATTTTGACAACTTTCCAATTTACGTTTCGTGGAATCGTGGTTCAGAAAAATTCAGGCAGACAAACAAAAACACAGTCACAAATTAAAATCCATGATATTATCAATCAATTGGCACAGAAGCTCAACTAATTATTGGATACATTGATAAAATAGTGACAATACATTTTTATATCATACAGTCTAGTACTAAAGTCATAAACAAAGCTTTAAGTTAAAAGAATTTAAAATAACTCACACTAATCTTCTGAGCTTGCTCTTTTTCCTGCGCCTATTTAAAACAGACTTGTCAACAGACATGTGTAAAAAAAGAATAAAATCAACAATGCTATGCTCAACCTGCCGCTACTTATTCAAAAACCGTGCTCGTATTACGATTGTGTCATAGAAATGAGTTTTATCAATGATGAAAGTCGAGAGAGGCGGGTTACGGTTTCTTTGATGATTATGTCGCCAAGTTTACTGAGGAAGTCGCCAACTGATTTCGTGAGCCGCCAGGAGCTTTGTTGTTGTATTGACATTGCACTAGAGCTACACGAGGGCTAATTTCGACGGACGTTATAATTTAGAGCAATGGTTAAGTGACGAGGTTGACACCTGAGCTAACATTCAAAGTAACCTTATTAGGCGCGTTCACATGCGCCATCGAATCCATGGAATGGTAAACCCTCCATTAGGAGAAAAAGTAATCGAGCAGGATTTCTAACCCAAATGATAGTCTGTGGCCAAATCCATGGATTGAAACATCAAACTCTCCTTCATCGAAGGGTTTGCGAAACCCCCCAATGAACCCTGTAATTCCGATTCTGCCTGCATGGGCGAAAATCCCCAAGATGGAAAAATTGCGGAGTTTACTCTTCATTATATGGATTCGATGGCATGGCTCATGTAAACGCGCCTATTGAGGCATCATACAATGAGTTATGAGTTAAAATTTGGAACACGACAGATTTCACATGCATAAGTCTCATATACTCGCCGGCTCATTTTGTTGACGTTTAGTACACTTCATTTAGTGGATGGATATGACAAAAAGATATCCTACGAACACATTCTCCTTAGCTAGAGGTCTTGGCCCACCTCCGTTTTAATTGTTGGGTATGAAGACGCACTTTAGAACTCCCGAAATCCACAAAAATTTGTCCTAAAACGAATATTTGATGAAACACAACGCGTCAAAATACACGAATTAAAACACGTACTTGCTTCTTATCGCACACCTTTATGCGAGGCTGTTGCACAGAAGTGGAAAATTTAAACCTTGGAGAATAAAGTTTCGGCGCCTCTACTTCCTTCTCAATGATACTGACAGCCTAACCGAAATGCTGTGCACCAACTGGGCTCCCCAGCCCCGTGATTGAGTTGAATTATCGTCGCACTAGAATTACACGATCGCTATTCTCGACGGCATTGTAATAACTACATTTACGTGACGATCCGATGCTTGTGTAGGCCCGGAACTCAACTTTTATTAGCGACATCGTACGTAGAGTCGATAATTTTGCTGACTGAGATATTAAGCCAAAAAAGCTGTCCATAAATAATCTGATGTGATGCCCTTATTAGACGGTACGAAAACGTCGCTCGGCGAACAACTTTTGGGGCAGCAAAAACGTCATCCAGAGAACAGCTATGTCATGCGTGACATTACAAACTTAAAAGTAGTATCATAGCGGTATTGGAGGAGGAGGTACAAGGAAGGCTCGGGCATGGCAGAACTTCGTTCTGATTGGAGCAGCCGTTCGAACAGCAAAAAAGTGCCGGGATTTTTCAGATCGACTCGAAAAAGCCCAGTCAGCAAAAAGCTGTTTTAAAAACAAGTTTTTGATATGGCGTAATTAACAATTTGTTCAACTCAAAATTTTAAATAGGGTAAATAAATTACCAATTGAAAGGATTGAGAATTACCTTTTTTTGATGTTGGATACTTTAATTTTATCTTAAAAAACTAATAGATTACTTTTTAAAGAGTTTGACATGTGTTACTGAAAAAAGTGAACCTTTGTGTTCATTTACAATAAATCTTCAAATGATGAATGTGATGTCATACTTACTGCACTTGAATGTTGTCCCGGATGATGGATGTTGTTGGTGCTGAATCCACAATAGAAACAGACTTATCGCATCACATCAACAAGTCACTCTAAAGCCCTTATCAGACGGTAGAAAAGTCGCTGGTCACTGGTCGAACAACTTTTGGTTCACTCAGCAAAACGTCACACACGAGAATGCCTACGTCATGCGTGACATCACAAACTTAAAAGCAGTATTATCGCTGTATTGGAGGAGGAGGTACAAGGAGGGGGCTCGGCCATGACGTCACGACTGAACTTCGTTTTTGATTGGAGCAGCCGTTCGCTGACCGAAAAAGTACTGGATTTTTTCACGTCGACTCGAAAAAACTCAGCCAGCAAAAGCTGCTCGAAAAACTGGTTTTTGGATGGGTGTAGGGACGTCGCTGAGCGAACGAGCTCTCGTGTGATAAGGCCTTAACACAAAAAACACTCCAAAAGTGTTCAGAAATAAACACCAAAGAAACAGCTATCAAAATAATAAATAATTTATTTTCGAATACTATCTGGTAGAACTGACTCTTACAGTAAAATGAAAATATACAAGATAAATGCGGCACACAAGTACAAAATACAAATGAAAGTTTAAAAACAAATATAGTTCTTTAGAAGAGAACTGTGACCTTTATTCTTAGCATTGCTTTTGCAACAATCTCGCTTAGAAACTAGAAATACTAAAAAATACTTTCAGGACAACATTAAGGTTTGGTTCATACACTTTTCGTTTCAAGAAAAGCACTGACTTTTCAAGGACCAAGTATTTAACATAAATCTATGGCTTGGTTCGAAAAGAGCCTAAGTCAAAAATGTTAGTTGTTGACATTGGCCTTTTTAGAACCAAGCCACAGAAATATTTCCATAGAAATAGGGACAAATAAGCCAAGATAAAACATATTAGCCTTTTACTTGCAAATATATATAAATCTATTATTGTATAAATTGAAGTTTTTTTTAAATGAAAGTGAGATTTTAAATTTTGAAAAGTATAAACAAAGTCCAACAATCGGATAAACAATAAATCCCCTTGAAAAAAATAATTTAAAAAACTTTTGAGGCTATTGTTTAAAAAAAATTACATTTAATTAAAATAGTTACTAGGAGGTCCTAAATAAATTCCTTTTAGAAATGAAAATATTTAAGGACTTTCAAGAAGTGTACGAACCCTGTAACATTACAAGTGTATCACAGAAAAACAAACAGGTGATATCTGTAAAAAGCCAGCAGATATTTGAGCAAGAGAAGTGTTTTAAGACACTAGTGTGGTTGGTTTTTGGAAGTCGGTTAAGACACATAATACAGGTTGGTTTAAATTAAGGC
Organism: Hylyphantes graminicola; assembly: GCA_023701765.1. NCBI lineage: Eukaryota > Metazoa > Arthropoda > Arachnida > Araneae > Linyphiidae > Hylyphantes > Hylyphantes graminicola. The sequence goes on from CM043112.1 coordinate 24,696,086, forward strand.
GGTTTCAGTGACATAGTAAGTCCATATTCAATTTTTCTGAAAAGTAACCTTTGGCTGGATTTAAGGTTAACATAAATTAATGAAGCTGTATCAAGATGATTTACACAAAATGAGGGATGAAAAAAAAACATTATTGAAGAATACCTATGCTTTTAATTTAAATTCAATATTGCTACACATTTCTTCATATAAAAGTGTAAAAGAAAAAAAAAAAGGTGAATCAATATAAAATAATACTAATAATAATACATGAATATATGACAAATGTACTTTAAAATTAGGGCGGTTTCAGTGACTTAGTTTTTCAGAAAAGCCCTTTGGCTGGATTTAAGTTAAACATAAATTAATGAAGCTGCATCAAAACGATAGCCAACATTAAATGAGGGATGAAAAAAACAACGCATTATTGAAGTATACTTTTGCTTCTAAATTTAATATTGCTACAAATTTCTTCATATAGAAGAGTAAAAGAAAAAAAGTGAAGCAATATAAAAGAATACTAACGAAAAATACCTGAATATATGACAAAGTACTTTAAAATAATTACCATTGTTGTACTATAGTGATACTTAAACGTTCTTCCATAACCAAATTAGCATACACCTTTAATAAATCATGAATTATTTTTGGTAAATAAGCATACAAAACCCAAACTGTATTATGCATAAAAACCGACCCCTCGACACAAAGGCAAAACTACATAAAACAGACACAGCTTTATCTAGACAACCACTAAAAGACAGCACAAAACAATACATCTACCTCTTTGGCACTTTGTGAATATCTCCTGTACATATGCACAACTACAATTAAACGGTGGATACAAAATAAACTTTGTTCCCTTTAAAATCTCTTATCTTTCAGTCCTCTTCACGAAATAAGGTTTCAAACAAGCTACTGGATAAAATTGGGGCGACGCTAACTATTAGGCAGGGACCCGGAAATGTCTTTCAAATTCACTTTTCATTTTAAATATCTTGTTTACAAAAAAAAAAAAAAGAGAATGTTGTGACAAATGTGTGACTAAATAACATATTAAGTGTTTCAAAGAATATTAAAAAATGTCTTGAATACACAATGGATATAAATAAAATGCGATGATATAACAGTAGTAGGAACTGAATTATTTGTTTACACGTTGTGCATGTTTTCTCTTCATTGAAGACCTTAGTGGAAGAACCTGCTATGTGACAAAATAATGAAAGCAAGAAAATTAGCCTTCAAGTTGAACTTAGATCCGTAAAAACTGTATTTGCAAACAACAAAAAGTACATACTAAATTTAAACTTCATGAAAAAGGAGAACTGTTATATCTTTAAAGAAGGAAAAAGAAGTAAATTGTCCCAAAATATCAAATTTTTTGATAAAAGCTACACAGCAAGTTTTTCCACTAAAAACTCTTCAATTATCTTTTTAGCTCTCTCCGAAAAATACTTCACTTGAAGGCAATTTAAAATCCAACCAAAAACACAAGGGAACACAAAAGCAACAACACCAAACTGCATTTCCAGGCCCAACCTCAGAAGAATATCGCCCCGTAAAACCTACGGCAATTCAGCTAAGCGATGCTGTCGCTCTCCGTCGAAGAGCAGGGCTCCGTCAAGGAACGGGACTTGGTGAGCAGATTGACGTTCTCCATCTTGGTCTCCAGGGAGGAAATGTCGCTGTTCGTGTCTTGGCTGCTCTCAAGTTCGGGATCCAAGTCGGGCAGGGTGAAGTACTTTGGTGGGTGCAACTCCTCATCAGCTAGAGCATGAAAGTTGCAAGTAAATCGTCTGATGGATACAGATGTATAAACTTGTCAACCGACTACCAGGTCAACCGATAATTAATTTTTTTTATAGATTTATTAAATTTTAAAATTTAAAGCAAGGATGATGAGTCATATTCCACGTCAAATCGACCAGCTCAAAAATTTCATGTCACAGAATTCAATCTTGATTTTTTTTCAAGTACTAGAGACACATTTATTAGACATGTACTTTTTATTTTTTCAAAATTCTAAGAATTAAGAAAGTTATGATTTTTTGAAACCGAAAAGTTAAGCCTAACTTTTTCTCATTTAACATTGCGGTCTATGGGAAATTGAGTATTTTCGAACGAGTATAGCTAAAAAGGGTAACTTGAGAACAACTAATAATCTTTTTTCTGGAATACTATTACCAATGGTAACATTTTGGTAAAGTGCGCTGTTGTTCCCTTAACTCCTTCTACTGCAATTATTTTTTTCAAAGTCAGAGGAGAATAACATTAGTTCCAACTCTTTGATAAAAATATAACTTACTGCAATCAATGACACTTGAAAACTTGTACTTCTCAGGATTAACAGGCTGTGTCACCCACGGGTGTTTCTCTACTTCGGGCAATGTGCACCTTTCTTTGGGATCAGGTTCCAACAAATGTGCAATGAGGTCAGACAGAGCTAGAAAGAATGATAAGCGATTTTCAGCTTATTTTTGTTAGTTAAATCCATAAAAATTTAACACTTTAAAGGATTAATTTATAAAATACTAGCTGTTATACCCGACGTTGCACGGGTAGAGATGAAAAAATAATTTAATAGTCAATTTAACTATTTTTTCTTTTCATTGAGTTACATAAGATATGAAGATTACCCAGTAATTTTTTTCCATTTAATTACCCATCTTGGATATAGAAATGATTATTATTATTAAATTCAAAAATACCTTTAAAATCAAATTAAAGAGAACACATTTTATGTAAAAAAATAATCAGTAAGAATTAAAAATAAGCTTCAGCAAACAGCAAACGATTGCATGTTTTTATAAGTTTATTTGCTTCTAATAAGCTTATGTTAAAAAAAATCAAATAAAAAACTAAGAATCCAGCAACTTATATTGCATAAAAATCAAATTTATTTAAAAACGCTACGCTAAAATTCACCGATGAAGTCATCGTATTTTCCGAATAAATATTTTTAGCTCATTTGGCACTTTTTTGCGAATTTGGCGAGGAAAAGATATGGTTAAACAACACACCCATTCAGTTCTCGTGCAATGAACTTCGCACAACCAGCAATTAAAAAAATTGGTACGTTTTTTGTAATAACTTGGCAAAGAGTTTGGCGAAAAGTATTTGGCGAAAATAAGACATAAAACCATAATATGCATCTGTATTGCAATGACTTTCAAAAAACAACATAGTTCAGTATAGCTTAAACTATGCTTAAAAAAAAATAGACTGGTCGGATTACATCACTTTTGAAACATATCAATTAATTTTTTCGAATTATTAATCTAGTTTCTAAAGGCAATGAACAAATATATTAAATTAAATTTTCAATTTCAATTGTTTTCTAAAAAGTTTTTCTATTTAATTTTCTGCCTGATGGCAACAAAAGAAAAAAAATCGATCGGATTGATTTGAGCGAAAGTGGTGTACTTTTCCCCCCTTAAAACGTTCGATAAAAGTAGGAATGGTCTGATTCAAAAAATTCTTAGCCTATGTTTGTTCTGGAGATGAGACGAATATTTTTGTGCCAAATTTCGTGACGATCTGTTGCCTGGTTCTTAAGTTTTTGCGTCCTATACAGACAAACAAACAAACAAACAGAAGTCGCCTTTTATGTATAAAGATTTCCTGACACTGCAAGTAAAATTTGTAATGCATCCGTAAATGAAACCTGGAAACATATCATTTTAACTTGCCCTTACGAATCCCTCAGAAGAAAATACTTTATTCATTCCAACAATTTTTCAGTTTTTCTAAAATTTCATAATAAAAACTATTATAATATTTATAACTACTTAATATCAGTTTTAAAATTTAGATAATAAAATATATATTAAGCATCGATGAAATCGACTATTAGTTTACTTCTTTGTGTTTGTTTTTTTGTAAGATATCCTTGTAATAGTATTGTATAATAGTATCAGGGTTGGAAAAAACATGTTTAAAAAAAAACTTGTTTTTTTAAACATGTTTTTTTTTTTTAAAGTTTTTTTAAACAATTAAATTTTGGTTATTGAACAAGTTGTATGGGTTTAAAAAAAACATGGTTCTTTTTTGCATTTTAGTTTTACTATATTTACTTCCATCCCTGATAATTTTAGGCATGTGCCTTACATATTTCTTTGTTGAAGAATCATAGAATACTAGAAATCCTTCAATTGTCTGGCGATTCAGTGTCTTCCTTTGATTAAATCAGATGAGCTAATAGAAGAATTAATAAACTAATAATGTAATAGTTGTTTGGTATTATTTTAATTAACTAAAATTATGCACCACATTGATAATTAGCATAAATCTCATTATTAGGGGTTATAATAAATATTTCAGATTCAGAACTGAAGTGAAATGGTTATAATGAAAGGATATGTTATGAATACAATACATTATTATTGTTTCAAGCTATTTTTATTTCAATCACTTTAAAATAGGAACATATCGGATGCATTTTCCCCATTTCATTTTACTTAACCATTTAACTACAATTAGGCAATTTTATTAGATTTCTTTTTGCACAAAGTAATTTCCCATCCATCATATTTTCCTTCTCCTTGAAGTAAAAAAAAAAAGAAATTGTTTTAAACAAGTTTTTTATTACTATGTTTTAAACGTAACAACCCTAAATAGTATTCTGTATAGATTATGCCAACAATTGTAAAACGGTTTAGGCTAATTGAAATAAATTTATTATCAATAAAAAAAATTCAAATCAAAATTTAATTTGTTTATTATCCTCTCCCATAAAATAAGTAAAGCTGAATACTAACCACTTGATATATCGTTAGGTAGGTCATAGTCCCCAGCAAGTATTTCTTCGGCACCAACAAATGGGTTTTCTCCAAACTCTAATGTATAGAGGGTTACACCCAGCGCAAACATTTCAAGCTCTGGTCCTCGATACCTGATGGAAAGTAAAACTTTATCAGTAACATAAAAAAAAATTAGGATTACTAATTTTTGCACAATTTTCAAACTTGGTTTATTTTATTAAAAGTTGCAATATTATGAAGAGAAAAAAAAACTATTTTTCATCACTTAGTTTTATAATATATTAGTTAAGTAATAGTGAAATGAAACACATTATCCAATAAAAAATAATGCACTTCTAAATGGACATTACCAAACTTTTATAATAATCAGAGAAAAAATTATTAATAAAACAATGTAAGTAAACATGCTTATTTCAATACAGTAACCCCTCGTTATAACGCGCTTCCCGGGAGACAAGCGAAAAACCGCGATATAACTGAATGCGCGATATAACGAGCGGCTTGATAAATATTATACTTTTGATGTATTTATGCTCTCAACCAAGTTTTTTTTTTAACTAAACAACAGCATGTATTATAATAAATATTTAAATACTTGTTGTTTAATAATTAATAAATACTAAAATACAGCATGTATTTTAATAAATATTAAAACGCATGCAGTTTAATTTAAATAATATAACTACTCAAAAAAAGAAACAAACATTTAGACAGGACAAATTATTATTAATTACTATAAACATTACATATTTTTGCACAATTAATAGTATACATATATTTCACTCATTTTCTAGTAAAAAATCCATCCAAAGTCAGCTGCTTTGACTTTTCTCGTAAAACCTGTTTCCCAGCAAATATTAAGGAACGAAAGTTTATCAATTGTATCTCACCAACAGAAGATGAATTGCATCTTTCGAATGCATTATATGCTTTCTCCATTATGTCCACTGCTTCCTTCATAGTCACAGAAGGATTAGGTGACTCTTCTTCATCATCGTCAGTATCATCCTCCTTTGGGTCGTCTCCCCGCACTTGACCTATAATTTGTTCATCAGAGAGATATGCCGTAGTCTCTTCGTCGTCATCGCATCTAATCCAATCTCTCACTTCAACTTCAGAAACGTCTAAGCCGAGTGACTTTGAATGAGTTAGAAGCTCCGTTGAATCGTCATCTTGAACTTCTTCCGGTGTTTCAACGCAACTTAACACTTTTATCCACGATTTAGAAATGCCTTGGGATTTTACAGCTGACCAAGCTTTTTCTGCAATGTACACTGAGTCTTTTAAGGTAACACTTTTAATTGCTTCAGGAAGGGGCTTTTCATCGGCAAACAATAAATTGATAATTGATTAGAAGCTCTCTTCGATAATTTGTTTTGAATGTAGCGATGGGTCCTTGATCCAGTGGTTGAATTAGACTCGTTGTATTAGCCGGTAAAAACATAGCTCTTATTTTACCATCTGACGAAATGAGTTCTTCCTCACAGGGATGAGCGCTGCATTGATCTATAAGAAGAACAGCCTTTTCTTCTAAGCCCTTATTCCTCAGATGAAGTCGGACCGATAATGGAACAAAATTTTCATGAAACCAGCGTTTGAATAAGGTTTGAGTCATCCAGGCATTTTTTGAATTCCCATAAATAACTGGTAGTTTTTTTCGATTCAAGTTCTTTAAAACTCTAGGATTTTTACTTCGTCCAACAATAAACAGCTTCAGTTTATGATTTCCTGTCTTATTTGCTGCAAAGAGAAGAGTTATCCTGTCCTTTCTCTTTTTATACCCGGCATTATTTTTACTTTTTTTAAAATCTTGCGTTCTGTTTGGCAACAACTTCCAATATAAAGCAGCTTCATCAGCATTGTATATCTGCTCGTCGTCTTCAATATTCAAATCCTTCAACTTCTTTGTTAGTTCAGCTGGAAACTTCAATGGGACTTCTTTATCGGCTGATAACTTTTCTCCTTGAACTACAGTCTCTTTTATGCCATGCCGCTTTTGCCATCGCCAAAACCAACCATCACTAGCTTCAAACTCTTCTTTATCTGGATGCAGCTTTTTCGCCAAGACTTTGGTCTTTACCTTTATGATTGTGCTTGTCAAAGGAACTCCTAAAGCTGGTTGTTCTTTGAACCATAACACAAGCGCCTTGTCTAACTCATCGTCTTCTGCCAATCGAGCTCGTTTTCTTTGTAATCCTTCATCTTCGTCCATATTTTCTACAAATTTTCTAAGTTTTGATTCTTCTTTAACCCATCCTCTAACTGTTGATGCACCTACTTCCAACTCATTAGCAAAGGAAATTTGGGTAGCACCCTTTTTAATTTTTTCTATTGCGTTCAGTTTAACTTTAAATGATATACCTACTCTCTTAGCAGCCATTTTAATGTAAGAACCATTTGAAGCTAACCAAATCGAATATAGTCTGCAATTTTGTTGCGTGTTACAGAAAATAGTCTAGCCTCGCCGCGAGTCTCATAGCCTCGCCGCATTCCCTTAGCCAATGTGATGCGACTTGCCCACCTGTTAACATTTTTAGCACTCCTTCCCCCCTTCCCTCCCCTTTTTTCTTTGTCCCGTCGGAGATCTTGACCATGTGTGTCTCGTGTTTATTTTTCGGAAAGTACATAGTACATATTGAAAAGAAATGGGGGGGGGGGGGGGGGATTTGGGAGACATGAATCAATGCGCGATATATCCGAATGCGCGTTATAACGAGGCGCGTTATAACGAGGGGTTACTGTATAAATTAATTTTAAATTTGCTGCAGCAGATTAATTCTGCAGTATAATTTTCCCTGTCCTAATATATTTATGTTTGATGCAAGTAGTTTTATCTATTATACATGACTAGGGGGCAAAGCCCCATTATGTACATTTTAGCTAAAAAAAACAACAACAGATGTTTTTATTATCTAAAGAAAAAAAAGCTATGAAACTTTTAATTAAATGGTTATTGATATTTTTTAAACGTGAACAATATAATATGCATTCATTCAATAAATATATACATTTCCATATAAATATATAGTAAATATACTACATATCTCACATTAGGATTAAAAGAATTTTTTTTAATGGGTTTTATAATTGGTATTATAATGTTATTTAATCTAAAGATATTTCAACAAAATAAAGCATGCATAATTAAACAAATAATTAGCTAAAAAAATAATTAAAAAAAAACTGGTTTAAAAAAAAAAAAAAAAACACGGTTATTTTGGTGTTTTTTTGGAAAAAAACAGTTTTTTTTTCCAACCCTGCTTTAAATACAGATAACACCAACCTTTAAACAAACAACTGATTCTCCAGATTCAGATGAAAGTAAACCAACTATTGAACACCAAACAAGTATTTATTCTTTAAAATACAACTTGATAAGTTAGATAAAAGTATTTAACGAAATTACAACTTATTTTTTTGAATCACAAAATGTTTCACACCATTGCTATGCAATAAGTTGTAGTTTTTTAAGCGAATGACACAAAAACAAATTGTCACTTAAGTTCCCACATGTGCTATCTCACTTTGCCCAACGATAGAAATTTACTGAAAGGCGAACCCATGGCGAACTTTCCAAAATCTCGCCAAGAGTCGGCTGAAAATCCAACCAAAATGAGCAATTAACTGTCAGACAGGTTTGCCGGAAAACTTCATTGTTGCCAAGTCAAAACATTCAAATCATCAGTTGAAGTCACACAGTTGCCACAAAAATTATGTATCGCCAAATCTGAAAAAATGGAAGAGTTCCCAAGGAATACCGTACAATAAATCTGATGCTTGCACAACAATGAGATAGCACATCTGGGAACTTAAGTGACGAAATATTAAAGTAATTTTTTTTTTTCAATCCACACCACACTAAACATTAAAATATATCCTTACTTATTTCCTCGGATTACTTCTGGACTGCAGTATTCCATTGTACCGCAAAACGAAGAGAAGAGTTCAACTCCCATGAATGCCGCAGATCCAAAGTCGATGAGCTTCACATGGAATTTCTCGTCGATGATGACATTCTCATCTTTGATGTCTCGGTGGAGAATAGACAAACCATGGAGGTAGCTCAAGGCAGCAACAATCTGCAAAAGTGAAATATTAATTGTATAAATGTGCTTGTTACTCATTTTAACTATCTATCCACGGATAAAATAACAGGGTGGTTACAAAAATCTAGAATTTTTTTTCCAGTGATTATTTACTTACATTGTTTCATTAATAATGTTTTCTCTAATTATTAGAAAAGTTTGGCAAGCTGTCCATTGGGAGTGCATTATTTTTTATTAAATAATTTACTTGGATTTACTATTATTTAATTATTCAACTAATATATTATATAACTATGTGATGAAAATGCAGTTTTTTCCCTTAATAATATTGTAACTTTTAATAAAACAAACCAAGTTTGAAAATAGTGCACAAATTAGTAATCCTAAACTGTTTTTTTGTTACTGATATAATTCTATTTTCCAATATAAATAATTTATGGGCAGTTATTTTGCAACGTCTGGGTTTCAACCTGGGACCTTTTGCATGCAAGGAATGGGCTCCCTAGCCTCTCAGGAATGGTTGGGGAATGAGACTTTCTGTATGAATGAATTTTATATGGAGCGTTGAAAGCTGAAGCTTCAAATTTGTTTATAAGATACTTGCAAAAAAAAAAAAAAAAAACGTGGATATCTTTCCTTCTGAAGCACTTTGGTCTGTAAGCCAAAGCCTTATCTCAAATCCCTCGCCAGCTTTATTTGGTTGAGAAGAAATTTTGCTAACTCATTTTTTAATCGATACAATTTCAACAAGATCATACTAATTAATGACTAATTTTTTTTAACCCTTTCAGTTCCAGTGATGCTATTTCATTTGGCATCATCATTTTCTGATAATAATTTCAAAAAAATAATAGGGCTGACATTTATTGGGATTAATAAAAATATTTTCTAATCGCAAAAAGTTTGAAGAATCAAATGATGTGCTGTTTGATATCATAAATGGCTATAGACGATCAGAAAAAAATGTCTGAATTGATACCTTAAATGAAAAACTATTCACACCACAATGTTTTACCTGTCTGAAAATGTAGCTGGTCAATGGTTCATCCATGTAGGGGTTGCGCTCAATGAATTCAAACAAATCCATTCCACATCCATGCTTTTCCATCACCATTTGGAAACAGCGATTATTTTCATACACATCCAGAACCTAAATGTAAAGAAACTCAATAAAAATACAACCAGTGTGGTAACAAAATCCTTAAAAAAAGTTCCCTGATATTTCCATGAATTCCCTGATACTTTCACAAAAAATTCCCCAATTTTACAATTATCTAGAAAATATACAATACACACAATTCAGTGCAGTACAGAAAATTAAAAAAAGATGCAGTGGGACTTAAGCCTTTCCGGATTAGGGAATTTTCTGAATTATGTTTTACCCTTTCCAACTTTTCCAGATTTCCGAAAATCGGAATAAGTTGAGAGCCCAGTAGCAGAACTTTCTGAATGTGGCTGCACCATGACTTGTTAAGGAAAAAATTTGGCTGCTGGGAATTAGGTGTCTATGAGTAGTGATCACTACAACCTAAAACTTCTGTTTAAGTAATCCAAAATAACGGCTCAGTGGCTGAGAGGTTAAACGTGTCCGCCTCTTAAGCCCAATATCGCGGGTTCGAGCTCCGGCTGAGTTGTCGGATTTTCTGGATGGGAAAACCCTGGGCACGCATGTCATATGATTATGTGACATGTAAAAGATCCCTGGAGGGCCCATTTGGCTTGGGTTCTCTGGACAAAATTAAATCTCGACATACTTTAACATCCACAGAGAGCTCAGATTCATCGTAACTGGGCGTCAAAATTGGTAGCGAGAGTCGCCTAGATGGTGCCACAAAAAAAGGCTGTCAGTTCTGGGGAATGTGCCGAGTCTGCAAAGGCTTGACCGCCAATGTTGCAGCCCCATTAGAGGGGGAAAAAAAGTAATCCAAAATGGGAACATTCACTGATATTTTGCGAAATTTGAAAAATTCACTGATATTTTCAGAATTAAAAAGTTCCCTGAGAATTTCCCGATTGTATTACCACTCTGACAACATTTAAAATAAGATAGTCCATAAATTTTCATGTGTGTTAAAACGCTAATAAACATAAAATAAACAATTATTGTGACACAATGCTTGGTAGTGGCATTTAAAAAATACAATTACTGATAATCAAAGAGTACAATATGGAGACCAATTAAAATTCTGCCTCGGAAGTATAAAAAAAAGTTGAATTGGCACATAATCAACTACCTGACTCGAATAAAAACAAAGCAGATCACTTGAAATATCGGGCAATGTATTTTTATGCTAAAAATAAAGACAGACGCCAACCTTCATTTGAACAAACAGATCTCCAGGTGAAAATAAATAAAATAAAAACAGCAAATATACAGTCATTTCTCAAACTACAACTTAACTAGTTAGATAAAACTCCATTCAACAAAATTCCAACTTATTTTCCGAAAGGCAATATGTTTCACACCATTGCTATGGGAGAAGTTGTAGTTTTTTTTTAAAAGCAATATAAAGTAATATTTAGTTAATTTTTTCATGATCCATAACAGGCATTCTAACTATACTCCTTGCTAACCTAAGTTGGGCAAGTAGAAATATGATATGAAGAAAGATCCTTTTGCACATGTAAAGAGTTCCATAAATTATTTGTGAATCCATCCAGAAAACATGATTAAAACATTAATTCCGTTTAAGGTCTAACAGATTTGAATATTATTTGAGAAAATTTAGCAATTTTATCAGAATGAAAAGTGTATTTTGGTTAAATTGTATTCAGATCATTTTGTATGTAAATATTACCTTGCAAAACTAATGGACCAACCATGCTTTTCCGTTTGCCTTTTTACTCTTTGTTTTTACCCAAGTTAGGTTGGCAAGGATTGTGTGTACCACATTACAATGGACACTATTATTTGAATTACTATATCCTGATAAGTAAAAAATATATAAACAAGTAATAAAATGTGAATAGTTATTTAATACAAAAGGGATTGAGAAATTTATCAATTGAAAATTGCGTACCTTAACAATGTTTGGATGGTCGAAAGTACTCAAAAGGGATACTTCGAGAGGAACTTCCTTCTTGAATTTGTTGTCGTGCACCCAAGCTTCAACATACACTTCTGACTTGCGAATGAACTTAGCAATAACCTGAAATTACATTAATTTATTTGACATACAAAAAATAAAATCAAATAATTAAAAAAATTAAAATTTTATTTTATTATGGTACTCTAAATACTGACAAAATTTCATATAAAAAATCCACTAAGTAAAAATGGATGGAAAATTTTAATTAAATATCTGGATGTTATTTGTCTATTTAATTAAATAACTGGATGTTATTTTATTTTCATTTTTGTTTTAAATAGATGTTATAATGATTCCCATACCTGAGAAAAAAAGGGCTAACATTGCAAAGCAATACTTTTTTATTTATTTGTCTGCTATACAGAAAGAAAATTTCCAATTACATAGCAGTAAGACTTCTGAAGTAAGCTTACTTCTGGGGCAGTTAAGCAGTAAGATACTTCTGGGGAAGTTGCGATTCCAAAACTAATGCATAAATGCATTAGCTCCATTGGACTAACAGTCCCTCTTAAAAGTCATGGATAAAACTTAAAACGAATAAAGAATCCCCCTCTATACAATTAGGTTCACTATTCTGAACAATGTATGCTATGTAAATTTAACCAACAATAACAAACGATTTAACAACTCAAATGAGCTAACATTTTCTTCCTAAATAACTTCAACAAAAATTTCAACTTACCAGCAAACCATCTGTATTACGATAGGCTTTCTTAATGCACCCAAAAGCCCCTTGGCCTATGTGCTTTACAATGGTATAATTATCTGAAAAAGACCCCTCAATATAACCTGTTTCAGATACTTCTGAATCTGTACTGGAATCACTTAATGCTGAATAAGACCTCTGTAAATAAAAATAAGTTCATTTACTTTCTTTTCATAAATATAAAGGAATTTTCGGGAGTATTTGAAAAAGTAATAATAAAAACTAATTTTTCTAATTAGTTATTATATGAATGGAAGGTTTGCAATGGAATACAGGTTTGCAATGGAAGGCATGGGATTAGATAAAAGACGACAGCATATAGAACAGTAATTTGTGAACGAATGTAAAACAGGATCAAGACATTTTAAATATTTTACATGCATAAACTGAACAACTTTGACAATCTATAAATTATAAAACTTCATCGATTTATAAAATATGAAACATTCAGAAACTCCTGCTAATCTAAAATCCCAAAAAACCGTTGATTTTGCTTCTATAATCACAAAACTCAAGAAATCTTAGAATCGTCCAGCCTTCCACTGTAGACTGCAGAATTTGAGTACATAAATTTTAAATATTGGGTCTTATGATTGTTACTCACCTCAGAAGTGATTTTCGCAATCACTTTTTGGCATTTTTCAGTAAAAGTCTCAGTGCTACGAACTTTGCTGACAGGAGAGCACTCTTTAATTTCGTCTGGGTCTCGGGACACCCACAAGCAGTACAGGCACTTTCCGTCGTCCAGTATCACTTTCTTTATGTAATATTCAATAGCTGAAAATCATTTGAATAAGTGTAAATAAATAATTAAACTTTAATAATACCTCTGAGTCCACTTAGATCACGGCCAACTCAAATACTAAGGCCAAAGAAGCTCTCCTAAACACGCTCGGGGACGGAATTTTTGGCGTCATCGTTCAGAGTGACGTTGTTCCGAAAGTGAAGATAACCAGTCTCGAAATCTGTTCAGAAACACTCGTTCACGGCTGACCACATTTTTAGGATTCCGAATGCATCCGAACTAGTTTCTCAATTTTCGGCACTCAGAATAGTGACTTCAAAAATTCCGTCTAGCTTATGTTTAGGAAAGCTTCGCCGGCCTTGTTATTGAAGTTGGCCGTGCTTAGATCACTGGTTTCCAACCTTTTTGCAATTTGAGAAATTTTGGCGTACCACCAGATCTAAATATTTGAAAAAACAAATAATATTAACTCTTCTAAAAGTGTTCAAAGGCCTTTTGAATTTCAACAATTATTTTGCTTCAATGTTTATTTTTTTTATGTACAAGAGTTCAGAAAATCTACTCTCACACAAGTAACTCGTAAAAATGTAAAGAAAACTCGTAAAATTCTTTAAGAAAATTCATACATTTTAAGAAAATATAGCTTCTGGGTTTAAGACAATGTAAACACATCTGTCATTACATATATATTCTACAAAAAAAAAAAAAAAAAAAAGAAGAGGTGACTTTATATTGCATTGCTTTGGGTCTTTTCTGGGTCCAAATAAAAAGCGGTACAAAAGCCAGGTGAATGAACAGTTCTTTTACCAGTGATTGAACACAAAAATTTACAGTCAATAAACATGTTGGATTTTAAATAATGACCAGGACAACCAATCAGATGTTAGATAGCTTCCTACGAGATGGAAAGAAGTCAGTGTTGCCAATCCATCCAGTGGAATGATTTTTAATCCTTATTTTTTAAATGTATTTACCAACTGTTCATTCACTGGGGCCTGTTCAATCACTGGTTAGTCTACCCTATCTCTAATTACAAATTGGCTGTGACTTAGGCACATTTCAGATATAAGTCTTTTATCCATGCAAAGATACCTTTACTTACCTATATCCTTTCCATCCCTATGCCTTCCGACCCCCACGAACTCTCCTTCAGGTAGACTCTGGCTAGAGTGGTCACTTGGGGGCACTAAGTGATGTCGATCCTTTGGCGTCGATGACTTTGCCATGGAAATCCTCGCATCCAGGCCACTATCGGAGTTAGAAGAGTGTTTCTTGGGAGTTCGTGAAGATGTGAACGATTCTATGGAGGGGAGGGGAGTCAGGGCCTTGTCAGAGTCAGGGGTGGGATCGGCTTCTGAGCTTTTGTCGTTCTCCTCCTCTTCTTCTTCATCACTGGAATAGGAAACTAAAATAGTTAACCCTGTAATGCATGAATTTTTTTTATCCCGAAAAAGTATATTTGTATCTTTAACACTCATACATTATGGGAAAAATACTGAAAAAAAAATAACTGCATTGGAATTTAAATAATTTCAATTTTTAAAATTTTTGCCATATGGTAAAAACAAACTACAAAATTCAAATTTGGATAAGAATGACTAGAAAACTACTAAATATATTTTAAAATAACCCTCCTGAATTATAATTATTTTTTCAAAACAATTTATTTGTATTTAGTACTAATATTATTATACTTAGAATACTGCCAAAGATGTAATTCCATAACAATTAATAACTTCACTCTTTAATTTTGAACACACTTTTATCACTTTCATCTATGAGAGTTATTAGTTACTAAAACTTCAAAATGGAATGTAATAGATGAAAAAAAAAACCACAGATTTATCGAGAGGGAGCTCTACTTTATTAGAATAAAGTGAATTATGTTATTTGTTACCATATGGCAACAGTATGCATTAGAGGGTAAAAAGTGTGGTCAAATTTTATTTATTTTTAATTAATAAGATTACTTTTAATATTTACGTAATTGCCTTTCAGTTTTGTGACAGTCTAAGCAACAGCATTAAAAATATGATTCTATAGATATGAATGTCAAATGATAAACCAGGAAAAAAAAAAAAAAACAATAATTTTCTGGCACAAAGATTATGGTTAGATGGATTATTAGAAAAAATATAACCATGTTTTTTGTAACATCTATTCAAAGTAAAATCAAGTTTTAAATTTTATTTAATTACAATTAGTTACTGCTATTTAAAAAAAGCCAAACAGTATTTTCCATTCATTGTACATAGCTCACAAAAATACAGGATGGTCTGTTTGCAGGATATTTGGGTAACATTTGAGTTAGATATTGAGAAAAAGTAAGGACTTAAATTAAAAAAAAATTTAATAAAGATTTTCTAAGAAATATTTAAGGTAGGCGAATACCCAAAATTCCCCCAAATTCTAAAATTTTAACTATTACTTTAATCTTTTTCAAATTTGGTATAGTGATTTCAAATATAATGAATAATACTATTTAGGCATTTTTTTAAAATTTAAATATAACTTATTTATTTTAAACGGTGTTTTTCTACTAAAAAAAGAGGTTTACGCTAACAAGTCTACCACATTGAATTTTCATCCTATAAACATTAATTATGTGTTAAATTCTTCGTTTTGAACTGATGCATGCAATGACCCTCTACCCGGTAGCAGAAACCGCGCAGCACGGCAGCAATGCTGCGGCCCGATCGGGGGCCTGCGGCCAAATTGCCGAACTTTCGGCAATCCGAAAGTCGCGAAACTCCGGAGGACCGAAGGTCGCGGAACTCCGGCGGTTCGAAGGTCGCGAAACTCCGGCGGTCCGAAGGTCGAGAAACTCCGGCGGTCCGAAGGTCGAGAAACTCCGGCGGTCCGAAGGTCGCGGAACTCCGTCGATCCGAATGTCGCGAAACTCCGTCGATCCGAATGTCGCGAAACTCCGACCGTCCGAATGTCGCGGATTGACCGTGGTTCTAAAATACGACGCCCGTCGCCAATAGCCCTCGTGTAGCTCTAGTGCGACGATAATTCAAACCTAACCTAACCGAATGTCGCGGAACTCCGGCCGTCCGAAAGTCGCGGAACTCCGGCCGTCCGAAAGTCGCGGAACTCCGGCCGTCCGAAAGTCGCGGAACTCCAGCCGTCCGAAAGTCGCGGAACTCCGGCCGTCCGAAAGTCGCGGAACTCCGTCGGTCCGAATGTCGCGAAACTCCGTCGATCCGAATGTCGCGAAACTTTGTCCGTCCGAATGTCGCGGATTGACCGTGGTTCTAAAATACGACGCCCGTCGCCAATAGCCCTCGTGTAGCTCTAGTGCGACGATAATTCAAACCTAACCTAACCGAATGTCGCGGAACTCCGGCCGTCCGAAAGTCGCGGAACTCCGGCCGTCCGAAAGTCGCGGAACTCCGTCGGTCCGAATGTCGCGAAACTCCGTCGGTCCGAATGTCGCGAAACTCCGTCGGTCCGAATGTCGCGAAACTCCGGCCGTCCGAAAGTCGCGAAACTCCGGCCGGCCGAAAGTCGTGTAACTCCGGCCGGCCGAAGGTCGCGGAACTCCGGGGATCTGAAAATTGCGGAACTCCAGCGATTCAAATACATTGATTTTCATGACTTTTGGTAGCTTTTTGTTCAAATTCATGACTTTTAATGACAAAATTTACATGCAAAAAATTCATGACTTTTTATAAGCGCGAAAACCTTGCATTAGTCAGTCAATTAATTTTTTATGAATATTAGTTTGTAATGTTTAACTTGTTTTTTATTTTATATGTATGCACATAATATTTATATTTGTGCAACTAAGCCACAAGACTTCGTCCACCTGGCATAAAAACTTAATTTCGAGCCCTGGAGTTTTGTAGGATTAAAGCTATCGATAATATCGAATCACCCTGGGGGGGGGGGGGTCCTTATTTCTTACAGCCAAATTTTCCCCCTAAAATCTCATGCTGCAGCCACATTCAGAAAGTTCTGCTTCTGGGACCCTCTAGAGTTACATACAAATTACAAGAAAAGAAGTTATTAAGAAAAATGTCATAAATTAACCACAAAAAAAGGATTTTTTTCGATTAACTTACACTTGGACATTTAAAAAAAAAAAAACTTATGTATTTACACCGGATGTTAGAGATTCATGGCACAGATACCTATTGAAATAGCATCTGTAAAAATTTTCAGGTAAATTAATGTAAAACTTTTTATACTAGAACTGTTGGTGAAACCCCCTTTTTTAGGTGAAAAACACCGCTAAAAATAAATCAATTTTACTTAAATAAAAAAAATTGGATGAAAAGCATTGTTCATTATATTTGAAACCACTATGCCAAATTTGGAAAAGATTAAAGTAATAGTAAAAATTTTAAAATTTTGGGTATTCGCCAACCTTAATACAACGCAAACTCTGATTTAATAATTTTAAACATCACAAAATCTGTTAGTTAGGTAGAATTTCTACGATGCGTTACTTTTGAGCATATTTGATGCACACTCCATCTACACAGGGAATTATTGATCCGACCTTTAGGCAACAACAAGCGGTTAATAGGTCAGCAGTACTTTTTTGGCAATGAAGGGCCTGAACCTGGGACCTTTCGCATGCAAGACATTATTCAGCCTTATCAACTCGGCATAAAAACAGGAAGTGATGTGATTCTTTAGATAAAGTCTTGAATACATACCCAGTACCAGTCGAAGACTCACTATCAAATATATCACTATCACAATCCTCCTTAATCTCCGAATCCTTTGTAGCATTGCAAAAGTTCGCATTGACATCCGACTCAGTAATGCTGTTCGTGCATGAATGCAGGGTATCTTGCGACTCGCTACAGGACAGGTGTTTTGAGCTGCTTTCAAACGAGGCCGACAGGTCGTTTTTGGCTGTGTCGAAGTCCATCGGGGGATCAGTAGGACTGTAGTCCAGGTTTCCTATTTCGGCTGAATCGAGGAAGTGGCTATTGGAGGAGTTGTGGCTGTCTGTGTCATCTTTGGGTTCGGTGGATCTGGCTGTTGGGTTCATAGGTCTGAAATTATTTTTGATTTGTTATTGGATCTCTTATTATATACATATTGCATTGTGAAAGTTTACTAACTCCTCAACGCAACAGCCCATTACTGGGCCAAGGCCTGCCGTGCCCATTTTAGCTTTCGTGACCTAGGCTCTGGGGTGCTAGGCATATGTCCCTGCTCAGCCTCACGCGGAATCCCCAGTGTTTAGTTCCCAATCATCTTTGGTACCCATTTTATCGACCCACTCAAGGGATGAAAGGATGGATCAACCTTGCCTAACCCGGGATTCGATATCCAGACCTGTGGCGTGGCAATGCAAAGCACTACCACTAAGCCACTGGGCCTCCTTGTAAAAGTTTAAGAGATTATAATTTGCCTTGACTCTTATGAATTTTTACAACCACAAATATAAATAGGTTATAAATTGTGATACATTAAATTAGTGCTCACCGGGAACATAACATAAATTTTTTCAGTTCATAAACCCAAGTAGAACTTTTTTTAAAATTCAAAATTTATAACACTTAAAAAATAGTTACATAATACATTGGCTAAATGCATCCTATCGTCCCAGTAAATTTTGATCCATTAAAATGGCTGACTCCATTAATCCATGAAAATGAAACCGGAGGAAAAATCAAAATGAGCCATTAAAATGGTAGTAGTTGAATATATGCAGCGAATGTCCAATGTTAAAAGTGATTTCGTTTTGTTTATTCCAATTGAGCAGTTTATTTAACTAACCCCAAATTTAAAAAACTGGCAGATACTGCATCAAATTAAAAAAAAAAAAAAAAACTATACTTCAACTATTAGTAGTGTAAGCAAACATTTCATATTGCTTAGTTTGTTGACACTATAGCTCTAAGATAAACTGGCTGCACAACGTAACACACCTCGGTATATCAGTTCCAGAAGAATCTGCTGTAGTCCGTCCGTCCGATGCACCACACTTAGCATTGGAATCCTCATCATCATCAAAGGGTGGCAATGCTATGGAATCGGTATCAAGGAATTCGACGTCATCATAAAATGAAGGAATGAGGGCAGACACATTCTGGGAAAAGGACAAAATTGGGTTAAATCTATTGTTTTAAGATGTTTAATTATTTAAAAACAACAATTCACATACCTACAAGCACTATGATGCAACTTTGCTTAAAATTTATTTAGTGTAATGGCAAATTCATAGTAATTAAAATAAAAATTAGAACATGTATGGAAAATATACTTTAATAAAAACAGGAAAATTTATGTAAAGAGTTTTATAAATTTTATGATAATTAATAAATGCCAATAATTATTTCCTAAGAAAATGAATCATTTAAATTAGTTAGATAATGAAAGATCATAAGTGTTGCTTGAAGAAAAAAAATACCCAATTTTAAACAAATCAATCGAAAAAACAACATGCTGTGACTCTTGATCTATTTACCAAAAACAGTCAGCATACAAAATCAAGTGGAGCACAAATAAATTGGGTTAATTTCAATTATTATGAAGTCATGATTTATTTTAGGTTCATTGCAAAGATATCACATTGATTTAAATTATTTTAAGTTTACTGGTTGTGGTTAATTAATTAAAAAACAAAAAGCAATTAGTACATGTAAATATATGTTAATAACACATAGTTTGTTTCAGTTGTTGGGTTTAGCAAAATTTGCATTTAAAAATCATAACTATTACAACTTTTCCTCCAATTAATACCAATCTATACATTTTCAATAGCTATTTATATAAGCCTTGACAGTTTACAAAAGAAACAAACCTTTCCAACAAGTTCTTGTTGTGTGAAACCAAACAGCAAAAGTGAAAAATTTGTATTGCAGCTATGAATGGTTCCATCAGGCAACAAGGTGATAAGTCCACTTATATTGCTGAACACCCAAACAGTTCCTTCATAGATAGCTTTTGTTTCTATGCTGTCACCTAAAAGAGAAAAAAAAATCGTGTTTATGAAAAAGCGACAATGTTGAGTGGTGTAAGTAAGGCTAATCTGTCTGACTCCAAAGTTTAGATAAAAACAAACAGAACAACTTAAACACAAAGGCTATGAATTTAAGTTGTTCTGTTTGTTTTTATATAAACTTTGGACTGCTATGTGGCATAGTTAACTGCAGTAAATAAAATAACATACTTAAACTAAACATTAAATATACTAATACAGTACACTTCGTTCCAACCTAACTTGGGTAAAAACAAATAGTAATAAGGCAGGGGGAAAAGCGCGATTGGTCTGTTCGTTGGAAACTCTTGTAAAGTAATATTTACATGTAAAATGACGTTAATACAATATAATCAAAATACACTTTTCATTCAGATAAAATTGCAAAATTTTCTCAAATAATATTCAAATCTGTTAGACCTTAAATAAAATTAATGTTTTAAACATGTTTTCTGGATGGATTCAAAAATAATTTATGGAACTCTTACATAGAGATCATCCTAGAAATGAAAAAGAGCAGGGCGCTGTCAAATTATAAAAGGGCAACTTTTGACCAAAAAGCGCACCTTACCGTAAAAGGACGTGAAAATAAGCTACAAACGTATTTTGTGTGCTGATACGTGGAGTATGTATCAGAATTGTTTTAAGTTTACTGATATTTTGAGGATTTGCAGCATTTAGCGAAATAGAAACTGAAATTTAGGGACCTCAAAAATTTGGGGGCCTAGGCTTGGGCCTTGTGGAATAAAAGGCCTTTGTTAAGACAATGAAAATATTTGCATACCTTGTTTAAGATCTTTGTTAAGACTGTCATCCGTTAGTGCACATCGCTTAATTTGAATACTGAGGGGAAACACAAAGCCATCAACAGTTCTAGCAGTCAGACACTGCTTAGTCCCTTCCTGTTAAAAGGTTAAAAAAATGAAGATATTTGATAAACATTTGAAACAAGATACATGTCCCAATTACAGAATAACCCGGTTATAAAGTTATTAAACCGACTGATGTTTATGATGTCCTAAACAACAAAATAAACACAGCTGAATATTAAGTATAGGAAATCATATATAATGTGATTAATCATATAATATAAAGTTATTAAAGAGACTGAGGTTTATGACGTTATAAACAAGTAGCATAATAATCACAGTTGAATATTAAGTATAAGAAATCATATATAACGAGATTAATCATATTATTAATCAGTTTTAAAATAACATTGACTGAACAAATTTTAACCCTTTGTGCTATTTATTAGTAATAGTTTAATAAAATAATTTGTAAATAGTAGTGAAGAAGAATCTTTTTTTAAGCATGCAAATTTTTAAAGTTATATAAACACAATCTTTCTAGCGTTATAACCAAAGAGTTAATTAAAAAAAATGCAATTATAAGCAATATATTATAACATTAACGCCAATGGGCATTTTAATTGATGGATGGAACATTTAAGGGATTATAAACAAGTTGTCATTATAAACCTATTTAAGAACATAAATTTAGAAAATGAAACTTTTACAAAATGAGTATAATTAAAACATACCTTATGTTTATCGTCTTCACAATTAAAATCACTGCCAAACTCTACAGATGGAATCAGTTCTTTTATATTTACACCAAAGACTTCATCTGCATTGTAATATCCGTAGAGAGTAGAAAAACTACTATCACACTGAATTATCTTGCCCTATTTTAATAAGAAGTAACACATAATAATACATGAGTATAATTTAACAAATAAACACAAAAAAATCCTTTTTAATTAAAAAAAACATTAGTTGGCATCCAAGTAGAAATAAGTAACTGATTAGTTTTGTCCATCTGAACATTATTACTTGGAATTTGTAGGGTGAAAATGTACATGAAATCTTATAAAATCATTTAGGCACATTCATATAGTCAGTCCTAAAGCAAAACCATGAATGTGGCACATTTATGGTTTTGTCTTATTACTGATATAATAATATTAAGTTGGGTTTCAATAATTATAAAATATGAGATTCAATACACATTTAATTTAGTTTGAATCATTTCTACTTAGCTTATAAAAATGGAGCCCAACTTTTAGCATGTAATTTATCAAATAATATTTTATCACCTACAAATATATCATTTAATAATTTAAAAACCTAAGCAACAGGGAGAGAGAGAGAGAGAGAGAGATAAACGTATCATTTAGACTTATTTTTTCAGCCACAGATGATTTTCAAAAATTGTAATTAATGATTTGAAAATTAAATATAATATTCTCATGCAATGAAAACAAGAATAGATATGACATATTCACTATCCTTCACAAGGTAAATAATACAGTGTATTTATGTATATGAAAATACTCACTGTTGAATCAAATTTAACTGTTCCAGTAATTCTCTCAACTGGCTCCATTACAACTAGACAACGGTAGTCTCCTTCATTGCTAAGCTGGCGTGCCCAGACGGAAACCGGAACGATTTCTTTCGAACTCGTGATTAAATCCATCTACAAAAACACTAGGAAATTATACCACAAATCACATATTTAAATAAAGAAATTTACACTCTGTGCTAACCTAACGTGGGTAAAAACAGAGTAAAAAGGCAGAGGGAAAAGCAAGGTTGGTCTGTTAGATGGAGGCTTTTGCAAAGCAATATCCACATACAAAATAATCTGAATTAATGTAACCAAAATAAACTTTTCATTCTGATAAAATTGTGAAATTTTCTCAAAAAATATTCAAATCTGTTAGACCTTAAATGAAATAAATGTTTTAAATATGTTTTCTGGATGGATTCACAAATAATTTATGGAACTCCTTACATCCGCAGAAGGATCTTCTCCATAGCATATTTCTATTGACTCAACTTAGGTTGGCAAGTAGTGTAGGCATGTATCGTAAAATATATGTCTGGTTTAAATTAATGTTTTATACATTGGGTATATAATTTATAAAAAGAAAATTATCAGTATTTTAAAAACTGGTACAGAATTTATTGCCAAAAACAATTACTGAAAAGAGTAAAATTAAAAAATGCTACTAAATACCAGAAAAGTTAATAGATTTCAGAATATCTTTTCAAAAAATTTATTAACCTACGTAGTATTCAGAAAGGAAAATAGTAACTACAAATAACAAACAATAGTTTTAAATAATAATTGAAAGAATTTCATACCACTTTTCCAGAAAATAGCACCAATTCCCCGTTAGATTTCAAATCTGCTTCGGAAAATAAGTATTGGTCGTCGGGGGAAAGGATGAAATCGTTCAGAATTGAAGGGCCATTTTTATCTTGGATCCCAAGCAAGTGGAAAGCTAACTTGTTAGCAGTCAAAATCTATAAAGATTTAATAAGAAAAAGGTTTACATGCAATATTGCGATGCGAGAATACATTGTGTAAAAAATATTCAATTAACATTATTTGTTGAAAAAACAATCTTTGAATGTTATTGTATTAGGCCTAATCTTTTTCAATAATTGGTTTAGGTTTAACTAAATGGGAGCCATCCTAGGAGACGGTAGTAGAAGTTATATTAATTTGTAAATAGAGGCAAAGTAATAACCATAAATTATTTTGTTTGTTGCATACGAGATAATAAAATGAGTAAAGAAAGAAATTCAGCTGATGACATAATTTAATAAAACTGACCTTTTAATGGAAATAAAACACAATTTTGCTTTTATTATATTATTATTTGAAAATTAAATATTCCTTTCCCTATAGGAAATCACTTGTCTAGTAAGAAACAAATATAGTACAATTTCTATGAATAATACAGAAAATATGAAAATTGTTCTAGACTTTTGTAAAAAGCAAAGTTAAAAAAGTATGTTTCATTATAAAAAATTCGATATGATTTACAATACAAATAGACTATATAATTTACCCAGTAATGGTTGAACATTTAGGCCAAAAGTATGAGACAAAACATATTTTTTTTCAGTATAGATTAAACGATAAATCATACAACAATTCCACAACTTTGGATCAAGAAAAAATAAAGCTTCATAACAATCACTCATCTGCGCAACAGTCTCATTCAGCTAATAGTGACCTTAACATGGTTGCAGTAGTATCAGAGTCATCAATCTTACTAATGTAGGACAAATCAGAAAAAAAAATGAGCCAGTTTTTAGGATCTGAAGAGATGACTATACTTTCAATATTTTTAGAGATCAATGATAATTAAATGTTTAGAAAAAAAAAGCATTAAAAAGAAATGACAAAATAACATTACATTTTTTTATTTAGTGGTCAACAATTTTTTGCATTTTCACGAGACTAAAATAATATATAAATTTAATAACTCATAATCTAAATTTAGGGGGTAATTTTAAACTATATGGGCTAACATTGGCAAAAAAAAAATAATCAAAAACGAACAATTACAGTTAGGATTGTATAATGGAATAACTTGTTAATCAAATAAAATCCTGTGCAAAAAATAGGTCATACTTAACATAAAAAAATCTGTTTTAAAATAACTGATTTGATTCAGTTATTTTTTTAATTAACATACATTATTGACACTGTGAAAGCTGAAAATTTTCAGATATTATTTTCCAAAAATATCTTCTTTAATGCTTTGTTTCTGAATAGTCTAACTCAATATCTTTCTCTTTACTATGCGAGCCTCGAAAAGACTTTCTTCTGACATCCCTTTGCTTGGTTTTCTAGAAAACTGGGGGAGTACGGCGTTTCTAAGCCTAACGCATTTGAGGTTCTGTTGTGAGGTTAACAATCCGAACAGTTCAAACCCAAAAGTAGGGTGGGGGGAAAACACGTTCACTCCATTTTGAAGAAAACCACATGCGGGAATGGGGGAGGAAAATGCTTTCGAGGCTCGCATTCTAGATTAAGAAAATTAGAAATTTTAGTATCCTGCAGGGCAAACGCAATTTCATTTTAATTGAACTGTGTATTAATCAGAGGGTTAGGGACCGTACAAACTTTGCAAAGGTATTAACAAAGCATGTCTTAAGCTTAGCCAGCCTCACCTCGGTAGTTTGTGCATTGATCGTGACAATGGCCTTATTAGGGTTCTGTGCAGAGGGCGGGACCTGCAGAGAACTGTTGCCAGGGTCTTTGTGGAATAAGGAGCTGCCATTCAAGTGGCGGCTGTGGTGGGAGGAGTCAGATTCTTGGTGGGCGGCGAGCTTTGACGGGGAATAACTGATCGAGCCTAAGTTGTCACCTGGAACATAGAAATAGGTTATGATAGATCTGGGACAGTGGCTGATATGGATTTGATAGGTCTAGGATTTGTTTGGAAAAAACATTACTTCAAAAATTTATTATATGATACAGTTATATAAAGATACATTAGATGGACATCTTAAGAGAAAATACAGATGGAATACAAAGGACAATAGTTTTTGAGGGCAGCTTCGAGAATTGTTTTGAATTTTTTCGAGAATTGTTTTGAATTCTTGTTTTGAATTTTTTCGCTCTTTTTCTACTCATAAAGAGAAAGATCTTTTGATCAATAGATTGGGCTGGTTTCTATAACCATATTTAGTCTTGGGATAATATTCTATTGAACCATTATTTACAACAAAAAAAAAGTCATAAACCAGCCAATAAAACCTTTTGCTAAAACAACAAGTTATAATCTAGTGGTTCTAGGCTTGAAAGACTACTCCCAACACAACTTTCAGTGGGAAACAAAACAAATAAAATATCAAAGAGTTCAAGGTAACAGGTGAAGAGGGGACAGGCATTTTCTCATCAATCCATAAGCACTCTTGCGTTCCAATATAATCTAAAAATATCACCTTGTTGTTGAGCTCGGTTGTCTAGTCCTGAGCAATCAAAAAGTTTTTCGGAATTCAGCGCCCCAAACTTCTTAAAATAACCAGGCACTCCCCTACTTTAACACCACTGAAGTTAATTTACCCACTTTTCTACCTCTTTCTTAGCTGCTGCCAAATTATGGACAATAACCCTCTACTTCTACCACTGCCTATAATCTCCTTAGACATAAATTATTACTAAACCAAGAGAAAATCAATATTGATTTATCTACTTATTAGGCTGCTCAAAAAATTAAAAAAAAATCATTGACACACATGAAGAGTACCAGGGGAAGAACCACTAGATTTCTTTAAAGTCTTTCAGTAATTATGTCTGCTTGGCGGACATTGGCGACCGGAAACCGGTTTTTCTTTTGGTTCTTCATTCGTGGTACAAACTTCTGATCTCTGGCATGAATCAGTTGTCACCAAAGATAAACAAAGCGAGTAACTGGTTTCTTTACACCAGTTAAGGCGATTTCTCGCTAAAAGAGGCTATTAAGGAAAGCCTTCTACGAATACAGCGGTTCTTCCCCTGTACTCTTCATATAATATAATGTTACAGATAAAAATGTAAATAAAACAAATCTGCAAATTTAATCTGAAATATTTCTATCAATGCCTCACCCCTGAACTTATCAATGCAGTATTTGCGGATATCCCCCATGTCCGGGCAGACATTCCCATTTTCTGAGTCTTTGTGGAAGCAGGGCAGAGACTGGTTGTGGAGGAACGGGTCCAGTGGCGGCGGCGTCAGGCCAAAGTTGTTCCCGGTGGAGATGAGCTGGATATCTTCCGCCGAGAAGGGCTGGCAGGCGGCGAATTTAAGGGGACGAGCACGGGTGACGGAGAGGGCTCGGCATTGCAAAGGAGCCTGGAAAGGATAAACAGGGTGGTTACAAAATCCTAGAAAAAAAGTTCCCTGACGATTTTACAATTACCTAGAAAACATGCAATGCACACAATTCAATGCAGTACAGAAAACTTAATCCAGGCATTGCAGGAATTAAGACTTTCCAGATTCCAGGTCAACCTACCTAACTTTTCTACACTTCTGAAAATCCGAGTTTAGAGGAATCATGTGATCAGAGAACCATGCTATAACATGATTCGTGAGAGAGACTGATCCTTCCTCCAAGTTTGGAAGTTCAGGCAAATCGGATATACCAGAATTTATTTTATTTTATCAAGTGTCTGTTAGTAGTGATCACAAGAACCTAAACCTGCTATTTGAGTGATCCAAAATGGAAAAAATTCCCTGATATTTTGCAAAAATTTAAAAATTCCATGAGAATTCCCTGATATTTCCAGAATTAAAAAGTTCCCTGATTTCCAGGTTCTGTTACCACCCTGATAAATGTATTTTAGTAGGGTCGAGTTGAATTATCCTCACACTATACCCTGTCCATCCAGAATGCGAGCCTCGAAAGTATTTTCTTCCCCCCATCCCTTCGCTTGGTTTTCAAGGAAACGGAGGGAGCATCGCTTTTCAAAACCTAACGCATTTGAGGTTTTGTTGTGAGGTTAAAATTCTGAATGGTTCAAACCCAAGTAGGTGGGGAAAAAACACGCTCACGCCGTATCGAAGAAAACCACATGCAGGGATTTGGGAGGAAAATTCTTTCATGACTCGCATTCTGGATAGGCAAGGTATAGAGCTAAATGAGGGCTATTGGGGAAGGACATTAAAATTTAAAACCACATTAAAGTGATGAGAAGACACCTGAGAAGGCAGTCAACGCAACTTTTAAGATAGACATTGTACATAGTGTCAGGAGTTTGAAGCATATTAACGTGCAATACCTCTGCACAGGGTATTATTTGTAGGACTTTTTGGCTGGCTGGTGGGCTTCCCAGCCATTATATTTTATTAGATAGAAATTTGACAGAAATTTAGTGTTGCAGTTTTTTTAAAAAAAAAAAATCAGTGACATATAGCCGTAGAAGTTTGATTTGCTTGAATTAGCATCTCACCAGAGTTACACAAAGGCTATTGACAAAGCACTAATTTTGAACCGCAGACAAGTGACGAGGCTGACAACTGAACTGGCCGCAACTCAACCTTTTAGTGACATCATACAAAGTGTCACGACATTGGTAGATTTAATATATACCAATCTCTTGAACACGGTACTACTTATTTCTGGTGATGCTTTGCTGCTCAGCATTATACATTCATATGATGTGTAAGGCAAAGACGGAACGTTGGAAGCTATCCTTAGTGGCAAGGCACTGTAATCCAACTACATGCATGGCCCATAAAGGGCCACAGTATGCAGTGCCATTTTCAGCTTGAGATTGTGGGGCTGCAGGAGGCAATGGGATACATTGAAGCCCATGCTCAAGTCAGTTGGCAAAAGTGATGTGAAATCAGCATTGTTTAGTTTTCAAGCTAGCTTGATTCTTATTTTATCAACCCACTCAGGGCTGGATTTAAAGATTTGCCATTAGTAGGCTAGGATTGATTTGCCTGTTACAATATTCTGGCTGTTCGGGGAAATTTAGCTGGGTAGCAGTAAAATAGAGTGGTATGTGCTGTTTAAAACATATACACATATTAGAATCAATTATGTACCTTTAAACACTAAATCGAAATAGGCAAATTTTTTAAACTGTTCTACTATTTTTCTTTCAACTTCGAAATCCGGGAGGCGGGGGTGCAATTGTCCTCGCAGCAACCATGCTTGCAACAAAATATCTTATATGTTTACACATTAAAGTAAATTAATTTGTTTTCTTTCTTGAAAATATTTGTAACGTTAAAATAATTTTTTACAACAAATGCCGCTTAAAATGATCGTAAAATTTGCCCACCCCAAAAAATTTGCCGTTCTAGGCTACAGCCTACTTAGAAATCCAGCCCTAAACCCACAGAAGGGTTGTGTGAGCCCCTAACCTGATTCAGAATTTAAGTCTTAGATCTGCTGCATGGTAGTGAGAAGTGTTACTACTTAGCTAATGGGTTTATCAAAAAGAAAAGGACTGCTATATATTTTTTTTTTAGCTATTTGAGGAATACAAATATATATTCTAGTAAGGACTGTAAAATCTTTCTAAATATATACATAACATGATATTTTAATGTATTATATCTATCAAGAAATAATATTACCAATAAATACAAATGTTCCCCGCTAAAAAAAAAAAACCC
This sequence comes from Hylyphantes graminicola, assembly GCA_023701765.1. Taxonomy (NCBI): domain Eukaryota; kingdom Metazoa; phylum Arthropoda; class Arachnida; order Araneae; family Linyphiidae; genus Hylyphantes; species Hylyphantes graminicola. The sequence goes on from CM043112.1 coordinate 24,725,279, forward strand.
AACAGGATTATATATCCAGGATAGAATTCAGAATTGGTGTCCAGCTTATAACCCATAAGTTTTTACAGTATAAAAATAATTAATTATAACTGACATTTTTACATCACTGGTTTATTATTACTTTTTAGTACTATTTCTTTTGAATCAAGTTAAACATCTGCTAAAGGAAAAATGTATTAGTGGAAACTTAAAATTTTAAGATTCCACTAACCTTACGATCTCAATTGAATGTTAACATGCAAACCACAAATTGAATCTTTATGTAATATCTTGATAAGCATACATAGCCCCTCCCCCCCAACTCAATTAATAAAAACTTTTTATATTTTTACAAATTTTATTAGACTTGGAAGTTAAAAATACAAATGAAGGGTTTAATTATGACCTAAAACACTCAGTTTAAGTTCTATAAACTCACAAATGGATTAACAAAATAACATGTAACCTGCTATTTTTTTTTAAATAACAGATTTTGCTTCAAAAATAATTATTTCTGAAGCAAGAACCATAAAAATATTTTTTTTTTAAACAAGGAGATTAATAACTAAAAAAATCTTATATAATAAATTCAAAAACATCCAAATGATTCTAAAATAAAGAGTTACCTAATAAACATTTTTTGAACAAACATATTCAGTAGATATTTTATCTAAATGCAGGCGTGTTTTTTATGAAAAATATGCCAAACCTCATTAATCCCGAAAATTTAATGATTAAATTCCAGGAGAAAACGATCGCGAATTATTAAAGTAGAATAACGCAATATTATCTTGTTGATATTAAAAAGTTCAATTTTAATGATGCATTAATTATTCATTTGAATTTTCAAAGATTAAAACGTAAAAATCTTATATTACCTAAATCAGTCTCTTTATCACAACCCATAAAAATGCTTTGAACTTAAAATAGCCCAGTATGAGAAGAGTATTTAGATTCATGAAAATATCCACAGAGTACAGAGAGCATGTCAATAATATGTTACATCACACCATACCACAACAACCCCAATATAAACTGTATAAAACAAAGAAATACATACATCACATTAGAAACGGGAGCTATAACAATCACGGCAGAGATTGAGCACAATCCTTTACTAACAATGCCCCCTTCAACTGACTTCGATCAGGACCAAAAATTACAAGAAATTACACTAAAAATACACAAGGGGGATTCTTGGAATGGCGATGAACTGTGCAAGGACCCCCAGAAAATCGATAAAATCCAACCACTGTATGACCCTACTCATACGACGCCAACCCAATTCTACCACGGCATGGTCGATTGATCCGAAAAAGAGCGCCAAGTACGAAAATAACGCCAAGTTCGATGGTATAATGATTCAGTTTTGAACGCATTGAAAATCTTTGTTTGAGAACTACGTTAATTAAAATTGTTTAAAAACAAAAGCCTAAAAAAAAGATTAAACAACTGATCCGAAAAAAGGGCTTGAAGTATGAAAAGAACGCCAAGTTCGATAGCTAAAGATTCAAATTCTCACTCATGAACAAATCTTGGTTTAGAAACTTATTAAATTGCATTAATTAAGACTGTTTAAAAAATAACCCGCAACAGAATGGTAGATTGATAAAAAAAAATGCGCAAAATTTGCTAAGTGCGCGGGAATGTACCTACTATAATTCAGTTTCAAAGTCATATAAGTTAATAAAAATTCTTAAAAAAAGAACAGCAAAATTGGGACAAATATGCGGCTAATATTATCGATTATTAGAATAATAACAACATTAAGAAATAAAATAATAATTATAGTTAAGACATTAAGAAAGCATTTTTGTTCGGCGATATTATAAAATTCGAATACAACGTTTAAGTTATTGAGGGGATTGAGATTAACGTCACCTAATAAAAACGTTAACATTATTTTAAAAAAAAAATCTTTTTACTTATTTAATTTGTCAAACACAATTGTCCAAGACTATGGTAATCACTTCTTTTATTTCAATAAATTTATTCCGGCATATTTCTTGTCAGCCATCGTTAATGGGCTTTAATGATAAAATTAAAACATAGTTTGCTTAAAAGGGGATTGAACACAAAAAGAATATAATTGCGTATAAAACGGTAAATTAAGTAGAATTCACACAAAGAAATAGGATCGTGCAAAAGCTTTCAAAACTATACGATATAATCAGGAATTTTCGGCATCTTCAAAAAGAATTTGCATTGTTTGAAAAAAGATAGGCAGAGCAAAACTAAACATTGCCTATATTTGAATAGTTTATCGCGTAGCGGAAATTATCATTAAAAGGTGTTTGTTCCCTCTTAAGAGGGACTGTCAGCCCCATAGAACTAATACATTAGTTTTGAAATCACAACTTTTGCAAAAGAATTACTGTGCCATGTTATACTATTTTCACCAGGTATGGGAATCATTATAACATCAGTTTAAGACAAAATTGAAAAGTAAATAACATCCGGTTATGTAATTATTAATTGATCAAGTTTAGAATAGTGTCACCATTTGATGTATATTTTTGAAATTTTGAAACTTTAAAAAATATATATTTAAATAACTAGATAATATTTTCGTTTCAAATTAGTTTCATTTCGATTTTATATTGATTCCCATACCTGGGGAAAAAGGGTTGAAGATTCGGGCGGAAGTTGTGATTTCAAAACTAATGCAATTAGCTCTATGGGGCTGACAGCCCCTCTAAAACTAAGATAATGGAACATGAGATAACAAAAAATATTTTACTCAATAAATTAATAACTAAATGAAAGAATATGATCGAAATTAAAAGGATGGAATTGTTCAAACAAGTATAAAAAAAATTGAGGGATTTACACGATAATTGCATCTCTAGAAAATAAAACAAAGTAAAATTCACATCTCGAAAAGAGGTAGAAAACAGATTAATCGGCAAATCACAACCTATCTAAAGTAAGACAAAATCCTAATTTTAAATCATGAACCTGAAAAGTCTGCAAATTGCGTAACCATTAAATTCGAAATAGTTTAATCTCCAAACTAAATTAAAAAAAAGACTCCGAAAATAGGTAAATTAAATGCAAACTAAAAATATCTATACTGACTGTGGGATAGAAAGTCCCTCCTCCATTACGGTAATTTTTCAAAAAAAAAAAAAAAAACTTAGAGATTAGATACTTCCGAACTACAAAAGTTTTGTCAGTCCGATTTTTTGCCCAATTGCGGATGGATTTATTTGACTCATTTCATGGATGAAGTGCAAAAAGAGATAAAAACATCCCAATTTCCTGTTTAAATACTCACTGAAATTCATATAGAAAAACAAGTATACTTTAAACAGTAACTGTTACGCAGAACCGCTTGTACATAAGCTTTATATACCCTCGAAAAAATTTGAAAAAAAAAAAAAAAGCTATTTGGTTGTAATTAAAACTTTAAAAAGCCCAAATGAGCAATTTTCATTAATTTCTTTCTCAAATATAAAAAAAAAACCTATAAAGGATATTAATTTAAATTTATTTGCAGTTTGAAGAATAACTATGTAAAATTGCTTTGGCCAAATCTTAGCACCTGTTCCAGATCCCGTACTCACACTCTTAAAACAAAAGAGTGAAATCCACTCCAGTTGGAGAAGTGCATTTTCGACACCGTAAAGGCATGCATATTTTCTCAGACTGAGTTAAAATCACTCGTTTGGAGTGATCCTGTCGGAAGTTTAACACACAAAGGATCCACTCCAAAATGAGAAGTGCATTTTCCAGTCTGGAGGAGTGAAATCCACTCAGACTGAGTTAAATTAGGAGTGTTTGTTTTAAGAGTGCAGGAAATTCCTATCTCATTTCGCTATCGGGGAACTCCAGTGATCCCGTAAGTGATGAAATCTGGCAATCCCAAATTATTGCATCGATTTCACCCACAGGGAATCAGGGCAAAAAAAAAAAAAAAAAAAACGCCCGTCCTCGGAGGTCCAAATAATTCCCCGCCCCGGCAACGAATTCTTTGAATACGACGTCCGCCCGGTCGGCATTTCCCCGTTAATATTACCGATGCATTGTTAATTTTTATTATCTTACAAGAGTCTAGAGTCTCACTTCTAAAATGATCCTCCTGTCTAGAAATCTCGCTAATTTCTACGTCAGACCAAATGCGCATACTCACGTAATCCGTAAAAACCAATGAAAAGTTACTCTTTGCATGTGCATTTTTGCTAAGTAGGGGGCTTTTCATCAAAGTACTAAAGAAACCCCTTTATGTATTAATCTTATACAAGAAGCGTTAAACGCAATTATGAACATACCTAAATGGAAAAACTAAAATCCATTTCGTTTCATATTTCTGTGCAGAAGCTCCGGTAAATCATGGGCTTGATTATGGAGCTGGCCAATGTCGTATTTGATGATTCATTTAAATAACGTGTTGCCCTTGGATAAATTAACATTACAGACAACTTGACCTTTGTCATTTAAATTATTTCATAAAGGTAATAAATTAGTTCATAAAAGAAATACTAGGTTACTTTGCACTAGTAACCTAGTGCACATTTCTTTATATTACCTTATAATGTAAACCAAGTAACTAACTAATTCATTGTGCAGTTTATATAAATGCTTTTAATAAATACGATAAAATTATATTTTTATTTCGAAGCTATTTATGTAATTAGAGTTTGATGGATTAGTTTCAAAGGAGGGCGGTTATACGTTGTTGGACAAGTCGTCCTCGGGGATGGGTAAAATGTTTGAAGTTTTTTTTTTAGCTTCCAACGTAAAAAGTGGAAGGTATTATAATCGTTCAGTTCGTCTCTCTGTCACCCACTGTCATAGTCCAAAATACAATTGCATAATTAATAAACAAGTGTGATATGTCAAAAAATTCAGTGCATCAAAATTAGAAGACATTGAAAATTTCAGAAAAAAAAATGAAATTTGATGTACTTAATTTAAAAAAACTGCACATTTTATTTTAATGCTGATTTAAAAACATAAGAAGCCGTTTTATTAGAAATCACCAATGCCATTCCCAATAATCGCTCGAGAAACTTATTTTTATTTTAAATAATAAATTAAAAGAAATTTATTTTGGCGACATAAATCAGTTTAAAATGACATCAAATATATTTCACAAAAGAGATTCTTTGTTGTATGTTGATATGAAATATTTCCTTCTATTTAAAAGTAAAGAATATTACATATTTATTACTTAATCTCTGAACTAGAAATTATTTTAGCAAACGAAAACTAAGTATTGAATTTTCGAAATAAAATAAACTAAACAAGTCAAATTTCGTGTTTAATGTTTAATATAGAATTATTTTAAGGTTTGGAGCGTTTTTTTCTTTTTGAACACTAATGTTGTGTGAAAGAGATTTAACCTTTCTAGTCCCAGTGATGCCTTTTGGCATCATCATGTTTCTGACCTAAATGGAAAAAAAATAATATGACGGCTGACATCTATTGGGATTAATAAAAAAAATTCTTTTGCGAAAAAGGTTTGAAGAATCCAATGATGCCCTTTTTGATATCCTAAATAGCTATAGACAATCAGATTTTTTTTCTCAAAAATGTTGATGCCAAATTGTTCTTGGGACTGAAATGGTTAAGTGACAAATCTACCTCTGAATGGTTACAAATCTACCTGTCTTGCTCTACTCCAATTTCTGAAATTCTATAGTTAAGAAATTATTATTTGTATGTTTTAAATAAATTGAACAGGAGGAACAGGATATTTAAACAGGGAAAACCGAGGTCCTTGGAAAAATCACATCCCTATAACTGAAATTACACAATTTTTTATAGTTTATATAAAAAAAAACTTAACTCCTCAGCGCAACAGCCCATTAGTGGGCCAAGACCTGTCATGCCCATTTCAGCATTCATGACCTAGGGCTCTGGGGTGCTTGGCATAAGCCCAGTAATGTGGTTTGCCTTACACGGATCCTCCAGTGTTTTTAGTTCCCAAGCATGCTTGGTACCCATTTTATCAACCCACTTAAGGGATGAAAGGACGAGTCAACCTCGCCCAATACGGGAATTTTGTAATTTATAACCTATACTTTTATCATACATCCAGGTAGGATTAGAATACTGTTTTCTAGGATAAGTTAAATCTGAAGGCCATAGGGGGCTAACTCGCTGTTTATTCCCAGAAGTTCACTAAATCTAGTTAAAAAGGAAGGACTCCAAATCGAAACGTCACACTCGAAATGGACTTTTGCCTGTGCCGAAAAAAATTGTCTACTTTTCAGGTTGTAATTTTGACTAATCAAAACTGATTTTGTGCAGGGCACTGATTAAATGTGATTTTAACTATTCAAAGTGGCCAGAAGAGGTCAAAATTATGCTTTTTAACTGCAACTCAAGGTTTTTATTTTTTACTGGAACCTGCTGGTGTTATGTTTTTAACCCTTTCAGTCCCAAAAATTTACTACACTACAGAAACATCCGATATTCACAAAATAAGCTTATTTTAGGTCAAAAATAAAAGTTACATGAAAAAAAATCATTTAAATTTTTTATATGGTTTTTTAAATAATGCCAAAAATTTTAACTGTTGAAAACAACAAAATAAAAAATATATATATTACCTAAAAACACTTCGAGTTATATAGTTTAAGATATCTGACCGCATTATTAAAAATTATTTGGAAATTACATTAACCAAAATAGTTTAATATGGGTTTCAAATATGTGGAACTGAAGTGAACTTTGCAAAAATCAGGTGAAACGCTTGTTAGCTATTTTCTAAATAAAAAAAAATAGTAGTTCTGACTTCTATTGAGATTAAAGAGAAATATTGTAGAATAGTACAAAGTGTGAAGAATCGAATGATGTGTGTTTGGATGTCATACGGGACATTAACATTTGGCAAAAAAATATTGAAAGTGATGATGCCAAATGGCATCACTGGGACTGAAAGGGTTAATTAAAAAATACATAGTCAATTAAAAAAAATGTAAAGTTTGAAAAAGCTGCGAGTAAAGGAAAATATTGAATTGCCAGTGGTACGACTTATTTAAATACACTCATGCTTGCAAATAAATTTACAGAAAGCCAGTCATTAATTATTTAGTTGGGGTCTGACCAGTTATCTTACAATAATTTTTATAATTGCCCTTAAAATACAAAAAAAAGTAGAGGCATTTTCAAACCATACTTATTTTTGCAATTTGTTTTCATAGCAAAATTTTTATTTGTTCAATTTGAGCCAGAATTTTATGCCAAATGGAAATTTGATTTCTTTGGTGCCAAAAGAAGCAAGCAACTTGTTTAAAAGAAGCATGCAACTTGTTTAATTTGATCTTTACCTTAGTCTTGCAAAGATCGAGTGAATTAGTGGACAACGATATATACAAGCCTATTTTGCTTTTTTAATCAGCAAAAGCATAATGAAGATTTAATCATTCACAAAATGAAAGACATTATAATAAACAAGAGATTTTTTGCCACTTTGGTGCAAAATTAATTAAGTATTATTCAGAAATAAAGTTGGCTGTTTGAACCCGCGATATTCACCAAAATGGAAAGATTGCTATCATCTAATATACACAATGTAATTTGCCAGATTTGGTTTAACTGTTGTCCCAGCCCAGCACTGTACAACTACCTTGACCTGCACCTAAGCTAAGAGTATCAAGTATCAAGGATACATCTACATATATTTAAACGTAAGAAGTAGATAATCATCTTAATCTTAGCAGCCACTCTTTACATAAATTAACAACAACTTGAGTCCTAATGAGTAAAACTTAACAGTATTATCGTGGTGCTCAAACCTTTTTAGAGTTAACTTTTTAACATGAACTTAAATCATTTTAATGGCATGGTAGGCTTTTGATTCATGTAATTTTTTTTAAAAATACATTTCTCATGAAATGAGTAATGAACATTTAAAACAAGGATCTGCTATCATTATTCATGTATTACTTGCATTTACAAAAATTGCTTTTGATTATTTTATCTCTAAAGTTAACATTGTTTTTAAGCATTGTTTAAATGTTTTAAATAAATGCTACCTAAGGTTCGAATTGAAATCTGGTCATAGTAGAAGTTTGCTTTTTGTTTTTAAAACGCAAAAATAAAAATGGTTGTTCCTTTGAAACGATATTTAAATTATTCATTTTAACCTGATATTTTAAATTTTATAAACGAACATTACAACCAAGTTATTTTGGAATTAAAACAAATAACACTTAGCACTTAATTGGTTTTGAATTATCGTTGCACTAGAGCTACACGAGGGCTATTGGCGACGGGCATCGTATTTTAGAACCACAGTCAGTTGACAAGCCAACACCTGAATAGGCACCCAACGCAACCGTTAAGGGCGACATCGTACGCAGCGTTGGGACTTTGAAGGATATTTAACGTGCACTCCCTAACACGGGGTATTATTCATCGGACATTTTTGGCTGCACGGGCCGTTTATAGGTCGGCAGCAATTTTGGTGATGCCCGGACCCGAACCTGGGACCTTCCGCATGATAAGCGAGTGCTTAACCGACTGGGCTCCCTAGCCCCTTAGCACTTAATAACATAGTATAAGTGGGAAAAACTTACAAATGGAGTTCGCCGGGGAGTTTTCTCATTCATATTTGCCATCACATAAGGAATTCTTCAGGCACCTATATATTAAAAAGAAAAAACAAATAAAGGTTATGTCATTAAATATTGTTACTTTTCTTGTTTAAGGGTCTTCCAATATGGAAATTCTAGATTTAAACTTGCTGAACAGAAATATTTTGGCGGAAAATTCTGCCACGGATGAGTTTATCGTGAGGGGAAATTTATCGAAACACTTTATTATAAACATACTTCACTAAATAAAATTCATAGAGTGCTTTCATATTTTGAATGTAACAATAATTAGTTACATTTACATAAAATGTTAAAAAATAAACATTTTAAAAGTGACTTAAAATAACCACAATCTTATAATGCCTAAAAATAATTCACATTTTTTTCGATAATCATATCACTATTTAAAAAAAAAAAAATGTTAGGGTTGGAGGTGATTTGGGGGGGGGGGGGGGGGGGGGTGCTCTTGTGATTCTTTAATTTCAGCTTTGTTTTGATTGTGCAACGGATCAGATTTATGGTACGGTCCCCTCGCGGCATAATTTTTTCACATATTTGGAGAAAAATATTTTTTCTGGCAACCATTTTCAAACTTTGTACGAATGACGTTTTCTCACAACCCCAGTGTATATATGATGCAACTGCCATACTGATTTGTGCTTCCTGCTCACGCACGTGTAACATGGTTAATGAAATTAATGTTTTGTTGTCAAAATACCAACTTTTGGCCCGATTTTGAAAACTTTGCCAAGGGGGACCGAATAGTAAATCTCTACCTTGTGCAACGAATGGTTACATTTTAGATTTTTTTTCAAAATATCCTGCTTCAGGCATAAACCTGCTTCAGGCTGGCTTTTGACAGGTGCAATTAAAAAAATAAATAAATAAATAAATAAATAAGAGGAAATAGAACTTAAGAGAGGAATTCAATTAATCCTTTAGTTTTAGCATACTTAACGGATATTTTTTAAAATGTACTACAGAATCAGAGACAAGCTCAATTTGGGTTATATTATAATGATTTGCTTTATTTGTGTATTAAAACAGTTTTATAACAAGAAAATTTTCCGAGTCACTACTTACTATTTTGTCCGAAAAATTAACCAGAAAAACACAACTTTTAAAGAAAAAAAAAACATTCGAAACAAACAGCAATGAAATGTTTTGGAAATTCAACAACAGAAAAGTTAAAATAGACACAAAAGAATATTAATTTATTTTGATTATTGCAGCCTTAAAAAGCTTGACAGTCTAAACTTTCTGATTTAATTGAAAATAACATACCTTTGAATAAAAATTTAATACAATTTCAAATCTTTTGTATAACTTTTTAACAAAGCATTTCAAACATTCAAAACAATTCCGACAGAAAGGAAATCAAATCAAATGTTTTGTTTGTCACCGCCATTTCGCTTCAGAAATAAATGACAGGTGCCAAATAAAAAAAGTTGTTTTGTAAATATTTTTATTTTAATAATACCTATATTCTGAATTAAAAGAAATTTAAATTGAAAATAATATAAATTAAGTGAAAAAGGATGGTTTTAAAACGTTATTTTTCAAAAAATATATGAATTATAATTAAAAGTAGAAAATATAGTCTTTTGTCATGGCAACATTTTCTTTTATTTACAAATGACAACACGGCGCGCGCGCGCAAACTTCGTCGTAATATTTTTTTTAGCAAATAAAAAGAAAACATTAAATCTTTGTATCTTCTTATCATAAAAATTCTTTTCTCATAACTACAGTATTTCAACTCTTCTGTATCGAACAGCTATTATTTGTTCTTTTTCACAAAGCAATGGTAAAGTGTACATGTAATCACTTAATTATTAACATTATTTAGTTTGGTTTGACACTTGTTTTATAGTCTGACTTCTTCTTTTAAAGGATATCAGAAGGTTTTTCACAGCACCAAAAACAAATGGAAGCAATCAAAGTGAAAAGAAGAATACATCAAAAACCCAAAAACAACCTTCACCCACAAAGGTTACATTTTTTTTTTTCATTTATTCATTTGCTTGCATAATTCATTTGTGCATTTAAAATTAGATTAATTCTTGTGCATCCTCAATGTTAAAAGTCAGACATCATTTAAAAATAAATGGGTGAATTTCTAGTTTAAGATAATAAAATTAGCCACATCTTTTTAATGCTAGACTACCTTAATCTAGAAATCTGTACAAGTTTTACATAATATAAATATGATTCAAAAATGTCTGCTCTGAACAAATGGACTTAATAATTAGATCATATTAAACAAATTAATTTTTTATCTGTCAACTTCTGTAAAATATATCACAAGCCTATCTACAATCAATTTAGGAAATCATTTTGATTATATAAAAACCATTACTTATTTTTATAGTTTTCCAGTTACCAAAATTCATGTTTACCAAGAAAATGTCAACTTTTAATTAGTTAAATGTAGCAAAATAAGTTAAAAATTAGGAACAGCTATGAGTTAATGAGTTTCTTTGGCGATTTGTGTTAAGTTGCCAAGCAACAAAAATTTCCAATTGTGGCAAATGTGTAATTCAAATATTGGATCACCTTTACTGTACGGTAACTATTGGCGCGATTTTCAGATTTGGCGATAAATAGTATTTTGTGGCAACCTGTCTGACTTCGACCGAAACCCATAACGGGCAGATAGGGTTGCCGTAAAACGTCATCGTTGCGAAGAGCCAATAAGTTGCATAACGCCAATAGTTACCGTACAGTAAATTTCTACCCAAATATTTTACTGCACTGTAAAAAATACCAATTTATTATACACTTTTATTAGTTAGTAGTAGGTGAAACAACTGTTACTTTTTTTCCAGACAAAACCTTCAAAAAAGCGAAGAATAATCGAATCTGGTAAGTTTCTAAATATGTCTATTATGTGTGTAGTTTTATTTGAGATTTGAACATTTTTTTATTGTTTATAGCATTAAGTTAGGTAATTAAGGTTGAACAACCAAGCTGCAAGATTAAATGGTTTTTTGTGGATACATTCAAAAACAAATGAAGCCAGAAACTAATCATTTATATTATTCATACTATACTAGCAGTATGGTCCCGCCTTACTGGGAACCCGTTAACTTCGCATTGCTTCCTTTTAGAGGCATGCTTACTTGTGAAAATACACTCAAAATTTCAGGGACGTGTCTAAATTGTGGAGGTGGCAACAGATGGCAACATCTGTCATATGTGTTTGTGTGTGTCTTGTGTTGTCCTACTTGACGATGGTTTATAAGCGGGTCCTTGCGACCAAGCACACAAACCTGAAAATATCTGTCAACCAACCAACCTACACTCAAAATCAAAACAAAATTAAATTCGTGTGGCGCATGCACACTTAAAAAAGCAAACACTAATAGAGGATGAAGCAGCCTTAGGGCGAGCGCATATCTCAACCAAACTCAATCGATCAAACTAATAGAGGATGGCGTCAAGTCCCCGTTTCGGCCCGGACCATGTATTTTCAAGCTCTGTTATGGTCCCGCAATTCCACGTGGATGACGTTTTTTTGAAACTAATTATATTAATTAAAAATCACAATCAAATATGAAAAAACTAAGCCTCAGGTGCACACGTAGGTATTAAAAGGAACCTATATTAAAAATTTCGAATTTTTTAGAGCAGTCTTAGTAGGTCTTTTGCGATCCACAGACATACACACAGACAGACTCTTTCTTTTATTATTATAGATTAGCACATTCTATTTCTTAATTGTGATAACATTTGCATTCTATTCAGACTGTAATTTTAATTGTTTTTATTTTAGATTCTGATGAAGAAGATCCTATTCCAAAATCGGATCCTAAAGGTAACTATATTTTGTATATTTTTCTATTATCTTTGAAATTGTTTGTTTCTATGCCTTGGAAATGCTTCGAGTAGTGTATTTCTAGCCGTTTCACTATTTGCTCTAACACATCCAGGCAAACTTTGTAATTAAATTTTTAACGGATGGTAAGTAGTGATAGTCAAGCTGTCAGGCACAAGTAGGCAACCGATGCTGCATTACCTTGTGTGGACAAAATTCATATTATCTGGATATTACACCATCAATGCAGTGTATTCCAGTGTTATATATGTGCCAATTTTGTCTTTTGCATGTAGTATTCTGAAGGTCACCCACTTGGGTGTCAGTTTTATCTGATATTTGTGATGAAATTGCAGTCAGGGCCTTGATATATTCCAAGTCTCTGAAATTGCAAATTTTTATTAGTACCTAAGCAAAAATATTGTTGCAAATATTAAGTTAAAGAATTAGTGGTTTTAGGCCAATTCTTTTAATTCCATCTCACAGTTTTCACAGAGATTGAGTAATAATTATTAAATAATTATGATTAATCACAGAGTTTTAAATAGTAGTTTCCTTTTCAATATGATATTTTGAAACTTAAATGACTGTCTTTATTAGTTTACATATTCCGAAATAATTCTTTATTTTTTTATTATTTACAAAACCCCAGCTCTCTACTTGTTTCTGGTTTTTCGACTGCTGTTCCTAAGAATAAATTTTTATACTTCATAACTATAAATCGTCATATAATGTATAATGTGGTTGTTCCACGAAAGGAAAACAAGACCGCGGAGCTATTGCTGATCTGGTAATAGCTCCACGGTCTTGTTTTCCTTTCTCTCGAATTACTTTTGTGTTGGTTAGTAGCTAGAGATAATCAGGTTTGTGCGTTGACTAAGCACACCAACCTGAATATAGGTCTACCAACCAACCAATTTAACCAACACAAAAGTAGTTCGAGAGAAAGGAAAACAAGACCGCGAAGCTATTGCCAGATCTTCAGTGAAACAACCCATTTGTCATTAATTTTTGTGGCAATCTTATTTTCAATTGTATTTGCTTTTTACTCATAGCTTCCGTCAAAAAGAGTCCAACCAAAAATAACAAAGATGCAACAAATAAGAATGTTCCAGAAAAGAAAAGGGAAGTCTCTTTGACGGATTTCTTTGGCACCAATCCTATACACAGAGACAAAAAGATAGAACCTCCTTCAACCAAGGTAAATGAAAATATATCTCCAGTGTTTGGAATATCTCATAAAATATATGAGATATTACTGTAACAATAGTTATTTATGCAACAAGTGTGAAAAATAACACTTTTTAAAACTAGTGGATTTTATTTCACGAGCGAGAAATAATGCCATGTGGTAGTTGGTAGGGTATAGTAGCTGGTTTGTTGCGTCGCCTATGAGCGTGCTTATACCAGACTTAGTTTTTCTTGTACGGGTAATTCACTGAAACTACGTATTAATGATGTTAGAAAAGGTTGTTTATGAGAATCTCTTGGTAGATAATATAAATTCGATATATGCCATGTGTTTTAAAAAGTTTACTTTTCGCACGTGTTTTATACACTATTTTTTATAATTGTGTGAAAAAAATATCATTGGTCCAAAAATATTTCATGCACATTTATATCTTTAACTAAAAGCAGATTGATAAATATCTGGATTTTATTAATATTATGAAATTGAAATTTTAGCTTGAAATGTTGGCATCTTGTAAAAAGAGTGAAACAGTCTTTTTTTCACTGCTTTTGGGTGAAAAAAAGTACTTTTTTTCACTGTTTCAAAAGTCTAACTTTGTGCACGCATCTGATATTGAAATTCTAATGTAAAAGTCTGGTTTTTTTTCACGCAATTATAAAAACATTTATTTTCAAATCACTTATAAACCGAAAAGTGGAAAAAATTTGATATAGTCAGTCTGGCTGCCACAACTTGACATCCAAAATATTTTGATTGTGGAACAGTCCACTTCGAAAAAGGTAATGAAGGTTTTAGTTTTAGGCAAGAGTTACTATCTTTGGTGATTCATTGCTTTTATGGGTGCATATTTCTTTAAGGTTTAGAAACAGGTTATCAATTGAAGAGCATATCGACAGCAAAAATCCTCTAGCTCCGATAACTGATGTGTAGTTCTAGTGTGATACCTTATTCGCAATCGAACTAGACCAACAATTGCCTTGGACTGGCAACCCTACCTTTTTCGTCTTAAAACCTTAATTCAAAGTTTAATCTTCTATAATCAAAATATTTGGGTTGTCAAGTTGTGGCATCCAGACTATCAGACTATACTTTTCGATATGCTTACAATTTTTAATTAACTTTTTTGGCAGCATGATTTAATTTTTGAATGGTTTTCTAGTGGCCTTGAAAATCTAATGCGTAAAAATAGGCTTTTGTACTACTGTATTCATTTATGAATTGATTTGTATAAGAAATTGACAACTCCATTTACTAGCTGTCTTTCTATGGTATCCTGCAGTTTTATCAGAGTTTTCTTGTCTTATATGTTAAAAAATATATATAATTTATGTAAATTTAATTCTGTGTTGTGAAAGAAAAATTACCAAACTAGCCAGAAATATATATGTATCCTTTACAATTTTAAAGATTAGCATGCATTTATTTATTATCCAGGTCAGCAGACACTAAACATGTTTAAAAAAAATTTTACATTATTTTTCTCAAAATTCTACGTTTTTTCAATCTTTTTAATAATGTTATTTATATAATTTGTTATTATATAAAAACAACAAGTAATACATAGATTGTGATTAGTATTCAAGTAAATATTACTAACATAATCTTCTCAACTTAAAGGTTTTAAGTAATTTATTACAAGTATCTTTTAACCGAATCTCCAAAAATTACAAAAAAATACTTTTAAAAAATCAGTGACAAATTTGGCTGCATGTGATTTTTTCAGACATGCAATATAATATTTTTTTTATAACCCTAATATTTGAAAATCTTACAATTTATAAAATATTTACAGATCTGTTCATTACATGTAAGTACATATTTTTAAATACATATATACATGACACTTTTCAATAGATATTCATAATTTTAAAGTTTATATGTAAATTTTAAGGTTTTATCAGATTAATAATGCGTTTTTCAGAAATTGAAAGAATCTAGTGTTCATGATGATGAAGCTTTTCAAGCTACTCTTCAGCAAGCAAGTTCAGGAGTAGTAAAAGTAATTTTACAGATATATGTATTTCCTTATTTTTGTTTTGATACAGTTTCTAATCAGCAGTTTCAATGCCTTAAACTTTTTGTCTTTAGATGACTTAAAAGTTTTCACTTATCCTTCCAAAGTAGCATTTAAAGAATAGAGTTAGATTTTACCTCATTTTCGTTAATCTCTCTATGATAATAACTGTTACAAATAAAGATTTGCACAACATTTGAAAAACTTAAAACTAATATTTCTTGGTTATTCTAAGTTTTTTTAGGAAAATTAAAAAAAATATATATTTTAAACCCAAATTGTTATAATTAAATGTTTATTAGTTATTTATAAGAATAAAATTATGTAAAACCTTTTTAACAAAATATACTTTTTTGATGTCCTGAGTTTTTTAAAAATCTATATTACAGTAAATTTACAAAAGTACTTATTTACTCTTTATATATATTTTTTTTAAAAAAAATGTCACACTTAATTATATATATTTTTATTTTAACCAAAACTTATATACACCCTTAAAGAATTACCGATTGAATAACTATTAAAATATTTCTGAAATTTTAAATTTTTTTTAATACTAAACACAAGCATCATATTATTGGAACTTATTGTCAAAGCCATCTTATATTTTGACCCTTACTAGGACAAGAAGCAGAATGGTGTTAAAAAAAGGTCTTTGGACAGCGAAAGTAGCCATCTGGATAAAAATGATAAGACCGCTTCCTCTGTTGACAGCAAGCATAAAAAAGATAAGGATAAGAAGTCGCCTGTCGCAGAGACCAAAAAGGGTATTTCTTTAGTTTAAATACAATTTGTAGTGAAAAGTCAGTACTTTTTTGGAATAGTTAGTTACTATTAATATATTTGTTGTGTATTATATTTAGATGGCCCAGTTGATTATAAAAAAAAATGTTTACAATTATTAGTATTTACTTGTTATCATATACTTAAGTTTGACTTTTATATAATGCCAAGAAGGAAGGATTTGTTGTAATATCTAGGTCAATACTTTTTTTTAGTTTTTGTGAAAAAATAAAAAGATTCTTGTTGTTAGCAATTATCTTATTAAAAAATTTGTATACCTGCTACTTAATTGTAAATAAAATGATTTTTTTTGTTTAAGTGAAGTGTTAATCATGCTTATAATAGTCCTATTTTTGAAAGAAATTTAATTATTATTATTTTTTAAGAAATTTAATTCTATATTATAAAATAATTTCATTTGATGATTTTTAACAGCTAAAAGGAAATCCAAAAATGAAAGTTCGATCAAAATGGAAATCACACCAAATGTTGATCAACCTGTTAAAAAGGTATTTAAAAACATTTTACTTTTTAAATAATAACATAAATACTATGCTATTTTATAATTTACTAGGGACTGCGCCCTTAGGCGAGCAAGCTCGCATATCATTGGAGGATAACATTTGACTGCTTTCTTGACTGTGTTATATTTTAAAAAAATATATTTTTTGCTCTTGCAGTTGCTGCAGTCCTGGCAAAATTTTATTTGTATTAAAATATCTGTAAACATTTGGTTACTAAATGTAGCCATTTGATCATTTTAAATTAAAATTGATGCCAAATTTACTTTAGTTGTGATCTTGTGCTAGTGCATAAAAATGTCATTTATTGGTACTTTTATTAATCGCAGATTGAAATTAAGGAAGATAAGCCTGTGAATAAAAAACCAAAGGGGAATGGAGCTAATTATGCAAGCTACCTTCACAGAGAAGGACCAAGAGCCCTGGGCTCTAAGGAAATACCAGAGGTAGTATTTTACTAGTTCTTATGTCTGTACAGTATAACCCGGTTTTCGCGTCATTTAGGATATCAGTGTTTATGATGTTATAAACAAGTAACATTATAAACATTGTTAAATATTAAGTATAGAAAATCATGTAAGATATGTATTATATACTCATACTATTAATCAAAGTTGTAAAATTACATCTTTTTGATATGTGTTAAATTTATATGCTATTAATAGTAGTTTAATCCAAATAATATGTAAATAGTAACGAAGAAGAATTTGTAATTGTATTCGAGGAATATTTCTTATATTTCTAGCGTTATAACCTAGAAGGTAATTAAACATTTTCGTTATGGGCAAGATATTATAAATTATTATCTAAGGGCTAGTCAAAGGATCAAACGTTTATCAAATTGTACGCAAGCTTTTGTTATAGCACATTTATCCACACACATATCGTTGTAACAGAATTTGACTGTATCATAGTATCGTGGTAAAGTAGTATTGACATTAGATAATTCACTTTAGTCAACCTTTAGCTGCAATTAACTACATGAATTTCAAAGCTAAATGCTTACACAGGTAAAAGTAGCTCAGCAACTCCCTTAAAAAACCTTTTATTTATTTTATAAGTTCAAGACCATCTTCTTTGTTAATTTTTTCGTGTAATAAGCATGGATGCTGAAAATTTTCTGAAAATCTATGTAATTTTGTAGGATATTTAACTTGGGAAAACTCTTGGAAAAGTATTGCTTATTCTGAAATATATATTAAAATTTTTAATATTTTTTTCCAAAATGGCAACACAAAACTTAATTTTGCTAAATTTAATATTTTTCTTAGAAATTTGGGAGATTGTATTTTAAGTGATGTACTTCATCATTTTATTTCTCAACCTGTGACTTCTGATAAGAAAAAAAAAACTTTTTACTAAGGACATGGTTACATTTTTTACTTAATGGGAAATATATTTTAGAAAAATAAATCCTGAAATTGTGATATAAGAACTATTGCCATTGTTTAAATAGTAATTATATTTTGATAAACAGTAATAATTTTTTTAATTAATAGAACAGGCACGTTTTTCGGGTGTAAAAATATTTTATTCATAGGAAATCAATTGGGTTGTTTCACAGCAAATCTGGCAATAGCTCTGTGGCTTTGTTTTTCTTACTCTCGAATGACTTTTCTTTTGATTAAATTGGTTGGGAGGTAGACTTATATTCAGGTTAGTGCGCTTGATCAGCATAAAATCCTGGTTATCTCTACCGACCAACCAATAACAAAAGTAATTCGAGAGTTAGGAAAACAAAACCGCAGAGCTATTGCCAGATTCACTGTGAAATAACCCCATTATCAATTGTTAATTAATTTAATCTCCTTATGCCAATCCAATCTTAAACTATATTATTCACAAAAATTTAAGCCAAACAATAATTTTTTAAACTATTTAACAAACTTTGAATTTAAAAACTGCAGTAGTTATCCTATTTGCAATACATCTTAAATTTCACTAGGGAGAAGAGGATTGCTTGGCGGGATTATCCTTTGTAATTACCGGAGTACTTGAATCTCTGGAACGAGATGAAGCCAAGTCCCTCATCGAAAAGTACGGTGGGAAGGTCATGACAACCCTATCGAAGAACACCAAGTACATGGTGGTTGGACGTGATGCAGGATCAAGCAAGTTGGAAAAAGTGTGTGGATATTTGTATAATATTCAAATAGTAGTGAATGTAAACAAACTAAAATGTTGTAAAAATTAGGTGTAAAAAAGTGGTAGTTACGCTAAGTTAATCTGAGTATATATTTTGAATTTTTAATTATTTAAAAGAGATAATGGGTTATTATGTTTTTTATCGAGAGTACTCTAATTTATTGTAGTATAATTATGTTTAAGAAAAAAATGTTAAATTTGATTTCAAATTTTAGCAAATCTGAAAATTTTCCTATGATTATATTTAGGGCATCCAAAATATTTATATTTTTTCATCATGTTCCTATCACTTTTATTTAAAGTTTAAGTTAGATTATCAAAGTCATGTATTGCACTAAGTTTTAAAATCATTTTGATTCAATATTATGTATAACTTAAGCTTCACAGTATTTTGACAAAATTCAACAAAACAATTCAGTCATGTGGTTAAGTCTGATGTATTGAAAATACATTGTTTATCAGGCCTCCCAACTGGTCCCTTTTTTCCCTAAAAGTCCTTTTTTACATCCCAAGTCCCTAAAACTCCTTATTTCAAGAACCTGGTCCCTATTTTCCCTTTTTCAAGATAAGCAGGCATATGTTTTATATTTTCCTTGCTTATTAGAAAGGAAAAATTCCGTTGACCAATAGGATTTTTTTCTTGATACTAAAATCGACATATGATGTCATTGAAGACGTCACTTCGGTGTGGCTAAGCAGTAAACCAGCTACCCACTCACAACAAGCAAATACTTCGGTCTTCAGTTTGCACCAGAGACATTAAATGTAATGGACTGCGCATTGGCGAACCTAAAGTGTCCTCATCATCTTCGGGTCGCAGTCACATGACTGCGACCTGCCCATGGCGAGTTTTTCCGCAACGACTTGAACATACGAGTCGGACAATTCTAGTGGTATGAAAAATAAGTTGGGAAAGAAGCAAAGATGAATTGCTATTTTGAAGAAAAAGATTGCTACTTTTGACATCTTAGTGAAGCTATTTTAATAAAAAAAAAGCTAAGCATTCTTTTACAGTTATTTTATCTTGGATCTGATCAATGCATGCGTCGCAGAAGGCTAATTTGAATTTTACAGACTATTTTTTTTTGGAAAATAGTCCCTAAACTTTAAAAGTTTGTAGAATAATTTATTCTGTTCACAGATCCCTTTTTAATTTTTGTTTACATTTCATAAACAGCTCAAAAGTTAAGCATCTAATAGAAATAAAAAGAATGGAAGCTAATATTTCTTATTGAACACAGCAGCAAAAATCTAAAAATTATCGTCTGCAAACACATTAAAATCTGTGTAGTAGTTTTGGTGAACCCACGTGACTTGGAAATAGATGCGAGTCACCATTTTGGTTTGCCAGCTGATATTCAGTTCTGGCGACAATTTGGAATTGTTCGTAACGAAACGGTAGCGATAAGTTGCCATATGTAGCAACCTTTCGCATCTTGGAGACTTGTGATGCTAAGGACATAATGGTAAGCTGTTTTACTATTGAATGCACAGTACAATTCTATTAAATGTCTCTGGTTTGCACTCCGATAGGTTGTCCATCACAATCATTTCAAAACCTGCACCGGAGCTGATTACTGTTAAATATATTATTACTTCAAAGAATGGCTTTCTAGATGGGAAGATCTTATGAACATCCAAAAAGAAAAGAATTTGAAACTAAATTTTCTACTAGAAAAAAAAAAATTCTGCCCTTGGTCTTAAGGAGCCTGAAGACAAGCTAAAAATTTGACCCCTGTATCTGTTACGAAGAATACAAGATATCATTTAACTAAATATTTTTAGGTCCCTTTTTTCCCTTTTTTTAAAATGCTGAGTCCCTTTTTTTCCCTAGGGACAAGTTAAAAATCTGTTGGGAGGCCCGATTGTTCTCTTTTAAAACTTAAGTACGGTGTCTGATCAGTTGTTAAACCTTGTCTATCTAAAATGTGAGCCCCAAAAGCATTTTCCTCCCCTATCCTAGCATGTCTTTTTTTTTTTTCGAAACGGCGTGAGTGTGTTTTCCCCCCCACCTTACTTGGGTTTGAAGTGTTTGGATTGTTAACCTCACAACAGAACCTCAAACGTGTTAGGTTCAGAAAAGCGATGCTCCCCCCCTTTTCCTAGAAAACCAAGCGAAGGGATGGGGGAAAAAAATCTTTTCGAGGCTTGCATTGTAAATAGACAGGCCCTAGTATCTCCCTAGAGACATTGATCATTTAACTAATTAAATATAAAATTAATTTGAGCAAACTAAATCTAATCTACCATAAAAATGTATGATCACTGCCTTATTACTGCATATATGAAAGTGTTATTTATTTCGATAGGCAGAAAAATTCGGAACTATTCAAGTAGATGAAGATGG
The DNA here is from genome assembly GCA_023701765.1 of Hylyphantes graminicola. Lineage (NCBI taxonomy): Eukaryota > Metazoa > Arthropoda > Arachnida > Araneae > Linyphiidae > Hylyphantes > Hylyphantes graminicola. The sequence continues at coordinate 24,746,623 of CM043112.1, forward strand.
CCTTCTTGACATGGTGAGAACGAGGCCTGGAAAGAAAGGCACCCCTAAACAATCAGAAAAGAAAAAGTCTCAAAGCACACCTAAAGGTTTGGAAGTCGTTACCAAATCTCTATTTCTGTTGTTGCGGTATTGTTTCTAATGCCACTGAGTAACCGAGCCCGGAATGCTGCTCTATTTTAAAATTAAACAATAATCACATCCAAACACATAGCTTGCTATCTCTATTTCTAAAAGTGTATTGTTATTAATAACCTTAAAATTGCTTTGTATTAGTGTAATTTTCCATTTTAGTCTTGTATCCATCAGGATTGATTTGTTCATGTCAGAAACTAGTTTTTGCCTGCATGTGGCAGAAATGCTTATAACTGGTAAAAACTGACAATAATGGCAGGACTTAACACACATCTTTAATTACTATTTCTATATTACTTCTGTTGTTGTCATGTGCCTCCATCAAGCCGTAGCCTGTTAGGCAAGAGGGCTGCAGTAGCATCCGTTTGGCACAAGGCTTTGAGTACCCATGAGAGGGTGGATGTCTGACTTCTACTCCGAGATGGCACCACCTCCTCAATTTAGGCATGTCGCTGGAGGGAGGGGCAATTTTCTCCAGACGACCAGAACCCATGGTAAACTGCGTTATGACCGACCACAGGACTTTCGGACCCATTGATAGATTGAACGATCATGTTCTCTGCATGTACTCAGGACAATACAAATATCCATACCTAGGATTCGAATCCGGACCCACTCGCTTGGCAAGCAAATGTCGAAACCACTATACTAGATGGGCGACTATTCTAAATGCCATCATTTAATCGAATAAAAAATTTAAATAATTACTTATTAATGATTTTTTCATGTATTGAGAAAACAAGCTAGTTATTTTATAAACACATCCATTTAATTTATGTAATGTTAGTTCAGAACTAATTTTTACTTTTAATCCTTAAATTGTTCTGATTTTCCTGAATAGAAAAAGGTGCAACTCCTGCCAAGAAAGCTTCTCAAAGTACACCTACCTCAGCTTCTAAACGTTCCCCGGGGAATTTGAATTCTAGTAAAACATTAGACTTGGAAGAAGAGTTTGAAATGGATGACTTTGATGATTCAATTCTTCTGGAAAGTGACATGTCCATGGATGATGCTTCTGAGAAGCAAGATGGGAAGCTAAGTAAAGTCGGAAGTGTTTCTAGTCATGAATCTGTGTCTGAAGTACAAAAAGAACCTGAAAAACCTAAAGTTGATGTTTCGCCTAAGGTATGGTTTTCAAATCATTTTCTTCTTTAATGCATTTATTTTTCATGTAAATGTCCATGGCATTGCTTTTCCTAAACTTGAACAACTTACTAAACTTAATATTTTGTACTTTTATATAAAAGAACTTATTTTCATTTTGATATATGGATTTTTTTGATATTTTTATTTAATAGTATTTTTTTTAAAGTCTATATCGTATTAACATATTGTATCCCATTTTATCTATCGTATTTATTGTGAAATTAGTAAATGTAAACTTTAGCTAACTAAAACTAATAAGTAAGAAAATATTCTTCAGTTGAAACACTTAAGTTTTCCCAATTTTCTTTGCTCTTTAAATTTTTTAACATCCATTTAGATTCAATGTAAAGTAAATATACAAATAATATTAAATATAATTAAAAGAAACTGGAGTATTTTATCAAAATAAATTGTTTTATTCGAAAGATCCATTTATAAGTTGTAAGAAAATCTCATTATGATTCATTTTGCATGGTTGATATTTCCAAGCTTTAATTTTATGCAAAATAATCTTTGTTATTTTATTGAGTATTATTTAATTGCATTTTAATTAAAAATGTGTATTTTGAAGGCTACTTTTACTTTTAGATTACATTGTCATTAAGTATACCATTACTTTTAATTCAAATTCAATATCTTTTTGCATGCAATGCTGCATCTATTCTACTTCCATTACAGAATTCCATTTTATTTATTTAATTAAACTATACTACACTCCTTGCCAACCCAAATTGGGTAAATAGAAATATGCTATGGAGAAAATCCTTCCACGCATGTAAAGAGTTCCATAAATTATTTGTGAATCCATCCCAGTAAACATGTTTAAAGCATTAATTTCGTTTAAGGTCTAACACATTTGAATATTATTTGAGAAAATTTGGCAATTTTATCAGAATGAAGAGTTTATTTTGGTTAAATTTTATTCACATCATTTTGTATGTAAATATACTTTACAAGAGTTTCCAAGTAACAGACCAACCACATTTTTCCCTCTGCTTTTTTACTCCTTCTTTTTACCCAAGTTAGGTTGGCAAGGAGTGTAAATTCTATCTTGTTGTTAATGCTTTGAATTAAACTGTTATCTATAGGTATATTTTGGGTAGCTATACTAGTCATTCATTATTTAATACCTTAGGAAAAGTCTGTTGAAATTTCAAAACCTAAACCAAATCCAAGCACCCCGTCCTTCATGTGGGTTGACAAGTACAAACCAAGTAGTTTGAAGCAAGTTATTGGTCAACAAGGTGACAAAAGCAATGCTAAGAAGCTCTTCCACTGGCTCATGAATTGGCATAAAAGTCGACGACTGAACAAGAAACCAATTCCTGGTAACTTCTTATTCAAATTTATTGTGGGATTGACAATTGCTTAACTGTGGTTTTTATAGCTAGTCCAAAGTTAATTTAGGTAACATTTCTATTATATTTTGCCTTGATGACCAATCCTTATCTATTAACCAAACCTAATTCCAGAGCTTAGTGGAGGAAAGTGCAGGACATATTTTAAATAGGAAAAAAAATGTATTTTGTCAATAAACAGATTATTCCCTAATTTAAAGATAACAAGTTTTTCACATTTTTATATACTTATAAGTATCAGTTAAGTATTTATATTTTTTTCATTTAAAAATATCTTTTTCATCTTTTTTCTTAAGTGCAAACTAAAACTTTAAAGCTTTTTGTCACCTGGTCACCCAGCACGTTCTTTCACTAAGATCTGCATAGTTAGGTTATTTTTGCTTGTAATATTAAATGTAGTAATTGAAACACATGACTTTATATTTGTAATCTAGATTAAAAATAAACCTTTTTTGTAATAGATATGAGTGTATAAATAAAAAAAAAATATTAGGTTAATAGCTTGTTTATTCTTCAATAATATAACATCATTTTAAATTTTTGTAAAATCAAGTGGTATCTTGCTTGTAGCCAGACTGGCAAAAATAAACTTAAATATTATACATTTATTTATCAAAAACATGAAAAAATTCAAAAGCTATTTTCTTTATATATATTTGTTTTTCTTCATTACCATTGATTGGGATAACTTTGGCTCATGCATAGAACCCTAATACTGACTTTCTTCTGGGATATTTTTTTTTACTCATTGGTCAATTCTTTCCACTGATTGAAAACAAGCACATTTATAATAAGTGTAACTGATAAGAAGCTAATAGCTAGAAAAGATTGGACTAAAGTTACTTTCCATTGTAAGGTTACATGCCCTGGAAGGTAACTTTAAGGATAATAGGATAAGGATAGTAAGGATATTGGGCTGGTAAGTTAGAAAGTTTTAAATTGTGTTCTTAGTGGCAATAAATGTGTTTAAAAAAGATCCCCACTAAAAATTTTATTAAATACTCAAAATGTTTAAATGTCGTGTGTTTTAGAAACGTCAAGTTGTGCTGCTGTAAAGTATGACATTTTGTGAAGAGCAGCATTTTTTTTCTCTGTACACAAACCTAAAAAAATACTACTAAAATCCCAATAACTGGGGAAATTAATTATATCATGGTTATTAAATAATAAACTAATTTTAAATCTGGTTCTTGCAGTACATAAAATCCTAACAAAAGTATGGTAGATATTTCCTTATTGATAAAACACAAACCCTTTGAAGTATTATATTTTTTATTTCATTTCTTTGTAGGTCGTTTCAATGCAGCAGATGACGGGGCTGCCTACAAAGCCGCTCTTCTATCTGGACCACCAGGAGTCGGCAAAACTACAACCGCCATCCTCGTTTGCAAAGTAACTTTGATTTGATATTCTAGATATATTTTTACTTTCAATTACTTAATATGATATATGGGTCATTTGCCTTAAATGGGACTTTTCAACAAAAAATTAAAATAAAAATATTTTCTTTTAAAAAAATTTAAAATATATTTTTTTGGCAATCTAATATATACAGAAAGATGAATATCTTATCAGCAAAAAAAATTCAAAATTTAGCACATAAAAAAAAGTTAAAATTTTGACCACACAGGGGAATGACATCTGCACACAGGGGAATGACATCTGCACACAAGGGAATGACAACAAAGTAAAGGAAGATTGCAATACAAATTACTACATGAGTGAACTTAAATCAAATCAATTTTATTTTAAACTTTTGGAAATTAAGGATAATCTTGAAAATAAAATTTAGTGGTTCTGATCGGGATTGTTTTTTACATGGTAATGGTGCAGAAATTTTTGATTTTATGTCTTCTTGATGATACATGCATACATCATTCTTGATTGGCCACTTGAACACTCCCTTCCCTGTATGTTCCATTGCGTCAATTTCATATTCATTTCCCACAATGTTGGTTATTTCACCAGGATAAGGATGACTGTTGTAGATCACAACAACCCAATCACCGATCTGTAAATTTTCCAACTTTCCAGTGTTAGTTTTATTTGTATAATGATCACTAGTCTGAGGAGGGTTTGATTTCTTGGATGCCCCTTGATATTGGCTTCGCTTGGTAGCTGGCTTAATTTCATAATGCTTACAACACTTGCCTGGACTACAATCGAAACAACTCAGCTTTCTGTAACTGGTGTTTACTGCTTCTTCAGACCAGGTTACTTGGTGAACCTTTGCAGTACCTTTGAATGGATAGATTGATTTCCCATCCAATAAGCCATCATATTTTATTATCTCATCCTTTGTAACAGCAGTTATTTTCACACCAACCACTTCTTTCTGCAGTGCCTCAAATAAGGTGTGGTAGTTGGCTAAATCTGTGCCTTGAGCCACAATTCTGTCCGCAGTTCGTTTTAATACTCCACCAATCCCATCAGGTGCTCCTTTCCCATGTCCTGCTTCGGTATAATTCCAAGTCACCCTTTTTATGCGTGGGAAATCTTCCTTTAGAACAGTGCTGATTTATGTAGAACATTGTTTTATTCCTATACTGATTTGACGGACTGTCGCTCATTCCATGAATGGCGTCTACATTAGGATGTGCTTTCAAGTGATTCTGGATAACAGGGTGTAAGTGAGCCAAAATAACAGCAGCATCGTGTCTCAAGGAATCAGAAAGGGTACAAAGTGATTCAAGTATAATCACATCATTCTCATCCTTCCAATATAGCACACCAGTATGAAGAGTGATTTGTTGTCCCCCTACAAAATGGATGGCCTGAATTTCGTTAGCATACTTGCACGCATAATTCTCACTAAAATCAACATGAATTAAAATTTCGTTCAATTTCATGTTGATTTTTAGTTGCTTCAATTCATTATGCTGGTGAATTTGAGTTGCTATATGTTCCCTGTATTTAGGTAAATCAGCTTCAAGACTTGTAACAGTCTGACCAGTAGTACTAATAAATAACTAAAACTAATAAATCATTAGTTTTGAGATATTGTCAAAGCTACTTTAACATTAATGTCATTTCCCTGTGTATGGTGTCTTTCCCCTGTCATCACATAAGACAGGGGAAGGACCACAGGGGAATGACAAAAAAGAACTTATTTTCTCCTAGCTCCACGTGTTTGAAGCACATTAGGCCTAAAATCTATACACAGTATATAATACATGTAAGAATGCTACCAATGTGCCATAAATATAATTTAGAATACATTTAAGAGTACAGGTAAAGACAGGGGAATGACACATAATAAAAATACTCACATGATAATTTGGAAGTTTTAATTGTTTTTCAGTAGCAGAATGTTGTCACAACTGAAACATGCAGCCCAATGCTTACTTCTGATTTATCAGCTCTCACTCACAGTTGTAATTGGATCAGTATTGACATCTAGTAGTTAAAAGGTCAACTTTCAACTGATGACAGGGGAATGACACAAATGACCAGGGACATTGAATTTTTTTTTATTAAACAAATGGAATGAGTGCTAGGATTTTAATTTACAGAAAATGTTTCTTCAAAAACCTTGATAATAAATAAAAAAAATTAGTTTACTGAATTTAAGAGCAAATTGGGGTTTAATATTTTGTTAAAGTTTGCAGTATGATTGTAGGGACAGACAGGGGAATGACATTTCATTAACTTTTAATTAATTTAAATATTGAAATTTAATTGATATGTTCTCAGATGTTGTGTAATATGAAATACAACACTATGAATTATATCTAGGATGATGCATCATGAAAAATTATATTAAATCAAATTAGTTATAAACATTGGAATGCAAAAGTCCCGTTTAGGGAAAATGACCCATATATGAGGTAATAAAAGTAGTGTGATTTCTTGTTTTTTTGCAATGTAACTTTTTATATTCTTGGGATGTTTTTACTTTCATTGACTTAATATGAAATATGAGGTAATGAAGGCAACGGGATTTCTTGTTTGATAAATAACTTTGATTTGATATATTCTTGCTACATTTTTTAATTTTAATTACCTAATATGAAATTTAAGGTAATGGAAATATTGTTATGCAGTGGATAATCCGAAATGGAGATTTTGTGTTTTTTTACATGTTTAGGAGTCGCATTACCACTTCACAGGTCCTGGGATCGAATCCCGGATTGGGCAAGGTTCACCCATCCTTTCATCCCTTGAGTGGATCAATAGACAATAAAATGGGTGCCAAGCATGCTTGAGAATTGAACACTGGGTGTTCTGCCTGATGCTGACCAGCTTACGGGGACAATGCCTAGCACCCCAGAGACCTAGGTCACGGAAACTAAAATGGACAGGCCTTGGCCCAGTAATGGGCTGTCGCGCCGAGGAGTTTAGTTTGACTTGTTTTGGAGGTGCTGATTTCCAAAAAAGGTTTTTGAGCATTGGTTTGCCTGTCTGAAATCATTTTACAACTTGGGATAAAAGATCTATAGACTTTTAATTTGTTACACTAGTTCTAGTAGCAGTGGGACATCATAAGATTTTGATAATCTTAAGTCATTACTATTTTGATTGGCAGATACCTTTTCTTAGCATTTGAAGGATATGAACAATTTTTAATGTTCTATTAAATATCCTTCTGTTTAACCATTTTTTTTATTGATGAGTTTCAAATGTTTTTTTTTTTTTGAATTTTCATTTATTAAGTGACTGCTTTATTAAACCTTGATTTACAGCAAAGCAATATTTATTTCTCTCTCGCTATGTAACACGATCGTTTTGGCCATTTTAAAATACAGTGTAAAATTGCAAATAAACAGAAATTGTTATCTTATGAAATGTTGAAAAAGAATACCCCTAAAAATGTCCATAATTTATCCAATTTTTTCTTTTTATAGGAAGCTGGCTATGATTATTTTGAACTGAATGCATCTGATACTAGATCAAAGAAAAATTTGCAACAAGCTGTATCGCAGTTACTTGGAAACCAAACATTAGCTGATTGTTTTAAAGGTATCTAGTTAATTTCTACTTTTTTTAGGTGTCTAATAAGAAGAATTAAAAAAGTGGTTTTGTAATTAGTTTAGATAATTAAAATTATGTTTTTCCTTAAATAATCTATAGTGATGAAGTTCAAACTATTTCAATGGCTTTTTTTCATAATGAATATCTGCTGGTTGTATATGATGAACTTTGAAATCCAAGTAAAGGATTTACAAAAAGCAAAAAATGATTCGAAAAAAAGTTATTACAAATAATTTCATATAAGAAATGTACTATTCAAATAAAATTTCAAAAAATATAAAATATAATATTCAAGAACTGAAACAAATATTCAACTGATTTAAAATCACTATGTAATCTGATAATATTTTTTACTATTGGTTTTATTCTGGAACAAGGTCAAAACATTATCATCCATGCTTTCAAATTATGCAATGGGGTTGTTTCATGGAGGATCTGGCAATAGCTCCAAGGTCTTGTCTTCCTTTCTCTCGAATTTTGTTTTGATTAAGTTGGTTGGTAGACCTATATTCAGGTCAGTGTGCTTGGTCACTTGGTCAGCAAACAATTATCAACAAACTGATTATCTCTAACAACCAACCAATCAATAAAAACAAAAGTAATTCGAGGGCCATCGAGAGAAAGGAAAACAAGGCCGCGGAGCTATAGCCAGATCCTCCGTGAAACAACCCCATTTAGATTTGTTTATTAATTATTATTCTTTTGTGTTCCTTTTATTTGTGAAACACTTCTTTAAAATTGAAAACAAAATAATATTTTGAAGTTATTTTTTAAACTTTTAAAATAACTATCTCTTCTATCCTTTTTAAAATAACTAACTCATGCACTTATTTTTTTTTGTCAATGTTTTTCAATTATTTCTAAATTTGTATATATAATTTTTCCTGTTCAGATGATGCTGGCAAAGTTTCGAATAACCATGTAATCATAATGGACGAAGTTGATGGGATGGCAGGAAACGAAGATCGTGGTGGAATGATGGTAAAAATCTAAAAAAAATATCTAAAAAAAGTAAAAATCTAAAAAAAATATATTATATTTCTTAAAACAAACATTCTTCATTTTTGTTGGCTTGACAGCCCTTTGTGGGCTTGGGCCTTTTTCAGAATTGTCTTCCATTCTGATCTTGTTTTTGAAGACGATCTCCAATTACATACTTTTAACATTCTAAAGTAATTGTCGACCCAGTCAATAAATCGAAGTTTGGGCCTCCCTCTTTTTTGGTGCCGATTGATTTATTGTGGATGACTCTTGATGTCAAAGAGTCACAGTTTATTCTGCACAGATGTCCAGCAAATTTTATGCAGTTGACTTTTATGTAATTGGTGATATCTGCCTCCCTATATATCCCAGTTCACTGTTATATCTGTGCCTCCATATACCAACAAAACAAACATTGTAATTAATAAATATCTGCTTTGTTTGTTACAGGAATTAATCAGTTTTATTAAAGCTTCCAAGGTGCCTATTATTTGTATCTGCAACGACAGGAATCATACCAAAATACGCTCGCTGGCCAATTATTGTTTTGATCTCAGGTTTCAGAGACCCAGAGTTGAGCAAATTAAGGTAAGGGTTTATTGGCTTGGCTTTGAACATCTAGAAATCATAAAAAAGATGCAAAAAACCTTTAGTTATTAATAATAGTTAAAAAAATCAAGGTATTCAAACACAAAAGAAAGGTTGAAAGATCTTAAAAAGCGTACAACCGTTTCAGGACTTAAAGTCCCATTTTGATCACATTAAAATCAATGAAACATTATTCATTCATTGGTTTTTATGCATTAAAACCTATGTAAAATTATTCATTCACAAACTACTATGCACTGCAGACACATCTTTGTTTAAGTTCCAAAACAGATATATGCTTCTTAAGAAAACCCTAATCTTATATTTGTGTTTGAATGCGTTATTTATTTTCTAGAATTGAGTTGAATAAATTAACTAACCAAGGAGTTTGACTTATTTTTTTGTGCAATAATAATTTGGAAATATATATTTTAAGGAAAATAATGTAATTATTATCCCACCACTTTTCTGTGTTGTCAGGCTGCCATGTTGTCTATTGCATTTAAAGAAAATATTCAAGTTTCTCCAAATGTCCTGCAAGATGTAATTGTTGCTTCAAACCAAGATATCAGGCAGGTAAGTTAGAAAGTTTTTTAAATTCTGCTCTTAGTGGAAAAAAAGATGTTTAAAAGATCCTTACTAAAAATGTTAATAAATACTTAAAATGTTTAAATGTTATGTCTTTTAGAAACATACAATTTTAAAGCCGGAATCAACCTGGGTAAAAAAATGCTGTAGCAAAATTGCTAAAATGTAGAAAAATGCTATAGCAAAATGCTAAAGAAAATTTAGTTGCTTATAAATAAACGTCACACCAATTAAATCACTTGAATCCATACACAACTCTCTTTTTTTGTAGTAGTTAATTTTGTTTAGCAGTATAGCTTAACAATGCATTGATATATTTTTTTATGAATCACGACCAGGCAAATTTAAATAATTATACAAAACTATACTACTAAAAGTACTTCAAACTTTTTTTATGAACATTTTAAAATAGTTCATACATTTGTTAAGAAAAAAAATTCTAGTATTTTTCCAGGAAAATTCAAGGACTATAAATTTACTAGCAACATAAAATCTAAGTCCATTTTAAAAAAAAAAAAAACCTATATATTCTTTAAGATCAGAAACCCTAGTACAGGCAGAAGTAAAATAGAAGGTTCAAACGTAAACAAAAAGCATTTTAACATTCACGTGATGGCGACTCACACACATCGTGAATTGGGCACTTGATCAGAAAATATATTCTGGTTGTCAGAGTTGACATGAACAGGAGCTACAAAAGTAACGAGATCCTCTTCCGATCTCAGAGCCAGAGAACTGCCAATCATTCTGGCGTATGTGACAACATCGGTAGGTTACGTTAAAATTGCTAGGCAGTAAAATAAGTAAATCAGGAAGCATTATTGGACTCCTCTTCTAATGGGAAGTTGCACTGGCTGGCAGAGATTTGAAGACATCTTAGTGTTATCCAATCTGAATTCATCTTCTCATTTTGAGTAAAATTTTTATTTTCATTATTAGAATCGGTTATTTGAACTTGTTGTTTATTGAAATTTAAGTTAAGTTTAGCCGAATTAAGTCGTCGCATTTTCGCGACGGCTAATAATTTTTTCCTCGCATTTTCGTGCAACTCGTCGCATTTTGAGACAAATGCGACTGCAGATTGATCCCTGTTTTAAAGCTACTGTTAAGTATGCCATTTTGTAAAGAGCAGCATCTTTTTCTCTGTACATAAACCTAAAATCATACTACTAAAATCCCAATAACTGGAAAAATTAATTATACCATAGTTACTAAATAATAAACTTATTTTAAATGTGTTTCTTGCAATGCATAAAATCCTAACAAAAGTATGAATTTTTATTCTAGGTTTTACATAATATGTCTATGTGGAGTGCCAAGTCCAAAGGTCGGTCCACTGACCAAACCAAATCTGATATTGGAAGAGGAGTGAAACATATAAAAATGGTACCGTCAGCTTTTGCTACTTTTATTCCTTTATTGCATAAGTAAAGAGCTTAGTTGTAAAACATGTTAAGTGATAAAAAAGTGAAAACAAGAAAATGAGATCTAAAATTTTTTAGTTTGCACTCAGACCTGTGGAAAACGATACTTACAAACCGTGAAAAATATACTGAATTTTAAGTTTAGGAAAAAGGAGAAACTTGTTTATCTATGAATTATGGAGTAATATGCTCATTGGGGACACAATAATTGTCACTTTTTCAAAAATGTCACTTAGCAGGTTCTTCCACTAAGCCTTTCAAATATGATGTCTAATTGGTAATAATTTCCTTTATCGTTGACATAGGGTCCGTTTGATGTTTTGAGAGAAGTGTTTGCAATTGGAAACAATCCAAAAGCTACTCTGATGGACAAGTCTGACCTTTTCTTCCATGACTACTCCATTTCACCTCTGTTTGTACATGAAAATTATGTGCATGTCGTTCCTTCAGAAGCTCAGTAAGAATGCAGTTTTTAAGTTATTTATAAGAGCTGTGTATGATTGTGCTAAGTTTAAGATCACTCCTAGAGATATGCTAATAAAAAACAAAATGTTAGATTTACACCCATTAAAATATTTTTAAGCTAATTTAAAGTTCTTTTTAATATTTTTTTTATCCAATTAAAAACTTTTTGTAAATAGGGTCTTTGTTAATGAAAGCATGTTTATTAAAAGTTTCTATGAACCCTTTTAGTTTGTTTTTTTAATTCCCAATTAAGTTGTCATTTTATTTGAAAAATATTTATTAAAATTAAAATGTTTGAATATATTAATATTTAATTGTGCCGCAACAACAGAAATAAATCTCATTTATAGAGGACATATACAGATCGAAAATTAAAACATGTTAAAATGAAGGAAGACTAGTTGATTTAAAAACATGGTAACTTAGAAAAATACTATCAATGTCTTAAAATAAAAGAAATATACAAATAATAAAAACAATTGAAAGGACAATGAAAAACATAAGCAGTAGAATCTTAGGTGGGAGTAAGGTATTTCTTAGGAAGTAAGTTGAACCAATAAATTAACCTTGGCCTAACAAATAAGGGCAATCAATGTAAGAGGCAACCTTTTAAGGTGTACCATTGCATTAAAAAACTATAAAATATTTATACAAGATGAAACCAATTGTGTTATAAGTTTATTTTGTGAATGCATAAGTTTTTTGTTCAAAGGGGAAACAAGATAAAGCATCTAAGGTTATTAAGTGAGGCCGCTGATAGTATCTGCATTGGAGACATCATTGACAAGCAAATCCGAAATCAGCAGAGCTGGAGTCTTCTTCCTACACAGGTTAGTATAAAATTATCAACTTCGCTGACACATACATTTATCTGTGTAGAATTCAATTTACAATTTTTATTTCAAGCTAGAATTTTTGAGCTTCCAAAAATACTGATACTGAAGCAGCTGATTTATTGATTGTATTAAAAAATGAGGTGCCCAAGATTGTGAAGCATATTTCGGAAGTTTTAGAATTTTTTCAGTGGTTAGTTTATTCAATGTTTTGGATTAAAACGAAAGTTTAAATAGTCTTTTAATCACAAAAATCAGACATCTTGTAAGTTTTTTGGCTTCCTCTTTGAGTGTCTAGCTGTTATTGTTAATTTGAGAGGAATACGAGTCTTGGCGTCATTGATAGATCTGCTTGGTCAAACGCAAATTGCAAAAGTAGTAATCAGGACCCATTGATCCATTTAATTCAGCTATGTCATATGTCATATGTCATAGACACAGGGAAAAAAATATAAACATATTGGGGTTATATATAACTTTGTCAGTTACTTTTTTAATAACTCAGAGTAACACTATAATATTTTTCAGAACAGAAAGCTAAATAAGAAGTAACAAACAAAGTAACAGAAATTATAGTCCCTTTTCTGCTACTCCGAGGGCTATAGAATGTCAATTTTTAAAAATTCAACTTATTAAAAAATTAAATAAGATTTTCGCCAATAATTCTAATTGCAGTGTATTGCTTGTGCTTATGTTTCTTAAACCCTTTCAGTCTCAATGAAAATTTTGCATCAAAATTTTATAATTTTTTTTTTCAGATCATCTATAGCCATTTATTATGATACCAAAAAGCACATCATTCGATTCTTCAAACTTTTTTCTATTAGAAAATATTTTTTATTAATCCCAATAGATGTCAGCCCTATTATTTTATTTTAATTATGATCAGAAACATGATGATGCCAAATGGCATCACTGGGTCTGAAAGGGTTAAATCTTGGTTCTCTTTGAAAATGGTAAAAAATTAAATTGCAATTTTTTTAATAACTTAAAATTTCTAAAAATAACTATAACAGAGTTACTTTTTTTATAATGAATTAACTTCAAAAATTGCTATTTAAAAGTAACTTTCCAGTAAATGAATCAATGTATCATTTCAGGCTATATTTGCCAGCGTCATTCCCGGTGAAGTGATGAAGGGCAGCTTGAGACAGATGATCAACTTCCCCGCCTGGCTGGGGAAGAACTCCAATCGCAGCCACATGGACCGTGTTCTGCAAGAGCTGCACATACACATGAGGATGAAGTAAATAAAATTCTTACTATAAATCTTCAAAATACATTAGGGGTTGGGGAGCCCAGTCTGTAAGGTGCTTGCCTTGCATTCAAAAGGTCCCAGGTTCGGACATTGGTAAAATAAGTACTGACCTACACACAGAATAATTAATCTAGTAGAGGTAGTACACGTTATGTATGCTCCAAAGTACTGATGCTGATTATGATGTTGCTCCTAACATTTGCATTGGGTGCCTAGCCAGGTATCTGCTCGCCATTTAACTGTGGTTCTAAATTGCGATGCCTGTAGCCAACAGCTCCGATGTAGCTCTAGTGCGACGATAATTCATCCTAACCCAGAAAAAGCCACTGAAAGTTGATTTTAATGCACCATACCCTGAAAAACTTTGATTTCCGGGAGTTTGATGATAATCCTTATTGTTGTGGATTTTCTAGTTGAGTCAGTTGCTTCAGAGTCGGATATCTCCAGTTTCCTGGTTGTGAAAATTATATTGGAAAATGACATCTAAGCCTATTGCAGAGTCAAAATGCAACTAAAATAGGTGTTTCATGCTAAAACAATTTCATCTTTTATTATTATTATTGATGTCTCCTAAATAGCTGAAAGTATTTATCCAAACTTTTGTTAAGACCCGAAAGATGTTACTCTATTAATTATTAAAAATGTGTGTTGTAAATACTTAACAATCCTTAGAGAAAAATGTAGGCTACTATCTATTGGGGACCTATTCCTACATTAATTTAAATATTGTATTTTATGCTGAGTGCTCCACTTAGCAACATATTGATAGAAATACACAGATTGAAACTTCAAAAATGATATTTCTTGTATAAAAAGGTTAAATTTCTAATATTAACTTTCTTTTCAGAATAACTGGAAATAAAACAGATGTCGCTTTGGATTACTTGCCTCTGCTCAAGCGCTCACTTACAAAACCATTAATTGAAAATGAAACATCTGGAGTTCCTGAAGTTCTGAAAACAATGGAAGACTATTATCTTCTAAGAGAAGATTTTGATAGTATAATTGACCTATCTTTATGGTCTGGTCAAACTGATCCCAGAACAAAGATTCAAACTAAGGTAAATATGAATTTTTTTTTACCAAATGTGATCTTTTGTTTATTTATTGCATTTTTCATTTTGATTGACAGCTTTATCTTTCTTGATGATCCCAATTGACCGAGGGACTCCAGACAAAAGTGTCTCTGTGTTATCCAGTGGAAAAATGATTTTCTAAGCCACATTTCTCTTGCTGTTTTGAATATTTTTTGCAAATAATTTTTTTATATGACAAATTAAAGGTCTAATCAGGTCTCTAGTATTCCACGTGGATAAACTAAGTTCAAATGGAGGGGGGGGGGGATATAGAGACCTGTAAATTAGTTACATTTTTCATTAAAAATATTCAAATTTAATGCAGTTGGAGAAATGTGACTCTGAAAAAAGTTAATTTGGATATTTTAAAATTTACACAAAAAAAACATTGCAACAAAGTATTCAAATCATTTTTTAAAGTGGGACTACAGAGCCCTGTAATCCAACTGCATTAATCATTAAAAAAAACCTGTTCATAAAAATATTGAATGCAGTTTGAGTGATGTGCCATAGAATTTTTTTCCCATAAGGTCATTTTGGTATAGAAATCTGAAATCATATAAACTGTTTTTGTTGACTTATTCCTCTTGGTCCAGTCAAAGGCTAGACCATGTCCATGTTCTCGAAAGTCTTCAGGAAATCAAAGACTAGAAGAGGTCTAGAGTAGAGATAAATTTTTTCCAGAGCAAATCAGTGTAAAATGTGTTTGTAAGAAGCCTGTGCAAAGTTACATTTTGTGCACGGTCTTTCGCCTAAGTTCAAAAGAGGATCCAAGTTTAAAAGAGAACCTGATATTCCTACTTATAAGCCTATTTGAAGTGGGCTGTATGGTTCTATTAGCCCTTCTTGTGGTAATAGCTTTTCTTATGGTAAGTGCACCTCCAGGAACCCGTCTATTATACCGAGGGAAGGGTGGGACAGAGGGATTTCCATAGTTGTTCGTTAGTGGTTCTGATCATGGCTCGAACCTCAAGGAAGGTCAAAAATCAACTTGAAATTGCGCTATCAGAAGCTCCCTTCTTGGCCAAGAGATCATCATTTATATGAACTGTTTTCGCAGTATTTATATGAACTGTTTATAAAGGTTAACATAGCTGCCTTCCAAGCAGTTGACCCGGGTTCGACTCCCGGCCGACGCATGAAATTTAAAAAATCTTTTGTTCTTGGACCAATTAAATAAACTCGGATACACTATATGTCATGCCATGCCGTCCTCTCGTAGCTTCGGTGGTATAACTTACCTACCTTCTGTTCTTATACCTACCTTAACTTACCTACCTTACTTTCTTATGGTATACTTACCTAGTTTACGTTCTCATGCCCACCTTAACTTACCTACCTTACTTTCTTATGGTATACTTACCTAGTTTACGTTCTCATGCCCACCTTAACTTACCTACCTTACTTTCTTATGGTATACTTACCTACCTCACGCTCTTATGCAGGTAAAGAGCGCATTTACACGAGCCTACAACAAGGAGAGTGGCAGGAATCCCTACACAGTGTCCAACGTGAAGAAGAAGAAAGCGTCAGCCAAAGATGCAGGAGATGAAATGCCCGATGAAGAAAATGCAGAATCGGAAGAAGAGGAGGATGATAGCATTGAGAAAGATGCCATGATAAAGGTAAATATGTATCTGTTTTTTTATTGCAATTAATCCTTTGAGGGATACAGAGACATATGAACCTGGCACCTGGTTGTCAGGTTTTCCAGCAACACACATAATTTTTTAAAAATTATAATTGTAATTTAATTTTATTAAACTTAAAAATTTAAAGCATGGAGGAACCATTTATAAATATCTACTTGGAAATTAAATTTTCAGTTCTATGTTTTTAAATTTAAATCTCATGCAGTGAAAACGATTTTACACTTAAACCAAATAAACTAAATGTTTGGTTTAAGCCAAACCAAAATAACTGCCGACCTATAGATGGCCCATGCAGCCAAAAATTTTCGACAAATAATATCCTGTGTGTAGGAAGTGCACGTTAAATATCATTAAAAGTCCTAACGCTGTGTACGATGTTGCCCATGACAGTTGAGTTTTGTGCCTACTCAGGTGTCGGCTTGTCACCTATTGTGGTTCTAAAATATGTCACCCATCGACAATAGCCCTCGTGTATGTCTAGTGCAGCGATAATTCAAACTAAACTAAACCAAGTAACATTATAAGCAAGGTTGAATATTAAGTGTAGTAAAGCATGTAAAATAGGTATTTTTTATTCATATTAAATTAAAGTTATAAAATGACATCTATTGCAGGGTTCCCATGGGTCCTTGAAAGTCCTTGATTTTGATTTTCATTTTCAAGCACCCCTCTATACTCCTTGATTTTAACCAAAAATCATTGAAAAGTCCTTAATTTTGGTTTTTGATTTCAAGGACACTCTAAACACTCCTTGATTTTCATCAACAATCATCAAGAGTCCTTGATTTTTCTCTTCCGTGACGGCACGCAACGTTCAAATTACGGGAACTCATTTCTAAAACATTGCCAATGCAGTGATAAATGGCGCGTCTTCTGGGGTTGGCGATATTTCGAACAATGTTTAAAAACAACAATAATAAATATATGATGTTTTAAAAAAATTGTGTTTATATTAGTTATTTTTTTAAATTTTGTCTTATTTGTTAAAATTGGCATCAATTAAGGGTCCTTAAAATTTTTTTGGGGGTCCTTGAAAAGTCAAAAGGAAAAAAAAAGTGAATACATTTTTTTCCCAATGTGCTGTGTGTTAGTATTAGCAATTTTCTCCAGCTCTGGTCCATAATTGTTTTTATATGGAAAAAAATTTCAAATTTGACTTTTGGCATTAGTTGCCGAATAAAATATCGTTTTATTGTAGAGAAAAAACGAAACTTTTACATTTTCTTGCTTAAAAAGGCATTCTGGATATCATATAAATGAATATTCTAATGAATAGACGAGGAGTTAAAAATTGTTGATGTAAGCAAGATATTATAACATTAAGGTCTATTGGCAATTCAAGGGATCAAATATTTATTGCAACTTAAAAAAGTTGTTGTTGTAACTGGAGTCTGATAGTATGAAAATTATTTTAAAAAGTGATTTACATAGTAATTAAAATTCTCAATTGTAAAAATTATATACATTATTTATTTCAAATTATTCTGTTTATTAATCAATTATTTTGTTTAGAAAAATTAAAGTAAGTTAAAAAAAATAAAACCACATAAAAATATTTATAAAACTTAGTATTCAAATTATTAATTTTTTTTTCTCTCTTAAAAAGAATCTGTTTTTTTTTCCATTTGGATATTTTATCAATCTTTTGTAACATAACCTATGTAGTATGCATCTTTTAAAATCACATCAGACCCAAACACTAACAAAGCCATATGGTCAACCCTAAAGCTAACTGCCAAGAAAATAAAAGTATGATTATTTTGTTATTTTAAATCTCTTTTAAATTAAAAGGTTTTAATGTAATAAACTTTTAAACAAACCTAAGTAATTTAGCCTAAACGGACATGACTTCAGTTTTGCTAAGCCAATAACTCTTGCAATACTTTTCAAATCTGTTAGTAATTATAATGAAGTAACAAATATTCTCTGTAGGCAGAACTGGCGTATATTAAATGCTGGTTTTTGCCTCTATTGAAAATGATAAGATTATTTTCTAATAGCTCTAAAGCATCCCTAGTGCAAAATCAGTTCAAATCATCCAAGCAATTCTTAGCTATGACATACATTTTTCAACAGGTCAAAAAACCACCTACCAAGAAGGGAAACTCTGAAGTTGGTGAAGCTTCAACCTCGAAAGATAAAAAGAAAGCCCCTTCCAAAAGAGGCAGGTCTAAATAAATGTAAATTGTTCCTGATGTTGTGTAAATTATATTAATAAAGAGGTTTTAGATTTTAAATAAAGTTCTGTATATTTAGTTTTTTGTAAGTAAAAAAAGTATTCACAGATGAAATTACAAATGCATCAAAATAAAGTACTCATTAAGGCTTTTAATTCAATAAAAAGTAAAATTTTTATATAAAAGAAAATTTGTGAAATGTGCATTACATTATGAAATCTAAAAACCTGTTGTAAATTTTAAAAAAGAAATTATTTTAAAAAAAAATAAAAAAATCTAGTATAAATTTGATTTTTTGAAACAAATAAAAAAATTGTCGCACATGCCATCTCAAGATAATTCGACAAAAATCCTGCCGGGGTTCAACAGCCTTCCAAGCAGTTGACCCAGGTTCGACTCCCGGCCGACGCAAGAAAGTTTTAAAATCTTTTGTTCTTTGAACAATTAAATAAACTCGGATACACGACTCGCCCTGCCCTCCTCTCGTAGCGTCGGTGGTATAACGGTTAGCATAGCTGCCTTCCAAGCAGTTGACCCGGGTTCGACTCCCGGCCGACGCATGAAAGTTTTAAAATCTTTTGTTCTTTGAACAATTAAATAAACTCGGATACATGACTCGCCATGCCCTCCTCTCGTAGCGTCGGTGGTATAACGGTTAGCATAGCTGCCTTCCAAGCAGTTGACCCGGGTTCGACTCCCGGCCGACGCATGAAATTTTTAAAAATCTTTTGTTCTTTGAACAATTAAATAAACTCGGATACACGACTCGCCATGCCCTCCTCTCGTAGCGTCGGTGGTATAACGGTTAGCATAGCTGCCTTCCAAGCAGTTGACCCGGGTTCGACTCCCGGCCGACGCATGAAAGTTTTAAAATCTTTTGTTCTTTGAACAATTAAATAAACTCGGATACACGACTCGCCCTGCCCTCCTCTCGTAGCGTCGGTGGTATAACGGTTAGCATAGCTGCCTTCCAAGCAGTTGACCCGGGTTCGACTCCCGGCCGACGCATGAAATTTTTAAAATCTTTTGATCTTTGAACAATTAAATAAACTCGGATACACGACTCGCCATGCCCTCCTCTCGTAGCGTCGGTGGTATAACGGTTAGCATAGCTGCCTTCCAAGCAGTTGACCCGGGTTCGACTCCCGGCCGACGCATGAAATTTTTAAAATCTTTTGTTCTTTGAACAATTAAATAAACTCGGATACACGACTCGCCATGCCCTCCTCTCGTAGCGTCGGTGGTATAACGGTTAGCATAGCTGCCTTCCAAGCAGTTGACCCGGGTTCGACTCCCGGCCGACGCATGAAAGTTTTAAAATCTTTTGTTCTTTGAACAATTAAATAAACTCAGATACACGACTCGCCATGCCCTCCTCTCGTAGCGTCGGTGGTATAACGGTTAGCATAGCTGCCTTCCAAGCAGTTGACCCGGGTTCGACTCCCGGCCGACGCATGAAATTTTTAAAATCTTTTGATCTTTGGACAATTAAATAAACTCGGATATACGATACGCCATGCCCTCCTCTCGTAGCGTCGGTGGTATAACGGTTAGCATAGCTGCCTTCCAAGCAGTTGACCCGGGTTCGACTCCCGGCCGACGCAAGAAAGTTTTAAAATCTTTTGATCTTTGAACAATTAAATAAACTCGGATATACGACACGCCATGCCCTCCTCTCGTAGCGTCGGTGGTATAACGGTTAGCATAGCTGCCTTCCAAGCAGTTGACCCGGGTTCGACTCCCGGCCGACGCAAGAAAGTTTTAAAATCTTTTGATCTTTGAACAATTAAATAAACTCGGATATACGATACGACATGCCCTCCTCTCGTAGCGTCGCACAGTGGGGCCAAATTCAAATCTACCGCGCCAAAATTAATTCAGGTTCCCCTATCCGTCAGATTGCCATTAAGAGTTGTGTGGGAGACATAAATTGCATAAAATTTTACAGTAAAGTGATCTTAACATCATTACTGATTAATATTATTTATTTTCTCTTAAATCTTGCTTTTTTTAAATCTTGATTCAAACGTCCCGTGTGCATCAAGATTTTGCATTCGAAGTGCATAAACCTTATTGAAGGAGCTTCATTAGTTATGCGGGTTTTTTTTCTCTTCTACTATATTGTCAATAATTTTTGGTGTCAAAACTGTCTCTTTAAGTTTAATATGAGTGTAATTATTAGTTAATTTCACGATTGAAGGTTTTACTTTGATGTTCGCGAACGTTTCATGAAATGGCTAGTCAGGTTTAGTCTATACATTAAAAAAGAGAAATGTCATAAAATTGCAAGTTATTGCAATTAAAACTTAATAGAATATGTTCAGTAGACTTGATATTACATTGCTACACAAATATTACGGCGTTGCAAGGAGTTGCAAAAAAGTGGCACCCTTTTGAACGACGTATATATGTTTTTATTTTCGTATAGTTTTCATGTACTACATTTATCGAGCTAAAAATATAAAGGTTAAACTTCATAATAACTTTTAAAAGTAGCATAAATATAATCTATGTACTTAAATTAAAATATTCCATCTCAAAAATCCCACAATTAAGCATATAAAACTGATACATGACTTCTCACATTAGGAGTAGACAGCTGAATAAACAAACTGCAAATTAGCGTTAAACAAAAAAAAACTTCCAATTTGGCAGCCTGCCAATTCTATATGAGCCATCTGTCGATTCTAATATTTTAGAAACATGTTCCACAACATCTTAGCATTATATAAATATATGTAAAAAGGGTTTTTTTGAAAGTCGGTCTTTCGAGTTTTGGCGCGCTAGATTTCGATTTGGCCCCACTGTGCGTCGCCGTCGGCCGGGAGTCGAACACGGGTCAACTGCTTGGAAGGCAGCTATGCTAACCGTTATACCACCGACGCTACGAGAGGAGGGCATGGCGTATCGTATATCCGAGTTTATTTAATTGTTCAAAGATCAAAAGATTTTAAAACTTTCTTGCGTCGGCCGGGAGTCGAACCCGGGTCAACTGCTTGGAAGGCAGCTATGCTAACCGTTATACCACCGACGCTACGAGAGGAGGGCATGGCGTATCGTATATCCGAGTTTATTTAATTGTTCAAAGATCAAAAGATTTTAAAACTTTCTTGCGTCGGCCGGGAGTCGAACCCGGGTCAACTGCTTGGAAGGCAGCTATGCTAACCGTTATACCACCGACGCTACGAGAGGAGGGCATGGCGTATCGTTATCCCAGTTTATTTAATTGTCCAAAGATCAAAAGATTTTAAAACTTTCATGCGTCGGCCGGGAGTCGAACCCGGGTCAACTGCTTGGAAGGCAGCTATGCTAACCGTTATACCACCGACGCTACGAGAGGAGGGCATGGCGTATCGTATATCCGAGTTTATTTAATTGTCCAAAGATCAAAAGATTTTAAAATTTTCATGCGTCGGCCGGGAGTCGAACCCGGGTCAACTGCTTGGAAGGCAGCTATGCTAACCGTTATACCACCGACGCTACGAGAGGAGGGCATGGCGTATCGTATATCCGAGTTTATTTAATTGTTCAAAGATCAAAAGATTTTAAAACTTTCTTGCGTCGGCCGGGAGTCGAACCCGGGTCAACTGCTTGGAAGGCAGCTATGCTAACCGTTATACCACCGACGCTACGAGAGGAGGGCATGGCGTATCGTATATCCGAGTTTATTTAATTGTTCAAAGATCAAAAGATTTTAAAACTTGCTTGCGTCGGCCGGGAGTCGAACCAGGGTCAACTGCTTGGAAGGCAGCTATGCTAACCGTTATACCACCGACGCTACGAGAGGAGGGCATGGCGTATCGTATATCCGAGTTTATTTAATTGTCCAAAGATCAAAAGATTTTAAAATTTTCATGCGTCGGCCGGGAGTCGAACCCGGGTCAACTGCTTGGAAGGCAGCTATGCTAACCGTTATACCACCGACGCTACGAGAGGAGGGCATGGCGTATCGTATATCCGAGTTTATTTAATTGTTCAAAGATCAAAAGATTTTAAAACTTTCTTGCGTCGGCCGGGAGTCGAACCCGGGTCAACTGCTTGGAAGGCAGCTATGCTAACCGTTATACCACCGACGCTACGAGAGGAGGGCATGGCGTATCGTATATCCGAGTTTATTTAATTGTTCAAAGATCAAAAGATTTTAAAACTTGCTTGCGTCGGCCGGGAGTCGAACCAGGGTCAACTGCTTGGAAGGCAGCTATGCTAACCGTTATACCACCGACGCTACGAGAGGAGGGCATGGCGTATCGTATATCCGAGTTTATTTAATTGTCCAAAGATCAAAAGATTTTAAAATTATCATGCGTCGGCCGGGAGTCGAACCCGGGTCAACTGCTTGGAAGGCAGCTATGCTAACCGTTATACCACCGTCGCTACGAGAGGAGGGCATGGTGAGTCGTGTATCCGAGTTTATTTAATAAATTGTTCAAAGAACAAAAGATTTTAAAACTTTCTTGCGTCGCACAGTGGGGTATTTGACCCGAATTCTTGGCCATAAATAAAAAAAAAAGTTTTTTAGCTACAATTACAAAATTGGTATCTTTTTATAGCTAATTAAGTCGTGCATCTATCCATATAAAGAATTATTATCTCATACAAAAGCATTCGTTTTTATTAGCATCGAAAGACGGATTTTCAATAAAATAATTGTACTTTTTTCTAGAATTTAAGCGTTTTTTTATGTTTACTAATTAATTTTTGGCCGATTCAAAATTTTTTTGTTTAATACTACAAAAAGTGCATGTAATAGAGGAACATTTGAGCTTTATTATAGAATAGAAAATTATTTTTTTAAAAATATTTTTGACTTTAAATTCAATAATTAAAGTTAAAAAAGCTAATTTTTTTAAACAAAATTTTTTGAAAACGTGATATTTTGTTAAGGTGCCCGCCTGAATCCGGCACATCTACTGCCACCGGCATAGTCCTCAAACATTGGTTTTTCATGTTCAATAGTCAAAACTTGCTACTTTTTGCTATTTTTGCAAAAAAAATTAGTTTTTTTTTGTAAAACAGCAAATCCAAATACGCTCTTATAAATTCCAGTAATAATTCGATTTTTGCTGGAAATTCTTTTAAGAAGTCTTTATGTAAGTTTTTAAGGATGCTGAATTTGAATATGAGGTTAATTAATTAAAAAAATGTGCGTTTGAATACTATAGTTAAAAAAAGAAGAAAAATCCATTAAGTACTTTGCCTACGGCATTATTTTGTTCAGATACTTTGAACACGCATGCCATAAGGAGAACTTTAGATTTCTTTTCAGAATCTTCAAAAACATATTCGTATATAACTTTGGTCACCATATTTTTTTTAAAATAATTACTACCATATAATTGTTCCATGCCCTGAAAAAAACCCAATCCTACAACTGTTTTCAGCAGGAAGTACTGGACTTACTTTCACCTTACCCCTAATCATTCACATTTCGGCACTGAAACCTAATAAGTTAGTAGCATTCCATCTGTGTAAACAAATCCCAGCACCCCATTTTTCGGGAATGAGGGGGGTGGGAAACAAAATTTATTGATAAAGATAAAAGTACAGCACCGCATAAAGAGTGTGTCACACAACATCAGCTTTAAGACATTGAAATGATTTCCGGGCTGAAACAACTTTGCAGACTTGCAGTTACTTTACTATTCAGACTGGAAAACTAGATATTAGTTAATAGTTACACAGTTGAAGGAGCAGAGAGTATACTTTGAGTGTTAGAAGATGGACCCCAAGATTTCGAAATGTAATTGTGATTTCTCCCGTAAAAGTAAGTCTAATTACACCTTTTTAAAAAGAATTATTGGGCTTAAGTATGCAAGTTTGTTGTTGGTCCATGAGCAATAATTTTAAATTGTTATTAAATATTCGAAAATAAACTCATTTAAAATTAATTTTTAGATGTTACGCAACGTATGAAAACATTTAGATAAAGTATTCAATGTAAAAATTGCATATACAAATTAAGATAGTTCTGTGTTTCGAAGTAAACAGAAAACAGCACAAAAGAGATTTGTTATCTTGTTTGGAAGTAATATTGGGTATTTTTAAGTTGTTTTTGATTGATTTGATTGAATAAACGTTATACCACAGTTTCATGGGGCATTGCTTCGATTAGCGTTGTTTTCGATGTTAATTTGCATAGAAAACTATATTGCTCATTGTATCCAACTTTTTCTCGTATTGTGTTACGATTTATATATAATTAGTATTTAGTGCATCGCAATCAGTATTGAATCTTACTTTTAATCACTCGACCTTTTATAAATACATTTTATGGTGACATTGGAGACTCTACTCCAGTCATCTTGTTGAACAGGGGTAACCGCCCCGCTCATCTTTTGGCATGACGGGACGGCCCTGCATAAATTAAACACATATGATATAAACAAAATATTTGTTAGAGTTAATTTTAACATATTAAAAAATTTAATTAAAAAACAAGGTTATATAAAGTTATTTTTAAGTGATTTCCGCAGACGCCCGGAACCACGTAACGGCCCTGTCTCCCCCACAAAAACGCACGTCTCTTAAAATGAAGCTCAATAGGTTCATTTATTGACAAATCATTGAGTCGAAATTAAAAATATGCTATTTTAATACAAATTATGAAAAAAAAATATTTTTGACCAAGAATTCGAGTCAAATACCCCACTGTGACACATGAAAGTTTTAAAATCTTTTTTCTTTGAACAATTAAATAAACTCGGGTACACGACTCGCCATGCCCTCCTCTCGTAGCGTCGGTGGTATAACGGTTAGCATAGCTGCCTTCCAAGCAGTTGACCCGGGTTCGACTCCCGGCCGACGCATGAAAGTTTTAAAATCTTTTGTTCTTTGAACAATTAAATAAACTCGGATACACGACTCGCCATGCCCTCCTCTCGTAGCGTCGGTGGTATAACGGTTAGCATAGCTGCCTTCCAAGCAGTTGACCCGGGTTCGACTCCCGGCCGACGCATGAAATTTTTAAAATCTTTTGATCTTTGGACAATTAAATAAACTCGGATATACGACTCGCCATGCCCTCCTCTCGTAGCGTCGGTGGTATAACGGTTAGCATAGCTGCCTTCCAAGCAGTTGACCCGGGTTCGACTCCCGGCCGACGCAAGAAAGTTTTAAAATCTTTTGATCTTTGAACAATTAAATAAACTCGGATATACGAAACGCCATGCCCTCCTCTCGTAGCGTCGGTGGTATAACGGTTAGCATAGCTGCCTTCCAAGCAGTTGACCCGGGTTCGACTCCCGGCCGACGCAAGAAAGTTTAAAAAATCGTTTGATCTTTGAACAATTAAATAAACTCGGATATACGACACGCCATGCCCTCCTCTCGTAGCGTCGGTGGTATAACGGTTAGCATAGCTGCCTTCCAAGCAGTTGACCCGGGTTCGACTCCCGGCCGACGCAAGAAAGTTTAAAAAATCTTTTGATCTTTGAACAATTAAATAAACTCGGATATACGACACGCCATGCCCTCCTCTCGTAGCGTCGGTGGTATAACGGTTAGCATAGCTGCCTTCCAAGCAGTTGACCCGGGTTCGACTCCCGGCCGACGCAAGAAAGTTTAAAAAATCTTTTGATCTTTGAACAATTAAATAAACTCGGATATACGACACGCCATGCCCTCCTCTCGTAGCGTCGGTGGTATAACGGTTAGCATAGCTGCCTTCCAAGCAGTTGACCCGGGTTCGACTCCCGGCCGACGCAAGAAAGTTTAAAAAATCTTTTGATCTTTGAACAATTAAATAAACTCGGATATACGACACGCCATGCCCTCCTCTCGTAGCGTCGGTGGTATAACGGTTAGCATAGCTGCCTTCCAAGCAGTTGACCCGGGTTCGACTCCCGGCCGACGCAAGGAAGTTAAAAAAATCTTTTGATCTTTGAACAATTAAATAAACTCGGATATACGACACGCCATGCCCTCCTCTCGTAGCGTCGGTGGTATAACGGTTAGCATAGCTGCCTTCCAAGCAGTTGACCCGGGTTCGACTCCCGGCCGACGCAAGAAAGTTTAAAAATCTTTTGATCTTTGAACAATTATATAAACTCGGATATACGACACGCCATGCCCTCCTCTCGTAGCGTCGGTGGTATAACGGTTAGCATAGCTGCCTTCCAAGCAGTTGACCCGGGTTCGACTCCCGGCCGACGCAAGAAAGTTTAAAAAATCTTTTGATCTTTGAACAATTAAATAAACTCGGATATACGACACGCCATGCCCTCCTCTCGTAGCGTCGGTGGTATAACGGTTAGCATAGCTGCCTTCCAAGCAGTTGACCCGGGTTCGACTCCCGGCCGACGCAAGAAAGTTTTAAAATCTTTTGTTCTTTGAACAATTAAATAAACTCGGATACACGACTCGCCATGCCCTCCTCTCGTAGCGTCGGTGGTATAACGGTTAGCATAGCTGCCTTCCAAGCAGTTGACCCGGGTTCGACTCCCGGCCGACGCATGAAATTTTTAAAATATTTTGATCTTTGAACAATTAAATAAACTCGGATACACGACTCGCCATGCCCTCCTCTCGTAGCGTCGGTGGTGTAACGGTTAGCATAGCTGCCTTCCAAGCAGTTGACCCGGGTTCGACTCCCGGCCGACGCATGAAATTTTTAAAATCTTTTGTTCTTTGAACAATTAAATAAACTCGGATACACGACTCGCCATGCCCTCCTCTCGTAGCGTCGGTGGTATAACGGTTAGCATAGCTGCCTTCCAAGCAGTTGACCCGGGTTCGACTCCCGGCCGACGCATGAAAGTTTTAAAATCTTTTGTTCTTTGAACAATTAAATAAACTCGGATACACGACTCGCCATGCCCTCCTCTCGTAGCGTCGGTGGTATAACGGTTAGCATAGCTGCCTTAAAAGCAGTTGACCCGGGTTTGACTCCCGGCCGACGCATGAAATTTTTAAAATCTTTTGATCTTTGAACAATTAAATAAACTCGGATACACGACTCGCCATGCCCTCCTCTCGTAGCGTCAGTGGTATAACGGTTAGCATAGCTGCCTTCCAAGCAGTTGACCCGGGTTCGACTCCCGGCCGACGCATGAAATTTTTAAAATCTTTTGTTCTTTGAACAATTAAATAAACTCGGATACACGACTCGCCATGCCCTCCTCTCGTAGCGTCGGTGGTATAACGGTTAGCATAGCTGCCTTCCAAGCAGTTGACCCGGGTTCGACTCCCGGCCGACGCATGAAATTTTTAAAATCTTTTGATCTTTGGACAATTAAATAAACTCGCATATACGATACGCCATGCCCTCCTCTCGTAGCGTCGGTGGTATAACGGTTAGCATAGCTGCCTTCCAAGCAGTTGACCCGGGTTCGACTCCCGGCCGACGCAAGAAAGTTTAAAAAATCTTTTGATCTTTGAACAATTAAATAAACTCGGATATACGACACGCCATGCCCTCCTCTCGTAGCGTCGGTGGTATAACGGTTAGCATAGCTGCCTTCCAAGCAGTTGACCCGGGTTCGACTCCCGGCCGACGCAAGGAAGTTTAAAAAAATCTTTTGATCTTTGAACAATTAAATAAACTCGGATATACGACACGCCATGCCCTCCTCTCGTAGCGTCGGTGGTATAACGGTTAGCATAGCTGCCTTCCAAGCAGTTGACCCGGGTTCGACTCCCGGCCGACGCAAGAAAGTTTAAAAATCTTTTGATCTTTGAACAATTATATAAACTCGGATATACGACACGCCATGCCCTCCTCTCGTAGGTCTCGTATGACGGTTAGCATAGCTGCCTTCCAAGCAGTTGACCCGGGTTCGACTCCCGGCCGACGCAAGAAAGTTTTAAAATCTTTTGTTCTTTGAACAATTAAATAAACTCGGATACACGACTCGCCATGCCCTCCTCTCGTAGCGTCGGTGGTATAACGGTTAGCATAGCTGCCTTCCAAGCAGTTGACCCGGGTTCGACTCCCGGCCGACGCATGAAATTTTTAAAATATTTTGATCTTTGAACAATTAAATAAACTCGGATACACGACTCGCCATGCCCTCCTCTCGTAGCGTCGGTGGTGTAACGGTTAGCATAGCTGCCTTCCAAGCAGTTGACCCGGGTTCGACTCCCGGCCGACGCATGAAATTTTTAAAATCTTTTGTTCTTTGAACAATTAAATAAACTCGGATACACGACTCGCCATGCCCTCCTCTCGTAGCGTCGGTGGTATAACGGTTAACGTAGCTGCCTTCCAAGCAGTTGACCCGGGTTCGACTCCCGGCCGACGCATGAAAGTTTTAAAATCTTTTGTTCTTTGAACAATTAAATAAACTCGGATACACGACTCGCCATGCCCTCCTCTCGTAGCGTCGGTGGTATAACGGTTAGCATAGCTGCCTTAAAAGCAGTTGACCCGGGTTTGACTCCCGGCCGACGCATGAAATTTTTAAAATCTTTTGATCTTTGAACAATTAAATAAACTCGGATACACGACTCGCCATGCCCTCCTCTCGTAGCGTCAGTGGTATAACGGTTAGCATAGCTGCCTTCCAAGCAGTTGACCCGGGTTCGACTCCCGGCCGACGCATGAAATTTTTAAAATCTTTTGTTCTTTGAACAATTAAATAAACTCGGATACACGACTCGCCATGCCCTCCTCTCGTAGCGTCGGTGGTATAACGGTTAGCATAGCTGCCTTCCAAGCAGTTGACCCGGGTTCGACTCCCGGCCGACGCATGAAATTTTTAAAATCTTTTGATCTTTGGACAATTAAATAAACTCGCATATACGATACGCCATGCCCTCCTCTCGTAGCGTCGGTGGTATAACGGTTAGCATAGCTGCCTTCCAAGCAGTTGACCCGGGTTCGACTCCCGGCCGACGCAAGAAAGTTTTAAAATCTTTTGATCTTTGAACAATTAAATAAACTCGGATATACGACACGCCGTGCCCTCCTCTTGTAGCGTCGGTGGTATAACGGTTAGCATAGCTGCCTTCCAAGCAGTTGACCCGGGTTCGACTCCCGGCCGACGCAAGAAAGTTTAAAAAATCTTTTGATCTTTGAACAATTAAATAAACTCGGATATACGACACGCCATGCCCTCCTCTCGTAGCGTCGGTGGTATAACGGTTAGCATAGCTGCCTTCCAAGCAGTTGACCAGCGTTCGACTCCCGGCCGACGCATGATATTTAAAAAAATCTTTTGATCTTTGAACAATTAAATAAACTCGGATATACGACACGCCATGCCCTCCTCTCGTAGCGTCGGTGGTATAACGGTTAGCATAGCTGCCTTCCAAGCAGTTGACCCGGGTTCGACTCCCGGCCCACGCATGAAAGTTTAAAAAATCTTTTGATCTTTGAACAATTAAATAAACTCGCATATACGACACGCCATGCCCTCCTCTCGTAGCGTCGGTGGTATAACGGTTAGCATAGCTGCCTTCCAAGCAGTTGACCCGGGTTCGACTCCCAGCCGACGCATGAAAGTTTAAAAAATCTTTTGATCTTTGAACAATTAAATAAACTCGGATATACGACACGCCATGCCCTCCTCTCGTAGCGTCGGTGGTATAACGGTTAGCATAGCTGCCTTCCAAGCAGTTGACCCGGGTTTGACTCCCGGCCGACGCATGAAATTTTTAAAATTTTTTGATCTTTGAACAATTAAATAAACTCGGATACACGACTCGCCATGCCCTCCTCTCGTAGAGTCAGTGGTTATAACGGTTAGCATAGCTGCCTTCCAAGCAGTTGACCCGGGTTCGACTCCCGTTCGGCGCATGAAATTTTTAAAATCTTTTGTTCGTTGAACAATTAAATAAACTCGGATACACGACTCGCCATGCCCTCCTCTCGTAGCGTCAGTGGTATAACGGTTAGCATAGCTGCCTTCCAAGCAGTTGACCCGGGTTCGACTCCCGGCCGACGCATGAAATTTTTAAAATCTTTTGTTCTTTGAACAATTAAATAAACTCGGATACACGACTCGCCATGCCCTCCTCTCGTAGCGTCGGTGGTATAACGGTTAGCATAGCTGCCTTCCAAGCAGTTGACCCGGGTTCGACTCCCGGCCGACGCATGAAATTTTTAAAATCTTTTGATCTTTGGACAATTAAATAAACTCGCATATACGATACGCCATGCCCTCCTCTCGTAGCGTCGGTGGTATAACGGTTAGCATAGCTGCCTTCCAAGCAGTTGACCCGGGTTCGACTCCCGGCCGACGCAAGAAAGTTTTAAAATCTTTTGATCTTTGAACAATTAAATAAACTCGGATATACGACACGCCATGCCCTCCTCTCGTAGCGTCGGTGGTATAACGGTTAGCATAGCTGCCTTCCAAGCAGTTGACCCGGGTTCGACTCCCGGCCGACGCAAGAAAGTTTAAAAATCTTTTGATCTTTGAACAATTATATAAACTCGGATATACGACACGCCATGCCCTCCTCTCGTAGGTCTCGTATGACGGTTAGCATAGCTGCCTTCCAAGCAGTTGACCCGGGTTCGACTCCCGGCCGACGCAAGAAAGTTTTAAAATCTTTTGTTCTTTGAACAATTAAATAAACTCGGATACACGACTCGCCATGCCCTCCTCTCGTAGCGTCGGTGGTATAACGGTTAGCATAGCTGCCTTCCAAGCAGTTGACCCGGGTTCGACTCCCGGCCGACGCATGAAATTTTTAAAATATTTTGATCTTTGAACAATTAAATAAACTCGGATACACGACTCGCCATGCCCTCCTCTCGTAGCGTCGGTGGTGTAACGGTTAGCATAGCTGCCTTCCAAGCAGTTGACCCGGGTTCGACTCCCGGCCGACGCATGAAATTTTTAAAATCTTTTGTTCTTTGAACAATTAAATAAACTCGGATACACGACTCGCCATGCCCTCCTCTCGTAGCGTCGGTGGTATAACGGTTAACGTAGCTGCCTTCCAAGCAGTTGACCCGGGTTCGACTCCCGGCCGACGCATGAAAGTTTTAAAATCTTTTGTTCTTTGAACAATTAAATAAACTCGGATACACGACTCGCCATGCCCTCCTCTCGTAGCGTCGGTGGTATAACGGTTAGCATAGCTGCCTTAAAAGCAGTTGACCCGGGTTTGACTCCCGGCCGACGCATGAAATTTTTAAAATCTTTTGATCTTTGAACAATTAAATAAACTCGGATACACGACTCGCCATGCCCTCCTCTCGTAGCGTCAGTGGTATAACGGTTAGCATAGCTGCCTTCCAAGCAGTTGACCCGGGTTCGACTCCCGGCCGACGCATGAAATTTTTAAAATCTTTTGTTCTTTGAACAATTAAATAAACTCGGATACACGACTCGCCATGCCCTCCTCTCGTAGCGTCGGTGGTATAACGGTTAGCATAGCTGCCTTCCAAGCAGTTGACCCGGGTTCGACTCCCGGCCGACGCATGAAATTTTTAAAATCTTTTGATCTTTGGACAATTAAATAAACTCGCATATACGATACGCCATGCCCTCCTCTCGTAGCGTCGGTGGTATAACGGTTAGCATAGCTGCCTTCCAAGCAGTTGACCCGGGTTCGACTCCCGGCCGACGCAAGAAAGTTTTAAAATCTTTTGATCTTTGAACAATTAAATAAACTCGGATATACGACACGCCGTGCCCTCCTCTTGTAGCGTCGGTGGTATAACGGTTAGCATAGCTGCCTTCCAAGCAGTTGACCCGGGTTCGACTCCCGGCCGACGCAAGAAAGTTTAAAAAATCTTTTGATCTTTGAACAATTAAATAAACTCGGATATACGACACGCCATGCCCTCCTCTCGTAGCGTCGGTGGTATAACGGTTAGCATAGCTGCCTTCCAAGCAGTTGACCCGCGTTCGACTCCCGGCCGACGCATGATATTTAAAAAAATCTTTTGATCTTTGAACAATTAAATAAACTCGGATATACGACACGCCATGCCCTCCTCTCGTAGCGTCGGTGGTATAACGGTTAGCATAGCTGCCTTCCAAGCAGTTGACCCGGGTTCGACTCCCGGCCCACGCATGAAAGTTTAAAAAATCTTTTGATCTTTGAACAATTAAATAAACTCGCATATACGACACGCCATGCCCTCCTCTCGTAGCGTCGGTGGTATAACGGTTAGCATAGCTGCCTTCCAAGCAGTTGACCCGGGTTCGACTCCCAGCCGACGCATGAAAGTTTAAAAAATCTTTTGATCTTTGAACAATTAAATAAACTCGGATATACGACACGCCATGCCCTCCTCTCGTAGCGTCGGTGGTATAACGGTTAGCATAGCTGCCTTCCAAGCAGTTGACCCGGGTTTGACTCCCGGCCGACGCATGAAATTTTTAAAATTTTTTGATCTTTGAACAATTAAATAAACTCGGATACACGACTCGCCATGCCCTCCTCTCGTAGAGTCAGTGGTATAACGGTTAGCATAGCTGCCTTCCAAGCAGTTGACCCGGGTTCGACTCCCGTTCGGCGCATGAAATTTTTAAAATCTTTTGTTCGTTGAACAATTAAATAAACTCGGATACACGACTCGCCATGCCCTCCTCTCGTAGCGTCAGTGGTATAACGGTTAGCATAGCTGCCTTCCAAGCAGTTGACCCGGGTTCGACTCCCGGCCGACGCATGAAATTTTTAAAATCTTTTGTTCTTTGAACAATTAAATAAACTCGGATACACGACTCGCCATGCCCTCCTCTCGTAGCGTCGGTGGTATAACGGTTAGCATAGCTGCCTTCCAAGCAGTTGACCCGGGTTCGACTCCCGGCCGACGCATGAAATTTTTAAAATCTTTTGATCTTTGGACAATTAAATAAACTCGCATATACGATACGCCATGCCCTCCTCTCGTAGCGTCGGTGGTATAACGGTTAGCATAGCTGCCTTCCAAGCAGTTGACCCGGGTTCGACTCCCGGCCGACGCAAGAAAGTTTTAAAATCTTTTGATCTTTGAACAATTAAATAAACTCGGATATACGACACGCCGTGTCCTCCTCTTGTAGCGTCGGTGGTATAACGGTTAGCATAGCTGCCTTCCAAGCAGTTGACCCGGGTTCGACTCCCGGCCGACGCAAGAAAGTTTAAAAATCTTTTGATCTTTGAACAATTATAAACTCGGATATACGACACGCCATGCCCTCCTCTCGTAGCGTCGGTGGTATAACGGTTAGCATAGCTGCCTTCCAAGCAGTTGACCCGGGTTTGACTCCCGGCCGACGCATGAAATTTTTAAAATTTTTTGATCTTTGAACAATTAAATAAACTCGGATACACGACTCGCCATGCCCTCCTCTCGTAGAGTCAGTGGTATAACGGTTAGCATAGCTGCCTTCCAAGCAGTTGACCCGGGTTCGACTCCCGGCCGGCGCATGAAATTTTTAAAATCTTTTGTTCGTTGAACAATTAAATAAACTCGGATACACGACTCGCCATGCCCTCCTCTCGTAGCGTCAGTGGTATAACGGTTAGCATAGCTGCCTTCCAAGCAGTTGACCCGGGTTCGACTCCCGGCCGACGCATGAAATTTTTAAAATCTTTTGTTCTTTGAACAATTAAATAAACTCGGATACACGACTCGCCATGCCCACCTCTCGTAGCGTCGGTGGTATAACGGTTAGCATAGCTGCCTTCCAAGCAGTTGACCCGGGTTCGACTCCCGGCCGACGCATGAAATTTTTAAAATCTTTTGATCTTTGGACAATTAAATAAACTCGCATATACGATACGCCATGCCCTCCTCTCGTAGCGTCGGTGGTATAACGGTTAGCATAGCTGCCTTCCAAGCAGTTGACCCGGGTTCGACTCCCGGCCGACGCAAGAAAGTTTAAAAAATCTTTTGATCTTTGAACAATTAAATAAACTCGGATATACGACACGCCATGCCCTCCTCTCGTAGCGTCGGTGGTATAACGGTTAGCATAGCTGCCTTCCAAGCAGTTGACCCGGGTTCGACTCCCGGCCGACGCAAGGAAGTTAAAAAAATCTTTTGATCTTTGAACAATTAAATAAACTCGGATATACGACACGCCATGCCCTCCTCTCGTAGCGTCGGTGGTATAACGGTTAGCATAGCTGCCTTCCAAGCAGTTGACCCGGGTTCGACTCCCGGCCGACGCAAGAAAGTTTAAAAATCTTTTGATCTTTGAACAATTAAATAAACTCGGATATACGACACGCCATGCCCTCCTCTCGTAGCGTCGGTGGTATAACGGTTAGCATAGCTGCCTTCCAAGCAGTTGACCCGGGTTCGACTCCCGGCCGACGCAAGGAAGTTAAAAAAGTCTTTTGATCTTTGAACAATTAAATAAACTCGGATATACGACACGCCATGCCCTCCTCTCGTAGCGTCGGTGGTATGACGGTTAGCATAGCTGCCTTCCAAGCAGTTGACCCGGGTTCGACTCCCGGCCGACGCAAGAAAGTTTTAAAATCTTTTGTTCTTTGAACAATTAAATAAACTCGGATACACGACTCGCCATGCCCTCCTCTCGTTGCGTCGGTGGTATAACGGTTAGCATAGCTGCCTTCCAAGCAGTTGACCCGGGTTCGACTCCCGGCCGACGCAAGGAAGTTTAAAAATCTTTTGATCTTTGAACAATTAAATAAACTCGGATACACGACTCGCCATGCCCTCCTCTCGTAGCGTCGGTGGTATAACGGTTAGCATAGCTGCCTTCCAAGCAGTTGACCCGGGTTCGACTCCCGGCCGACGCATGAAATTTTTTAAAATCTTTTGATCTTTGGACAATTAAATAAACTCGCACATACGATACGCCATGCCCTCCTCTCGTAGCGTCGGTGGTATAACGGTTAGCATAGCTGCCTTCCAAGCAGTTGACCCGGGTTCGACTCCCGGCCGACGCAAGAAAGTTTAAAAAATCTTTTGATCTTTGAACAATTAAATAAACTCGGATATACGACACGCCATGCCCTCCTCTCGTAGCGTCGGTGGTATAACGGTTAGCATAGCTGCCTTCCAAGCAGTTGACCCGGGTTCGACTCCCGGCCGACGCAAGGAAGTTAAAAAAATCTTTTGATCTTTGAACAATTAAATAAACTCGGATATACGACACGCCATGCCCTCCTCTCGTAGCGTCGGTGGTATAACGGTTAGCATAGCTGCCTTCCAAGCAGTTGACCCGGGTTCGACTCCCGGCCGACGCAAGAAAGTTTAAAAAATCTTTTGATCTTTGAACAATTAAATAAACTCGGATATACGACACGCCATGCCCTCCTCTCGTAGCGTCGGTGGTATAACGGTTAGCATAGCTGCCTTCCAAGCAGTTGACCCGGGTTCGACTCCCGGCCGACGCAAGGAAGTTAAAAAAATCTTTTGATCTTTGAACAATTAAATAAACTCGGATATACGACACGCCATGCCCTCCTCTCGTAGCGTCGGTGGTATGACGGTTAGCATAGCTGCCTTCCAAGCAGTTGACCCGGGTTCGACTCCCGGCCGACGCAAGAAAGTTTTAAAATCTTTTGTTCTTTGAACAATTAAATAAACTCGGATACACGACTCGCCATGCCCTCCTCTCGTAGCGTCGGTGGTATAACGGTTAGCATAGCTGCCTTCCAAGCAGTTGACCCGGGTTCGACTCCCGGCCGACGCAAGGAAGTTTAAAAATCTTTTGATCTTTGAACAATTAAATAAACTCGGATACACGACACGCCATGCCCTCCTCTCGTAGCGTCGGTGGTATGACGGTTAGCATAGCTGCCTTCCAAGCAGTTGACCCGGGTTCGACTCCCGGCCGACGCAAGAAAGTTTTAAAATCTTTTGTTCTTTGAACAATTAAATAAACTCGGATACACGACTCGCCATGCCCTCCTCTCGTAGCGTCGGTGGTATAACGGTTAGCATAGCTGCCTTCCAAGCAGTTGACCCGGGTTCGACTCCCGGCCGACGCATGAAATTTTTTAAAATATTTTGATCTTTGAACAATTAAATAAACTCGGATACACGACTCGCCATGCCCTCCTCTCGTAGCGTCGGTGGTGTAACGGTTAGCATAGCTGCCTTCCAAGCAGTTGACCCGGGTTCGACTCCCGGCCGACGCATGAAATTTTTTAAAATCTTTTGTTCTTTGAACAATTAAATAAACTCGGATACACGACTCGCCATGCCCTCCTCTCGTAGCGTCGGTGGTATAAAGGTTAGCATAGCTGCCTTCCAAGCAGTTGACCCGGGTTCGACTCCCGGCCGACGCATGAAAGTTTTAAAATCTTTTGTTCTTTGAACAATTAAATAAACTCGGATACACGACTCGCCATGCCCTCCTCTCGTAGCGTCGGTGGTATAACGGTTAGCATAGCTGCCTTAAAAGCAGTTGACCCGGGTTTGACTCCCGGCCGACGCATGAAATTTTTAAAATCTTTTGATCTTTGAACAATTAAATAAACTCGGATACACGACTCGCCATGCCCTCCTCTCGTAGCGTCAGTGGTATAACGGTTAGCATAGCTGCCTTCCAAGCAGTTGACCCGGGTTCGACTCCCGGCCGACGCATGAAATTTTTAAAATCTTTTGTTCTTTGAACAATTAAATAAACTCGGATACACGACTCGCCATGCCCTCCTCTCGTAGCGTCGGTGGTATAACGGTTAGCATAGCTGCCTTCCAAGCAGTTGACCCGGGTTCGACTCCCGGCCGACGCATGAAATTTTTAAAATCTTTTGATCTTTGGACAATTAAATAAACTCGCATATACGATACGCCATGCCCTCCTCTCGTAGCGTCGGTGGTATAACGGTTAGCATAGCTGCCTTCCAAGCAGTTGACCCGGGTTCGACTCCCGGCCGACGCAAGAAAGTTTTAAAATCTTTTGATCTTTGAACAATTAAATAAACTCGGATATACGACACGCCGTGCCCTCCTCTTGTAGCGTCGGTGGTATAACGGTTAGCATAGCTGCCTTCCAAGCAGTTGACCCGGGTTCGACTCCCGGCCGACGCAAGAAAGTTTAAAAAATCTTTTGATCTTTGAACAATTAAATAAACTCGGATATACGACACGCCATGCCCTCCTCTCGTAGCGTCGGTGGTATAACGGTTAGCATAGCTGCCTTCCAAGCAGTTGACCCGGGTTCGACTCCCGGCCGACGCATGATATTTAAAAAAATCTTTTGATCTTTGAACAATTAAATAAACTCGGATATACGACACGCCATGCCCTCCTCTCGTAGCGTCGGTGGTATAACGGTTAGCATAGCTGCCTTCCAAGCAGTTGACCCGGGTTCGACTCCCGGCCCACGCATGAAAGTTTAAAAAATCTTTTGATCTTTGAACAATTAAATAAACTCGGATATACGACACGCCATGCCCTCCTCTCGTAGCGTCGGTGGTATAACGGTTAGCATAGCTGCCTTCCAAGCAGTTGACCCGGGTTTGACTCCCGGCCGACGCATGAAATTTTTAAAATTTTTTGATCTTTGAACAATTAAATAAACTCGGATACACGACTCGCCATGCCCTCCTCTCGTAGAGTCAGTGGTATAACGGTTAGCATAGCTGCCTTCCAAGCAGTTGACCCGGGTTCGACTCCCGGCCGGCGCATGAAATTTTTTAAAATCTTTTGTTCGTTGAACAATTAAATAAACTCGGATACACGACTCGCCATGCCCTCCTCTCGTAGCGTCGGTGGTATAACGGTTAGCATAGCTGCCTTCCAAGCAGTTGACCCGGGTTCGACTCCCGGCCGACGCATGAAATTTTTAAAATCTTTTGATCTTTGGACAATTAAATAAACTCGCATATACGATACGCCATGCCCTCCTCTCGTAGCGTCGGTGGTATAACGGTTAGCATAGCTGCCTTCCAAGCAGTTGACCCGGGTTCGACTCCCGGCCGACGCAAGAAAGTTTTAAAATCTTTTGATCTTTGAACAATTAAATAAACTCGGATATACGACACGCCGTGTCCTCCTCTTGTAGCGTCGGTGGTATAACGGTTAGCATAGCTGCCTTCCAAGCAGTTGACCCGGGTTCGACTCCCGGCCGACGCAAGAAAGTTTAAAAATCTTTTGATCTTTGAACAATTAAATAAACTCGGATATACGACACGCCATGCCCTCCTCTCGTAGCGTCGGTGGTATAACGGTTAGCATAGCTGCCTTCCAAGCAGTTGACCCGGGTTCGACTCCCGGCCGACGCAAGAAAGTTTAAAAAATCTTTTGATCTTTGAACAATTAAATAAACTCGGATATACGACACGCCATGCCCTCCTCTCGTAGCGTCGGTGGTATAACGGTTAGCATAGCTGCCTTCCAAGCAGTTGACCCGGGTTCGACTCCCGGCCGACGCAAGAAAGTTTAAAATCTTTTGATCTTTGAACAATTAAATAAACTCGGATATACGACACGCCATGCCCTCCTCTCGTAGCGTCGGTGGTATAACGGTTAGCATAGCTGCCTTCCAAGCAGTTGACCCGGGTTCGACTCCCGGCCCACGCATGAAAGTTTAAAAAATCTTTTGATCTTTGAACAATTAAATAAACTCGCATATACGACACGCCATGCCCTCCTCTCGTAGCGTCGGTGGTATAACGGTTAGCATAGCTGCCTTCCAAGCAGTTGACCCGGGTTCGACTCCCAGCCGACGCATGAAAGTTTAAAAAATCTTTTGATCTTTGAACAATTAAATAAACTCGGATATACGACACGCCATGCCCTCCTCTCGTAGCGTCGGTGGTATAACGGTTAGCATAGCTGCCTTCCAAGCAGTTGACCCGGGTTTGACTCCCGGCCGACGCATGAAATTTTTAAAATTTTTTGATCTTTGAACAATTAAATAAACTCGGATACACGACTCGCCATGCCCTCCTCTCGTAGAGTCAGTGGTATAACGGTTAGCATAGCTGCCTTCCAAGCAGTTGACCCGGGTTCGACTCCCGGCCGGCGCATGAAATTTTTAAAATCTTTTGTTCGTTGAACAATTAAATAAACTCGGATACACGACTCGCCATGCCCTCCTCTCGTAGCGTCAGTGGTATAACGGTTAGCATAGCTGCCTTCCAAGCAGTTGACCCGGGTTCGACTCCCGGCCGACGCATGAAATTTTTAAAATCTTTTGTTCTTTGAACAATTAAATAAACTCGGATACACGACTCGCCATGCCCTCCTCTCGTAGCGTCGGTGGTATAACGGTTAGCATAGCTGCCTTCCAAGCAGTTGACCCGGGTTCGACTCCCGGCCGACGCATGAAATTTTTAAAATCTTTTGATCTTTGGACAATTAAATAAACTCGCATATACGATACGCCATGCCCTCCTCTCGTAGCGTCGGTGGTATAACGGTTAGCATAGCTGCCTTCCAAGCAGTTGACCCGGGTTCGACTCCCGGCCGACGCAAGAAAGTTTAAAAAATCTTTTGATCTTTGAACAATTAAATAAACTCGGATATACGACACGCCATGCCCTCCTCTCGTAGCGTCGGTGGTATAACGGTTAGCATAGCTGCCTTCCAAGCAGTTGACCCGGGTTCGACTCCCGGCCGACGCAAGGAAGTTTAAAAAAATCTTTTGATCTTTGAACAATTAAATAAACTCGGATATACGACACGCCATGCCCTCCTCTCGTAGCGTCGGTGGTATAACGGTTAGCATAGCTGCCTTCCAAGCAGTTGACCCGGGTTCGACTCCCGGCCGACGCAAGAAAGTTTAAAAATCTTTTGATCTTTGAACAATTATATAAACTCGGATATACGACACGCCATGCCCTCCTCTCGTAGCGTCGGTGGTATAACGGTTAGCATAGCTGCCTTCCAAGCAGTTGACCCGGGTTCGACTCCCGGCCGACGCAAGAAAGTTTAAAAATCTTTTGATCTTTGAACAATTAAATAAACTCGGATATACGACACGCCATGCCCTCCTCTCGTAGCGTCGGTGGTATGACGGTTAGCATAGCTGCCTTCCAAGCAGTTGACCCGGGTTCGACTCCCGGCCGACGCAAGAAAGTTTTAAAATCTTTTGTTCTTTGAACAATTAAATAAACTCGGATACACGACTCGCCATGCCCTCCTCTCGTAGCGTCGGTGGTATAACGGTTAGCATAGCTGCCTTCCAAGCAGTTGACCCGGGTTCGACTCCCGGCCGACGCATGAAATTTTTAAAATATTTTGATCTTTGAACAATTAAATATACTCGGATACACGACTCGCCATGCCCTCCTATCGTAGCGTCGGTGGTGTAACGGTTAGCATAGCTGCCTTCCAAGCAGTTGACCCGGGTTCGACTCCCGGCCGACGCATGAAATTTTTAAAATCTTTTGTTCTTTGAACAATTAAATAAACTCGGATACACGACTCGCCATGCCCTCCTCTCGTAGCGTCGGTGGTATAACGGTTAGCATAGCTGCCTTCCAAGCAGTTGACCCGGGTTCGACTCCCGGCCGACGCATGAAAGTTTTAAAATCTTTTGTTCTTTGAACAATTAAATAAACTCGGATACACGACTCGCCATGCCCTCCTCTCGTAGCGTCGGTGGTATAACGGTTAGCATAGCTGCCTTAAAAGCAGTTGACCCGGGTTTGACTCCCGGCCGACGCATGAAATTTTTAAAATCTTTTGATCTTTGAACAATTAAATAAACTCGGATACACGACTCGCCATGCCCTCCTCTCGTAGCGTCAGTGGTATAACGGTTAGCATAGCTGCCTTCCAAGCAGTTGACCCGGGTTCGACTCCCGGCCGACGCATGAAATTTTTAAAATCTTTTGTTCTTTGAACAATTAAATAAACTCGGATACACGACTCGCCATGCCCTCCTCTCGTAGCGTCGGTGGTATAACGGTTAGCATAGCTGCCTTCCAAGCAGTTGACCCGGGTTCGACTCCCGGCCGACGCATGAAATTTTTAAAATCTTTTGATCTTTGGACAATTAAATAAACTCGCATATACGATACGCCATGCCCTCCTCTCGTAGCGTCGGTGGTATAACGGTTAGCATAGCTGCCTTCCAAGCAGTTGACCCGGGTTCGACTCCCGGCCGACGCAAGAAAGTTTTAAAAAATCTTTTGATCTTTGAACAATTAAATAAACTCGGATATACGACACGCCATGCCCTCCTCTCGTAGCGTCGGTGGTATAACGGTTAGCATAGCTGCCTTCCAAGCAGTTGACCCGGGTTCGACTCCCGGCCGACGCAAGGAAGTTTAAAAATCTTTTGATCTTTGAACAATTAAATAAACTCGGATATACGACACGCCATGCCCTCCTCTCGTAGCGTCGGTGGTATAACGGTTAGCATAGCTGCCTTCCAAGCAGTTGACCCGGGTTCGACTCCCGGCCGACGCAAGAAAGTTTAAAAATCTTTTGATCTTTGAACAATTATATAAACTCGGATATACGACACGCCATGCCCTCCTCTCGTAGCGTCGGTGGTATAACGGTTAGCATAGCTGCCTTCCAAGCAGTTGACCCGGGTTCGACTCCCGGCCGACGCAAGAAAGTTTAAAAATCTTTTGATCTTTGAACAATTAAATAAACTCGGATATACGACACGCCATGCCCTCCTCTCGTAGCGTCGGTGGTATGACGGTTAGCATAGCTGCCTTCCAAGCAGTTGACCCGGGTTCGACTCCCGGCCGACGCAAGAAAGTTTTAAAATCTTTTGTTCTTTGAACAATTAAATAAACTCGGATACACGACTCGCCATGCCCTCCTCTCGTAGCGTCGGTGGTATAACGGTTAGCATAGCTGCCTTCCAAGCAGTTGACCCGGGTTCGACTCCCGGCCGACGCATGAAATTTTTAAAATATTTTGATCTTTGAACAATTAAATAAACTCGGATACACGACTCGCCATGCCCTCCTCTCGTAGCGTCGGTGGTGTAACGGTTAGCATAGCTGCCTTCCAAGCAGTTGACCCGGGTTCGACTCCCGGCCGACGCATGAAATTTTTAAAATCTTTTGTTCTTTGAACAATTAAATAAACTCGGATACACGACTCGCCATGCCCTCCTCTCGTAGCGTCGGTGGTATAACGGTTAGCATAGCTGCCTTAAAAGCAGTTGACCCGGGTTTGACTCCCGGCCGACGCATGAAATTTTTAAAATCTTTTGATCTTTGAACAATTAAATAAACTCGGATACACGACTCGCCATGCCCTCCTCTCGTAGCGTCAGTGGTATAACGGTTAGCATAGCTGCCTTCCAAGCAGTTGACCCGGGTTCGACTCCCGGCCGACGCATGAAATTTTTAAAATCTTTTGTTCTTTGAACAATTAAATAAACTCGGATACACGACTCGCCATGCCCTCCTCTCGTAGCGTCGGTGGTATAACGGTTAGCATAGCTGCCTTCCAAG
Source organism: Hylyphantes graminicola (assembly GCA_023701765.1). Taxonomy (NCBI): domain Eukaryota; kingdom Metazoa; phylum Arthropoda; class Arachnida; order Araneae; family Linyphiidae; genus Hylyphantes; species Hylyphantes graminicola. The sequence continues at coordinate 24,789,509 of CM043112.1, forward strand.
CAGTTGACCCGGGTTCGACTCCCGGCCGACGCATGAAATTTTTAAAATCTTTTGATCTTTGGACAATTAAATAAACTCGCATATACGATACGCCATGCCCTCCTCTCGTAGCGTCGGTGGTATAACGGTTAGCATAGCTGCCTTCCAAGCAGTTGACCCGGGTTCGACTCCCGGCCGACGCAAGAAAGTTTTAAAATCTTTTGATCTTTGAACAATTAAATAAACTCGGATATACGACACGCCGTGCCCTCCTCTTGTAGCGTCGGTGGTATAACGGTTAGCATAGCTGCCTTCCAAGCAGTTGACCCGGGTTCGACTCCCGGCCGACACAAGAAAGTTTAAAAAATCTTTTGATCTTTGAACAATTAAATAAACTCGGATATACGACACGCCATGCCCTCCTCTCGTAGCGTCGGTGGTATAACGGTTAGCATAGCTGCCTTCCAAGCAGTTGACCCGGGTTCGACTCCCGGCCGACGCATGATATTTAAAAAAATCTTTTGATCTTTGAACAATTAAATAAACTCGGATATACGACACGCCATGCCCTCCTCTCGTAGCGTCGGTGGTATAACGGTTAGCATAGCTGCCTTCCAAGCAGTTGACCCTGGTTCGACTCCCGGCCCACGCATGAAAGTTTAAAAAATCTTTTGATCTTTGAACAATTAAATAAACTCGCATATACGACACGCCATGCCCTCCTCTCGTAGCGTCGGTGGTATAACGGTTAGCATAGCTGCCTTCCAAGCAGTTGACCCGGGTTCGACTCCCAGCCGACGCATGAAAGTTTAAAAAATCTTTTGATCTTTGAACAATTAAATAAACTCGGATATACGACACGCCATGCCCTCCTCTCGTAGCGTCGGTGGTATAACGGTTAGCATAGCTGCCTTCCAAGCAGTTGACCCGGGTTTGACTCCCGGCCGACGCATGAAATTTTTAAAATTTTTTGATCTTTGAACAATTAAATAAACTCGGATACACGACTCGCCATGCCCTCCTCTCGTAGCGTCAGTGGTATAACGGTTAGCATAGCTGCCTTCCAAGCAGTTGACCCGGGTTCGACTCCCGGCCGGCGCATGAAAATTTAAAATCTTTTGTTCTTTGAACAATTAAATAAACTCGGATACACGACTCGCCATGCCCTCCTCTCGTAGCGTCGGTGGTATAACGGTTAGCATAGCTGCCTTCCAAGCAGTTGAAACGGGTTCGACTCCCGGCCGACGCATGAAATTTTTAAAATCTTTTGATCTTTGGACAATTAAATAAACTCTGATATACGATACGCCATGCCCTCCTCTCGTAGCGTCGGTGGTATAACGGTTAGCATAGCTGCCTTTCAAGCAGTTGACCCGGGTTCGACTCCCGGCCGACGCAAGAAAGTTTTAAAATCTTTTGATCTTTGAACAATTAAATAAACTCGGATATACGACACGCCATGCCCTCCTCTCGTAGCGTCGGTGGTATAACGGTTAGCATAGCTGCCTTCCAAGCAGTTGACCCGGGTTCGACTCCCGGCCGACGCAAGAAAGTTTTAAAATCTTTTGATCTTTGAACAATTAAATAAACTCGGATACACGACTCGCCATGCCCTCCTCTCGTAGCGTCGGTGGTATAACGGTTAGCATAGCTGCCTTCCAAGCAGTTGACCCGGGTTCGACTCCCGGCCGACGCATGAAATTTTTAAAATCTTTTGATCTTTGAACAATTAAATAAACTCGGATACACGACTCGCCATGCCCTCCTCTCGTAGCGTCGGTGGTATAACGGTTAGCATAGCTGCCTTCCAAGCAGTTGACCCGGGTTCGACTCCCGGCCGACGCATGAAAGTTTTTAAAATCTTTTGTTCTTTGAACAATTAAATAAACTCGGATACACGACTCGCCATGCCCTCCTCTCGTAGCGTCGGTGGTATAACGGTTAGCATAGCTGCCTTCCAAGCAGTTGACCCGGGTTTGACTCCCGGCCGACGCATGAAATTTTTAAAATCTTTTGTTCTTTGAACAATTAAATAAACTCGGATACACGACTCGCCATGCCCTCCTCTCGTAGCGTCGGTGGTATAACGGTTAGCATAGCTGCCTTCCAAGCAGTTGACCCGGGTTTGACTCCCGGCCGACGCATGAAATTTTTAAAATCTTTTGATCTTTGAACAATTAAATAAACTCGGATACACGACTCGCCATGCCCTCCTCTCGTAGCGTCAGTGGTATAACGGTTAGCATAGCTGCCTTCCAAGCAGTTGACCCGGGTTCGACTCCCGGCCGACGCATGAAATTTTTAAAATCTTTTGTTCTTTGAACAATTAAATAAACTCGGATACACGACTCGCCATGCCCTCCTCTCGTAGCGTCGGTGGTATAACGGTTAGCATAGCTGCCTTCCAAGCAGTTGACCCGGGTTCGACTCCCGGCCGACGCATGAAATTTTTAAAATCTTTTGATCTTTGAACAATTAAATAAACTCGCATATACGATACGCCATGCCCTCCTCTCGTAGCGTCGGTGGTATAACGGTTAGCATAGCTGCCTTCCAAGCAGTTGACCCGGGTTCGACTCCCGGCCGACGCAAGAAAGTTTTAAAATCTTTTGATCTTTGAACAATTAAATAAACTCGGATATACGACACGCCGTGTCCTCCTCTCGTAGCGTCGGTGGTATAACGGTTAGCATAGCTGCCTTCCAAGCAGTTGACCCGGGTTCGACTCCCGGCCGACGCAAGAAAGTTTTAAAAAATCTTTTGATCTTTGAACAATTAAATAAACTCGGATATACGACACGCCATGCCCTCCTCTCGTAGCGTCGGTGGTATAACGGTTAGCATAGCTGCCTTCCAAGCAGTTGACCCGGGTTCGACTCCCGGCCGACACATGAAAGTTTAAAAATCTTTTGATCTTTGAACAATTAAATAAACTCGGATATACGACACGCCATGCCCTCCTCTCGTAGCGTCGGTGGTATAACGGTTAGCATAGCTGCCTTCCAAGCAGTTGACCCGGGTTCGAATCCCGGCCGACGCATGAAAGTTTAAAAAAATCTTTTGATCTTTGAACAATTAAATAAACTCGCATATACGACACGCCATGCCCTCCTCTCGTAGCGTCGGTGGTATAACGGTTAGCATAGCTGCCTTCCAAGCAGTTGACCCGGGTTCGACTCCCGGCCGACGCATGAAAGTTTAAAAAATCTTTTGATCTTTGAACAATTAAATAAACTCGGATATACGACACGCCATGCCCTCCTCTCGTAGCGTCGGTGGTATAACGGTTAGCATAGCTGCCTTCCAAGCAGTTGACCCGGGTTCGACTCCCGGCCGACGCATGAAATTTTTAAAATCTTTTGATCTTTGAACAATTAAATAAACTCGGATACACGACACGCCATGCCCTCCTCTCGTAGCGTCGGTGGTATAACGGTTAGCATAGCTGCCTTCCAAGCAGTTGACCCGGGTTCGACTCCCGGCCGACGCATGAAATTTTAAAATCTTTTGATCTTTGAACAATTAAATAAACTCGGATACACGACTCGCCATGCCCTCCTCTCGTAGCGTCGGTGGTATAACGGTTAGCATAGCTGCCTTCCAAGCAGTTGAAACGGGTTCGACTCCCGGCCGACGCATGAAATTTTTAAAATCTTTTGATCTTTGGACAATTAAATAAACTCGGATATACGATACGCCATGCCCTCCTCTCGTAGCGTCGGTGGTATAACGGTTAGCATAGCTGCCTTCCAAGCAGTTGACCCGGGTTCGACTCCCGGCCGACGCAAGAAAGTTTTAAAATCTTTTGATCTTTGAACAATTAAATAAACTCGGATATACGACACGCCATGCCCTCCTCTCGTAGCGTCGGTGGTATAACGGTTAGCATAGCTGCCTTCCAAGCAGTTGACCCGGGTTCGACTCCCGGCCGACGCATGAAATTTTTAAAATCTTTTGTTCTTTGAACAATTAAATAAACTCGGATACACGACTCGCCATGCCCTCCTCTCGTAGCGTCGGTGGTATAACGGTTAGCATAGCTGCCTTCCAAGCAGTTGACCCGGGTTCGACTCCCGGCCGACGCATGAAAGTTTTAAAAATCTTTTGATCTTTGGACAATTAAATAAACTCGCATATACGATACGCCATGCCCTCCTCTCGTAGCGTCGGTGGTATAACGGTTAGCATAGCTGCCTTCCAAGCAGTTGACCCGGGTTCGACTCCCGGCCGACGCAAGAAAGTTTTAAAATCTTTTGATCTTTGAACAATTGAATAAACTCGGATATACGACACGCCGTGCCCTCCTCTTGTAGCGTCGGTGGTATAACGGTTAGCATAGCTGCCTTCCAAGCAGTTGACCCGGGTTCGACTCCCGGCCGACGCAAGAAAGTTTAAAAAATCTTTTGATCTTTGAACAATTAAATAAACTCGGATATACGACACGCCATGCCCTCCTCTCGTAGCGTCGGTGGTATAACGGTTAGCATAGCTGCCTTCCAAGCAGTTGACCCGGGTTCGACTCCCGGCCGACGCATGAAATTTTTAAAATCTTTTGTTCTTTGAACAATTGAATAAACTCGGATATACGACACGCCGTGCCCTCCTCTTGTAGCGTCGGTGGTATAACGGTTAGCATAGCTGCCTTCCAAGCAGTTGACCCGGGTTCGACTCCCGGCCGACGCATGAAAGTTTTAAAATCTTTTGATCTTTGGACAATTAAATAAACTCGCATATACGATACGCCATGCCCTCCTCTCGTAGCGTCGGTGGTATAACGGTTAGCATAGCTGCCTTCCAAGCAGTTGACCCAGGTTCGTCTCCCGGCCGACGCAAGAAAGTTTTAAAATCTTTTGATCTTTGAACAATTGAATAAACTCGGATATACGACACGCCGTGCCCTCCTCTTGTAGCGTCGGTGGTATAACGGTTAGCATAGCTGCCTTCCAAGCAGTTGACCCGGGTTCGACTCCCGGCCGACGCAAGAAAGTTTAAAAAATCTTTTGATCTTTGAACAATTAAATAAACTCGGATATACGACACGCCATGCCCTCCTCTCGTAGCGTCGGTGGTATAACGGTTAGCATAGCTGCCTTCCAAGCAGTTGACCCGGGTTCGACTCCCGGCCCACGCATGAAAGTTTAAAAAATCTTTTGATCTTTGAACAATTAAATAAACTCGCATATACGACACGCCATGCCCTCCTCTCGTAGCGTCGGTGGTATAACGGTTAGCATAGCTGCCTTCCAAGCAGTTGACCCGGGTTCGACTCCCAGCCGACGCATGAAAGTTTAAAAAATCTTTTGATCTTTGAACAATTAAATAAACTCGGATATACGACACGCCATGCCCTCCTCTCGTAGCGTCGGTGGTATAACGGTTAGCATAGCTGCCTTCCAAGCAGTTGACCCGGGTTTGACTCCCGGCCGACGCATGAAATTTTTAAAATTTTTTGATCTTTGAACAATTAAATAAACTCGGATACACGACTCGCCATGCCCTCCTCTCGTAGAGTCAGTGGTATAACGGTTAGCATAGCTGCCTTCCAAGCAGTTGACCCGGGTTCGACTCCCGTTCGGCGCATGAAATTTTTAAAATCTTTTGTTCGTTGAACAATTAAATAAACTCGGATACACGACTCGCCATGCCCTCCTCTCGTAGCGTCAGTGGTATAACGGTTAGCATAGCTGCCTTCCAAGCAGTTGACCCGGGTTCGACTCCCGGCCGACGCATGAAATTTTTAAAATCTTTTGTTCTTTGAACAATTAAATAAACTCGGATACACGACTCGCCATGCCCTCCTCTCGTAGCGTCGGTGGTATAACGGTTAGCATAGCTGCCTTCCAAGCAGTTGACCCGGGTTCGACTCCCGGCCGACGCATGAAATTTTTAAAATCTTTTGATCTTTGGACAATTAAATAAACTCGCATATACGATACGCCATGCCCTCCTCTCGTAGCGTCGGTGGTATAACGGTTAGCATAGCTGCCTTCCAAGCAGTTGACCCGGGTTCGACTCCCGGCCGACGCAAGAAAGTTTTAAAATCTTTTGATCTTTGAACAATTAAATAAACTCGGATATACGACACGCCGTGTCCTCCTCTTGTAGCGTCGGTGGTATAACGGTTAGCATAGCTGCCTTCCAAGCAGTTGACCCGGGTTCGACTCCCGGCCGACGCAAGAAAGTTTAAAAATCTTTTGATCTTTGAACAATTATATAAACTCGGATATACGACACGCCATGCCCTCCTCTCGTAGCGTCGGTGGTATAACGGTTAGCATAGCTGCCTTCCAAGCAGTTGACCCGGGTTTGACTCCCGGCCGACGCATGAAATTTTTAAAATTTTTTGATCTTTGAACAATTAAATAAACTCGGATACACGACTCGCCATGCCCTCCTCTCGTAGAGTCAGTGGTATAACGGTTAGCATAGCTGCCTTCCAAGCAGTTGACCCGGGTTCGACTCCCGGCCGGCGCATGAAATTTTTAAAATCTTTTGTTCGTTGAACAATTAAATAAACTCGCATACACGACTCGCCATGCCTTCCTCTCGTAGCGTCAGTGGTATAACGGTTAGCATAGCTGCCTTCCAAGCAGTTGACCCGGGTTCGACTCCCGGCCGACGCATGAAATTTTAAAATCTTTTGTTCTTTGAACAATTAAATAAACTCGGATACACGACTCGCCATGCCCACCTCTCGTAGCGTCGGTGGTATAACGGTTAGCATAGCTGCCTTCCAAGCAGTTGACCCGGGTTCGACTCCCGGCCGACGCATGAAATTTTTAAAATCTTTTGATCTTTGGACAATTAAATAAACTCGCATACGATACGCCATGCCCTCCTCTCGTAGCGTCGGTGGTATAACGGTTAGCATAGCTGCCTTCCAAGCAGTTGACCCGGGTTCGACTCCCGGCCGACGCAAGAAAGTTTAAAAAATCTTTTGATCTTTGAACAATTAAATAAACTCGGATATACGACACGCCATGCCCTCCTCTCGTAGCGTCGGTGGTATAACGGTTAGCATAGCTGCCTTCCAAGCAGTTGACCCGGGTTCGACTCCCGGCCGACGCAAGGAAGTTAAAAAATCTTTTGATCTTTGAACAATTAAATAAACTCGGATATACGACACGCCATGCCCTCCTCTCGTAGCGTCGGTGGTATAACGGTTAGCATAGCTGCCTTCCAAGCAGTTGACCCGGGTTCGACTCCCGGCCGACGCAAGAAAGTTTAAAAAATCTTTTGATCTTTGAACAATTAAATAAACTCGGATATACGACACGCCATGCCCTCCTCTCGTAGCGTCGGTGGTATAACGGTTAGCATAGCTGCCTTCCAAGCAGTTGACCCGGGTTCGACTCCCGGCCGACGCAAGGAAGTTAAAAAAATCTTTTGATCTTTGAACAATTAAATAAACTCGGATATACGACACGCCATGCCCTCCTCTCGTAGCGTCGGTGGTATGACGGTTAGCATAGCTGCCTTCCAAGCAGTTGACCCGGGTTCGACTCCCGGCCGACGCAAGAAAGTTTTAAAATCTTTTGTTCTTTGAACAATTAAATAAACTCGGATACACGACTCGCCATGCCCTCCTCTCGTTGCGTCGGTGGTATAACGGTTAGCATAGCTGCCTTCCAAGCAGTTGACCCGGGTTCGACTCCCGGCCGACGCAAGGAAGTTTAAAAATCTTTTGATCTTTGAACAATTAAATAAACTCGGATACACGACTCGCCATGCCCTCCTCTCGTAGCGTCGGTGGTATAACGGTTAGCATAGCTGCCTTCCAAGCAGTTGACCCGGGTTCGACTCCCGGCCGACGCATGAAAGTTTTTAAAATCTTTTGATCTTTGGACAATTAAATAAACTCGCACATACGATACGCCATGCCCTCCTCTCGTAGCGTCGGTGGTATAACGGTTAGCATAGCTGCCTTCCAAGCAGTTGACCCGGGTTCGACTCCCGGCCGACGCAAGAAAGTTTAAAAAATCTTTTGATCTTTGAACAATTAAATAAACTCGGATATACGACACGCCATGCCCTCCTCTCGTAGCGTCGGTGGTATAACGGTTAGCATAGCTGCCTTCCAAGCAGTTGACCCGGGTTCGACTCCCGGCCGACGCAAGGAAGTTAAAAAAATCTTTTGATCTTTGAACAATTAAATAAACTCGGATATACGACACGCCATGCCCTCCTCTCGTAGCGTCGGTGGTATAACGGTTAGCATATCTGCCTTCCAAGCAGTTGACCCGGGTTCGACTCCCGGCCGACGCAAGAAAGTTTAAAAAATCTTTTGATCTTTGAACAATTAAATAAACTCGGATATACGACACGCCATGCCCTCCTCTCGTAGCGTCGGTGGTATAACGGTTAGCATAGCTGCCTTCCAAGCAGTTGACCCGGGTTCGACTCCCGGCCGACGCAAGGAAGTTAAAAAAATCTTTTGATCTTTGAACAATTAAATAAACTCGGATATACGACACGCCATGCCCTCCTCTCGTAGCGTCGGTGGTATGACGGTTAGCATAGCTGCCTTCCAAGCAGTTGACCCGGGTTCGACTCCCGGCCGACGCAAGAAAGTTTTAAAATCTTTTGTTCTTTGAACAATTAAATAAACTCGGATACACGACTCGCCATGCCCTCCTCTCGTAGCGTCGGTGGTATAACGGTTAGCATAGCTGCCTTCCAAGCAGTTGACCCGGGTTCGACTCCCGGCCGACGCAAGGAAGTTTTAAAAATCTTTTGATCTTTGAACAATTAAATAAACTCGGATACACGACACGCCATGCCCTCCTCTCGTAGCGTCGGTGGTATGACGGTTAGCATAGCTGCCTTCCAAGCAGTTGACCCGGGTTCGACTCCCGGCCGACGCAAGAAAGTTTTAAAATCTTTTGTTCTTTGAACAATTAAATAAACTCGGATACACGACTCGCCATGCCCTCCTCTCGTAGCGTCGGTGGTATAACGGTTAGCATAGCTGCCTTCCAAGCAGTTGACCCGGGTTCGACTCCCGGCCGACGCATGAAATTTTTAAAATATTTTGATCTTTGAACAATTAAATAAACTCGGATACACGACTCGCCATGCCCTCCTCTCGTAGCGTCGGTGGTGTAACGGTTAGCATAGCTGCCTTCCAAGCAGTTGACCCGGGTTCGACTCCCGGCCGACGCAAGAAAGTTTAAAAAATCTCTTGATCTTTGAACAATTAAATAAACTCGGATACACGACTCGCCATGCCCTCCTCTCGTAGCGTCGGTGGTATAAAGGTTAGCATAGCTGCCTTCCAAGCAGTTGACCCGGGTTCGACTCCCGGCCGACGCATGAAAGTTTTAAAATCTTTTGTTCTTTGAACAATTAAATAAACTCGGATACACGACTCGCCATGCCCTCCTCTCGTAGCGTCGGTGGTATAACGGTTAGCATAGCTGCCTTAAAAGCAGTTGACCCGGGTTTGACTCCCGGCCGACGCATGAAATTTTAAAATCTTTTGATCTTTGAACAATTAAATAAACTCGGATACACGACTCGCCATGCCCTCCTCTCGTAGCGTCAGTGGTATAACGGTTAGCATAGCTGCCTTCCAAGCAGTTGACCCGGGTTCGACTCCCGGCCGACGCATGAAATTTTTAAAATCTTTTGTTCTTTGAACAATTAAATAAACTCGGATACACGACTCGCCATGCCCTCCTCTCGTAGCGTCGGTGGTATAACGGTTAGCATAGCTGCCTTCCAAGCAGTTGACCCGGGTTCGACTCCCGGCCGACGCATGAAATTTTAAAATCTTTTGATCTTTGGACAATTAAATAAACTCGCATATACGATACGCCATGCCCTCCTCTCGTAGCGTCGGTGGTATAACGGTTAGCATAGCTGCCTTCCAAGCAGTTGACCCGGGTTCGACTCCCGGCCGACGCAAGAAAGTTTTAAAATCTTTTGATCTTTGAACAATTAAATAAACTCGGATATACGACACGCCGTGCCCTCCTCTTGTAGCGTCGGTGGTATAACGGTTAGCATAGCTGCCTTCCAAGCAGTTGACCCGGGTTCGACTCCCGGCCGACGCAAGAAAGTTTAAAAAATCTTTTGATCTTTGAACAATTAAATAAACTCGGATATACGACACGCCATGCCCTCCTCTCGTAGCGTCGGTGGTATAACGGTTAGCATAGCTGCCTTCCAAGCAGTTGACCCGGGTTCGACTCCCGGCCGACGCATGATATTTAAAAAATCTTTTGATCTTTGAACAATTAAATAAACTCGGATATACGACACGCCATGCCCTCCTCTCGTAGCGTCGGTGGTATAACGGTTAGCATAGCTGCCTTCCAAGCAGTTGACCCGGGTTCGACTCCCGGCCCACGCATGAAAGTTTAAAAAATCTTTTGATCTTTGAACAATTAAATAAACTCGGATATACGACACGCCATGCCCTCCTCTCGTAGCGTCGGTGGTATAACGGTTAGCATAGCTGCCTTCCAAGCAGTTGACCCGGGTTTGACTCCCGGCCGACGCATGAAATTTTTAAAATTTTTTGATCTTTGAACAATTAAATAAACTCGGATACACGACTCGCCATGCCCTCCTCTCGTAGAGTCAGTGGTATAACGGTTAGCATAGCTGCCTTCCAAGCAGTTGACCCGGGTTCGACTCCCGGCCGGCGCATGAAATTTTTAAAATCTTTTGTTCGTTGAACAATTAAATAAACTCGGATACACGACTCGCCATGCCCTCCTCTCGTAGCGTCGGTGGTATAACGGTTAGCATAGCTGCCTTCCAAGCAGTTGACCCGGGTTCGACTCCCGGCCGACGCATGAAATTTTTAAAATCTTTTGATCTTTGGACAATTAAATAAACTCGCATATACGATACGCCATGCCCTCCTCTCGTAGCGTCGGTGGTATAACGGTTAGCATAGCTGCCTTCCAAGCAGTTGACCCGGGTTCGACTCCCGGCCGACGCAAGAAAGTTTTAAAATCTTTTGATCTTTGAACAATTAAATAAACTCGGATATACGACACGCCGTGTCCTCCTCTTGTAGCGTCGGTGGTATAACGGTTAGCATAGCTGCCTTCCAAGCAGTTGACCCGGGTTCGACTCCCGGCCGACGCAAGAAAGTTTAAAAATCTTTTGATCTTTGAACAATTATATAAACTCGGATATACGACACGCCATGCCCTCCTCTCGTAGCGTCGGTGGTATAACGGTTAGCATAGCTGCCTTCCAAGCAGTTGACTCGGGTTCGACTCCCGGCCGACGCAAGAAAGTTTAAAAAGTCTTTTGATCTTTGAACAATTAAATAAACTCGGATATACGACACGCCATGCCCTCCTCTCGTAGCGTCGGTGGTATAACGGTTAGCATAGCTGCCTTCCAAGCAGTTGACCCGGGTTCGACTCCCGGCCCACGCATGAAAGTTTAAAAAATCTTTTGATCTTTGAACAATTAAATAAACTCGCATATACGACACGCCATGCCCTCCTCTCGTAGCGTCGGTGGTATAACGGTTAGCATAGCTGCCTTCCAAGCAGTTGACCCGGGTTCGACTCCCAGCCGACGCATGAAAGTTTAAAAAATCTTTTGATCTTTGAACAATTAAATAAACTCGGATATACGACACGCCATGCCCTCCTCTCGTAGCGTCGGTGGTATAACGGTTAGCATAGCTGCCTTCCAAGCAGTTGACCCGGGTTTGACTCCCGGCCGACGCATGAAATTTTTAAAATTTTTTGATCTTTGAACAATTAAATAAACTCGGATACACGACTCGCCATGCCCTCCTCTCGTAGAGTCAGTGGTATAACGGTTAGCATAGCTGCCTTCCAAGCAGTTGACCCGGGTTCGACTCCCGGCCGGCGCATGAAATTTTTAAAATCTTTTGTTCGTTGAACAATTAAATAAACTCGGATACACGACTCGCCATGCCCTCCTCTCGTAGCGTCAGTGGTATAACGGTTAGCATAGCTGCCTTCCAAGCAGTTGACCCGGGTTCGACTCCCGGCCGACGCATGAAATTTTTAAAATCTTTTGTTCTTTGAACAATTAAATAAACTCGGATACACGACTCGCCATGCCCTCCTCTCGTAGCGTCGGTGGTATAACGGTTAGCATAGCTGCCTTCCAAGCAGTTGACCCGGGTTCGACTCCCGGCCGACGCATGAAATTTTTAAAATCTTTTGATCTTTGGACAATTAAATAAACTCGCATATACGATACGCCATGCCCTCCTCTCGTAGCGTCGGTGGTATAACGGTTAGCATAGCTGCCTTCCAAGCAGTTGACCCGGGTTCGACTCCCGGCCGACGCAAGAAAGTTTAAAAAATCTTTTGATCTTTGAACAATTAAATAAACTCGGATATACGACACGCCATGCCCTCCTCTCGTAGCGTCGGTGGTATAACGGTTAGCATAGCTGCCTTCCAAGCAGTTGACCCGGGTTCGACTCCCGGCCGACGCAAGGAAGTTAAAAAAATCTTTTGATCTTTGAACAATTAAATAAACTCGGATATACGACACGCCATGCCCTCCTCTCGTAGCGTCGGTGGTATAACGGTTAGCATAGCTGCCTTCCAAGCAGTTGACCCGGGTTCGACTCCCGGCCGACGCAAGAAAGTTTAAAAATCTTTTGATCTTTGAACAATTATATAAACTCGGATATACGACACGCCATGCCCTCCTCTCGTAGCGTCGGTGGTATAACGGTTAGCATAGCTGCCTTCCAAGCAGTTGACCCGGGTTCGACTCCCGGCCGACGCAAGAAAGTTTAAAAATCTTTTGATCTTTGAACAATTAAATAAACTCGGATATACGACACGCCATGCCCTCCTCTCGTAGCGTCGGTGGTATGACGGTTAGCATAGCTGCCTTCCAAGCAGTTGACCCGGGTTCGACTCCCGGCCGACGCAAGAAAGTTTTAAAATCTTTTGTTCTTTGAACAATTAAATAAACTCGGATACACGACTCGCCATGCCCTCCTCTCGTAGCGTCGGTGGTATAACGGTTAGCATAGCTGCCTTCCAAGCAGTTGACCCGGGTTCGACTCCCGGCCGACGCATGAAATTTTTAAAATATTTTGATCTTTGAACAATTAAATATACTCGGATACACGACTCGCCATGCCCTCCTATCGTAGCGTCGGTGGTGTAACGGTTAGCATAGCTGCCTTCCAAGCAGTTGACCCGGGTTCGACTCCCGGCCGACGCATGAAATTTTTAAAATCTTTTGTTCTTTGAACAATTAAATAAACTCGGATACACGACTCGCCATGCCCTCCTCTCGTAGCGTCGGTGGTATAACGGTTAGCATAGCTGCCTTCCAAGCAGTTGACCCGGGTTCGACTCCCGGCCGACGCATGAAAGTTTTAAAATCTTTTGTTCTTTGAACAATTAAATAAACTCGGATACACGACTCGCCATGCCCTCCTCTCGTAGCGTCGGTGGTATAACGGTTAGCATAGCTGCCTTAAAAGCAGTTGACCCGGGTTTGACTCCCGGCCGACGCATGAAATTTTTAAAATCTTTTGATCTTTGAACAATTAAATAAACTCGGATACACGACTCGCCATGCCCTCCTCTCGTAGCGTCAGTGGTATAACGGTTAGCATAGCTGCCTTCCAAGCAGTTGACCCGGGTTCGACTCCCGGCCGACGCATGAAATTTTTAAAATCTTTTGTTCTTTGAACAATTAAATAAACTCGGATACACGACTCGCCATGCCCTCCTCTCGTAGCGTCGGTGGTATAACGGTTAGCATAGCTGCCTTCCAAGCAGTTGACCCGGGTTCGACTCCCGGCCGACGCATGAAATTTTTTAAAATCTTTTGATCTTTGGACAATTAAATAAACTCGCATATACGATACGCCATGCCCTCCTCTCGTAGCGTCGGTGGTATAACGGTTAGCATAGCTGCCTTCCAAGCAGTTGACCCGGGTTCGACTCCCGGCCGACGCAAGAAAGTTTAAAAAATCTTTTGATCTTTGAACAATTAAATAAACTCGGATATACGACACGCCATGCCCTCCTCTCGTAGCGTCGGTGGTATGACGGTTAGCATAGCTGCCTTCCAAGCAGTTGACCCGGGTTCGACTCCCGGCCGACGCAAGGAAGTTAAAAAAATCTTTTGATCTTTGAACAATTAAATAAACTCGGATATACGACACGCCATGCCCTCCTCTCGTAGCGTCGGTGGTATAACGGTTAGCATAGCTGCCTTCCAAGCAGTTGACCCGGGTTCGACTCCCGGCCGACGCAAGAAAGTTTAAAAATCTTTTGATCTTTGAACAATTATATAAACTCGGATATACGACACGCCATGCCCTCCTCTCGTAGCGTCGGTGGTATAACGGTTAGCATAGCTGCCTTCCAAGCAGTTGACCCGGGTTCGACTCCCGGCCGACGCAAGAAAGTTTAAAAATCTTTTGATCTTTGAACAATTAAATAAACTCGGATATACGACACGCCATGCCCTCCTCTCGTAGCGTCGGTGGTATGACGGTTAGCATAGCTGCCTTCCAAGCAGTTGACCCGGGTTCGACTCCCGGCCGACGCAAGAAAGTTTTAAAATCTTTTGTTCTTTGAACAATTAAATAAACTCGGATACACGACTCGCCATGCCCTCCTCTCGTAGCGTCGGTGGTATAACGGTTAGCATAGCTGCCTTCCAAGCAGTTGACCCGGGTTCGACTCCCGGCCGACGCATGAAATTTTTAAAATATTTTGATCTTTGAACAATTAAATAAACTCGGATACACGACTCGCCATGCCCTCCTCTCGTAGCGTCGGTGGTGTAACGGTTAGCATAGCTGCCTTCCAAGCAGTTGACCCGGGTTCGACTCCCGGCCGACGCATGAAATTTTTAAAATCTTTTGTTCTTTGAACAATTAAATAAACTCGGATACACGACTCGCCATGCCCTCCTCTCGTAGCGTCGGTGGTATAACGGTTAGCATAGCTGCCTTAAAAGCAGTTGACCCGGGTTTGACTCCCGGCCGACGCATGAAATTTTTAAAATCTTTTGATCTTTGAACAATTAAATAAACTCGGATACACGACTCGCCATGCCCTCCTCTCGTAGCGTCAGTGGTATAACGGTTAGCATAGCTGCCTTCCAAGCAGTTGACCCGGGTTCGACTCCCGGCCGACGCATGAAATTTTTAAAATCTTTTGTTCTTTGAACAATTAAATAAACTCGGATACACGACTCGCCATGCCCTCCTCTCGTAGCGTCGGTGGTATAACGGTTAGCATAGCTGCCTTCCAAGCAGTTGACCCGGGTTCGACTCCCGGCCGACGCATGAAATTTTTAAAATCTTTTGATCTTTGGACAATTAAATAAACTCGCATATACGATACGCCATGCCCTCCTCTCGTAGCGTCGGTGGTATAACGGTTAGCATAGCTGCCTTCCAAGCAGTTGACCCGGGTTCGACTCCCGGCCGACGCAAGAAAGTTTTAAAATCTTTTGATCTTTGAACAATTAAATAAACTCGGATATACGACACGCCGTGCCCTCCTCTTGTAGCGTCGGTGGTATAACGGTTAGCATAGCTGCCTTCCAAGCAGTTGACCCGGGTTCGACTCCCGGCCGACACAAGAAAGTTTAAAAAATCTTTTGATCTTTGAACAATTAAATAAACTCGGATATACGACACGCCATGCCCTCCTCTCGTAGCGTCGGTGGTATAACGGTTAGCATAGCTGCCTTCCAAGCAGTTGACCCGGGTTCGACTCCCGCCGACGCATGATATTTAAAAAAATCTTTTGATCTTTGAACAATTAAATAAACTCGGATATACGACACGCCATGCCCTCCTCTCGTAGCGTCGGTGGTATAACGGTTAGCATAGCTGCCTTCCAAGCAGTTGACCCGGGTTCGACTCCCGGCCCACGCATGAAAGTTTAAAAAATCTTTTGATCTTTGAACAATTAAATAAACTCGCATATACGACACGCCATGCCCTCCTCTCGTAGCGTCGGTGGTATAACGGTTAGCATAGCTGCCTTCCAAGCAGTTGACCCGGGTTCGACTCCCAGCCGACGCATGAAAGTTTAAAAAATCTTTTGATCTTTGAACAATTAAATAAACTCGGATATACGACACGCCATGCCCTCCTCTCGTAGCGTCGGTGGTATAACGGTTAGCATAGCTGCCTTCCAAGCAGTTGACCCGGGTTTGACTCCCGGCCGACGCATGAAATTTTTAAAAATTTTTTGATCTTTGAACAATTAAATAAACTCGGATACACGACTCGCCATGCCCTCCTCTCGTAGAGTCAGTGGTATAACGGTTAGCATAGCTGCCTTCCAAGCAGTTGACCCGGGTTCGACTCCCGGCCGGCGCATGAAAATTTAAAATCTTTTGTTCGTTGAACAATTAAATAAACTCGGATACACGACTCGCCATGCCCTCCTCTCGTAGCGTCGGTGGTATAACGGTTAGCATAGCTGCCTTCCAAGCAGTTGAAACGGGTTCGACTCCCGGCCGACGCATGAAATTTTTAAAATCTTTTGATCTTTGGACAATTAAATAAACTCTGATATACGATACGCCATGCCCTCCTCTCGTAGCGTCGGTGGTATAACGGTTAGCATAGCTGCCTTTCAAGCAGTTGACCCGGGTTCGACTCCCGGCCGACGCAAGAAAGTTTTAAAATCTTTTGATCTTTGAACAATTAAATAAACTCGGATATACGACACGCCATGCCCTCCTCTCGTAGCGTCGGTGGTATAACGGTTAGCATAGCTGCCTTCCAAGCAGTTGACCCGGGTTCGACTCCCGGCCGACGCAAGAAAGTTTTAAAATCTTTTGTTCTTTGAACAATTAAATAAACTCGGATACACGACTCGCCATGCCCTCCTCTCGTAGCGTCGGTGGTATAACGGTTAGCATAGCTGCCTTCCAAGCAGTTGACCCGGGTTCGACTCCCGGCCGACGCATGAAATTTTTAAAATATTTTGATCTTTGAACAATTAAATAAACTCGGATACACGACTCGCCATGCCCTCCTCTCGTAGCGTCGGTGGTGTAACGGTTAGCATAGCTGCCTTCCAAGCAGTTGACCCGGGTTCGACTCCCGGCCGACGCATGAAATTTTTAAAATCTTTTGTTCTTTGAACAATTAAATAAACTCGGATACACGACTCGCCATGCCCTCCTCTCGTAGCGTCGGTGGTATAACGGTTAGCATAGCTGCCTTAAAAGCAGTTGACCTGGGTTCGACTCCCGGCCGACGCATGAAAGTTTTAAAATCTTTTGTTCTTTGAACAATTAAATAAACTCGGATACACGACTCGCCATGCCCTCCTCTCGTAGCGTCGGTGGTATAACGGTTAGCATAGCTGCCTTCCAAGCAGTTGACCCGGGTTTGACTCCCGGCCGACGCATGAAATTTTTAAAATCTTTTGTTCTTTGAACAATTAAATAAACTCGGATACACGACTCGCCATGCCCTCCTCTCGTAGCGTCGGTGGTATAACGGTTAGCATAGCTGCCTTAAAAGCAGTTGACCCGGGTTTGACTCCCGGCCGACGCATGAAATTTTTAAAATCTTTTGATCTTTGAACAATTAAATAAACTCGGATACACGACTCGCCATGCCCTCCTCTCGTAGCGTCAGAGGTATAACGGTTAGCATAGCTGCCTTCCAAGCAGTTGACCCGGGTTCGACTCCCGGCCGACGCATGAAATTTTTAAAATCTTTTGTTCTTTGAACAATTAAATAAACTCGGATACACGACTCGCCATGCCCTCCTCTCGTAGCGTCGGTGGTATAACGGTTAGCATAGCTGCCTTCCAAGCAGTTGACCCGGGTTCGACTCCCGGCCGACGCATGAAATTTTTAAAATCTTTTGATCTTTGGACAATTAAATAAACTCGCATATACGATACGCCATGCCCTCCTCTCGTAGCGTCGGTGGTATAACGGTTAGCATAGCTGCCTTCCAAGCAGTTGACCCGGGTTCGACTCCCGGCCGACGCAAGAAAGTTTTAAAATCTTTTGATCTTTGAACAATTAAATAAACTCGGATATACGACACGCCGTGTCCTCCTCTTGTAGCGTCGGTGGTATAACGGTTAGCATAGCTGCCTTCCAAGCAGTTGACCCGGGTTCGACTCCCGGCCGACGCAAGAAAGTTTAAAAAATCTTTTGATCTTTGAACAATTAAATAAACTCGGATATACGACACGCCATGCCCTCCTCTCGTAGCGTCGGTGGTATAACGGTTAGCATAGCTGCCTTCCAAGCAGTTGACCCGGGTTCGACTCCCGGCCGACACATGATATTTAAAAAAATCTTTTGATCTTTGAACAATTAAATAAACTCGGATATACGACACGCCATGCCCTCCTCTCGTAGCGTCGGTGGTATAACGGTTAGCATAGCTGCCTTCCAAGCAGTTGACCCGGGTTCGAATCCCGGCCGACGCATGAAAGTTTAAAAAATCTTTTGATCTTTGAACAATTAAATAAACTCGCATATACGACACGCCATGCCCTCCTCTCGTAGCGTCGGTGGTATAACGGTTAGCATAGCTGCCTTCCAAGCAGTTGACCCGGGTTCGACTCCCAGCCGACGCATGAAAGTTTAAAAAATCTTTTGATCTTTGAACAATTAAATAGACTCGGATATACGACACGCCATGCCCTCCTCTCGTAGCGTCGGTGGTATAACGGTTAGCATAGCTGCCTTCCAAGCAGTTGACCCGGGTTCGACTCCCGGCCGACGCATGAAATTTTTAAAATCTTTTGATCTTTGAACAATTAAATAAACTCGGATACACGACTCGCCATGCCCTCCTCTCGTAGCGTCAGTTGTATAACGGTTAGCATAGCTGCCTTCCAAGCAGTTGACCCGGGTTCGACTCCCGGCCGACGCATGAAATTTTTAAAATCTTTTGATCTTTGAACAATTAAATAAACTCGGATACACGACTCGCCATGCCCTCCTCTCGTAGCGTCGGTGGTATAACGGTTAGCATAGCTGCCTTCCAAGCAGTTGAAACGGGTTCGACTCCCGGCCGACGCATGAAAGTTTTTAAAATCTTTTGATCTTTGAACAATTAAATAAACTCGGATATACGACACGCCATGCCCTCCTCTCGTAGCGTCGGTGGTATAACGGTTAGCATAGCTGCCTTCCAAGCAGTTGACCCGGGTTCGACTCCCGGCCGACGCAAGAAAGTTTTAAAATCTTTGATCTTTGAACAATTAAATAAACTCGGATATACGACTCGCCATGCCCTCCTCTCGTAGCGTCGGTGGTATAACGGTTAGCATAGCTGCCTTCCAAGCAGTTGACCCGGGTTCGACTCCCGGCCGCATGAAATTTTTAAAATCTTTTGATCTTTGAACAATTAAATAAACTCGGATACACGACGCCATGCCTCCTCTCGTAGCGTCGGTGGTATAACGGTTAGCATAGCTGCCTTCCAGCAGTTGACCCGCCGACGCCGACGCAGAAAGTTTTAAAATCTTTTGATATACGGTTAGCACAGCCTTCCCTCCCGCTGGTATAACGGTTTAGCATAGCTGCCTTCCAAGCAGTTGACCCGGGTTCGACTCCCGGCCGACGCAAGAAAGTTTAAAAAATCTTTTGATCTTTGAACAATTAAATAAACTCGGATATACGACACGCCATGCCCTCCTCTCGTAGCGTCGTGGTATAACGGTTAGCATAGCTGCCTTCCAAGCAGTTGACCCGGGTTCGACTCCCGGCCGACGCATGATATTTTTAAAATCTTTTGTTCTTTGAACAATTGAATAAACTCGGATATACGACACGCCGTGCCCTCCTCTTCGTAGCGTCGGTGGTATAACGGTTAGCATAGCTGCCTTCCAAGCAGTTGACCCGGGTTCGACTCCCGGCCGACGCATGAAATTTTTAAAATCTTTTGATCTTTGGACAATTAAATAAACTCGCATATACGATACGCCATGCCCTCCTCTCGTAGCGTCGGTGGTATAACGGTTAGCATAGCTGCCTTCCAAGCAGTTGACCCAGGTTCGACTCCCGGCCGACGCAAGAAAGTTTTAAAATCTTTTGATCTTTGAACAATTGAATAAACTCGGATATACGACACGCCGTGCCCTCCTCTTGTAGCGTCGGTGGTATAACGGTTAGCATAGCTGCCTTCCAAGCAGTTGACCCGGGTTCGACTCCCGGCCGACGCAAGAAAGTTTAAAAAATCTTTTGATCTTTGAACAATTAAATAAACTCGGATATACGACACGCCATGCCCTCCTCTCGTAGCGTCGGTGGTATAACGGTTAGCATAGCTGCCTTCCAAGCAGTTGACCCGGGTTCGACTCCCGGCCGACGCAAGAAAGTTTTAAAATCTTTTGATCTTTGAACAATTGAATAAACTCGGATATACGACACGCCGTGCCCTCCTCTTGTAGCGTCGGTGGTATAACGGTTAGCATAGCTGCCTTCCAAGCAGTTGACCCGGGTTCGACTCCCGGCCGACGCAAGAAAGTTTAAAAAATCTTTTGATCTTTGAACAATTAAATAAACTCGCATATACGATACGCCATGCCCTCCTCTCGTAGCGTCGGTGGTATAACGGTTAGCATAGCTGCCTTCCAAGCAGTTGACCCGGGTTCGACTCCCGGCCGACGCATGATATTTTTAAAATCTTTTGTTCTTTGAACAATTAAATAAACTCGGATACACGACTCGCCATGCCCTCCTCTCGTAGCGTCGGTGGTATAACGGTTAGCATAGCTGCCTTCCAAGCAGTTGACCCGGGTTCGACTCCCGGCCGACGCATGAAATTTTTAAAATCTTTTGATCTTTGGACAATTAAATAAACTCGCATATACGATACGCCATGCCCTCCTCTCGTAGCGTCGGTGGTATAACGGTTAGCATAGCTGCCTTCCAAGCAGTTGACCCGGGTTCGACTCCCGGCCGACGCAAGAAAGTTTTAAAATCTTTTGATCTTTGGACAATTAAATAAACTCGCATATACGATACGCCATGCCCTCCTCTCGTAGCGTCGGTGGTATAACGGTTAGCATAGCTGCCTTCCAAGCAGTTGACCCGGGTTCGACTCCCGGCCGACGCAAGAAAGTTTTAAAATCTTTTGATCTTTGAACAATTAAATAAACTCGGATATACGACACGCCGTGGCCTCCTCTTGTAGCGTCGGTGGTATAACGGTTAGCATAGCTGCCTTCCAAGCAGTTGACCCGGGTTCGACTCCCGGCCGACGCAAGAAAGTTTAAAAAATCTTTTGATCTTTGAACAATTAAATAAACTCGGATATACGACACGCCATGCCCTCCTCTCGTAGCGTCGGTGGTATAACGGTTAGCATAGCTGCCTTCCAAGCAGTTGACCCGGGTTCGACTCCCGGCCGACACATGATATTTAAAAAAATCTTTTGATCTTTGAACAATTAAATAAACTCGGATATACGACACGCCATGCCCTCCTCTCGTAGCGTCGGTGGTATAACGGTTAGCATAGCTGCCTTCCAAGCAGTTGACCCGGGTTCGAATCCCGGCCCACGCATGAAAGTTTAAAAAATCTTTTGATCTTTGAACAATTAAATAAACTCGCATATACGACACGCCATGCCCTCCTCTCGTAGCGTCGGTGGTATAACGGTTAGCATAGCTGCCTTCCAAGCAGTTGACCCGGGTTCGACTCCCAGCCGACGCATGAAAGTTTAAAAAATCTTTTGATCTTTGAACAATTAAATAAACTCGGATATACGACACGCCATGCCCTCCTCTCGTAGCGTCGGTGGTATAACGGTTAGCATAGCTGCCTTCCAAGCAGTTGACCCGGGTTTGACTCCCGGCCGACGCATGAAATTTTAAAAATCTTTTGATCTTTGAACAATTAAATAAACTCAGATACACGACTCGCCATGCCCTCCTCTCGTAGAGTCAGTTGTATAACGGTTAGCATAGCTGCCTTCCAAGCAGTTGACCCGGGTTCGACTCCCGGCCGACGCATGAAATTTTTAAAATCTTTTGTTCTTTGAACAATTAAATAAACTCGGATACACGACTCGCCATGCCCTCCTCTCGTAGCGTCGGTGGTATAACGGTTAGCATAGCTGCCTTCCAAGCAGTTGAAACGGGTTCGACTCCCGGCCGACGCATGAAATTTTTAAAATCTTTTGATCTTTGGACAATTAAATAAACTCTGATATACGATACGCCATGCCCTCCTCTCGTAGCGTCGGTGGTATAACGGTTAGCATAGCTGCCTTCCAAGCAGTTGACCCGGGTTCGACTCCCGGCCGACGCAAGAAAGTTTTAAAATCTTTTGATCTTTGAACAATTAAATAAACTCGGATATACGACACGCCATGCCCTCCTCTCGTAGCGTCGGTGGTATAACGGTTAGCATAGCTGCCTTCCAAGCAGTTGACCCGGGTTCGACTCCCGGCCGACGCATGAAATTTTTAAAATCTTTTGTTCTTTGAACAATTAAATAAACTCGGATACACGACTCGCCATGCCCTCCTCTCGTAGCGTCGGTGGTATAACGGTTAGCATAGCTGCCTTCCAAGCAGTTGACCCGGGTTCGACTCCCGGCCGACGCATGAAATTTTTAAAATCTTTTGATCTTTGGACAATTAAATAAACTCGCATATACGATACGCCATGCCCTCCTCTTGTAGCGTCGGTGGTATAACGGTTAGCATAGCTGCCTTCCAAGCAGTTGACCCGGGTTCGACTCCCGGCCGACGCAAGAAAGTTTAAAAAATCTTTTGATCTTTGAACAATTGAATAAACTCGGATATACGACACGCCGTGCCCTCCTCTCGTAGCGTCGGTGGTATAACGGTTAGCATAGCTGCCTTCCAAGCAGTTGACCCGGGTTCGACTCCCGGCCGACGCATGATATTTTTAAAATCTTTTGTTCTTTGAACAATTAAATAAACTCGGATACACGACTCGCCATGCCCTCCTCTCGTAGCGTCGGTGGTATAGCGGTTAGCATAGCTGCCTTCCAAGCAGTTGACCCGGGTTCGACTCCCGGCCGACGCATGAAATTTTTAAAATCTTTTGATCTTTGGACAATTAAATAAACTCGCATATACGATACGCCATGCCCTCCTCTCGTAGCGTCGGTGGTATAACGGTTAGCATAGCTGCCTTCCAAGCAGTTGACCCGGGTTCGACTCCCGGCCGACGCAAGAAAGTTTTAAAATCTTTTGATCTTTGAACAATTAAATAAACTCGGATATACGACACGCCGTGTCCTCCTCTTGTAGCGTCGGTGGTATAACGGTTAGCATAGCTGCCTTCCAAGCAGTTGACCCGGGTTCGACTCCCGGCCGACGCAAGAAAGTTTAAAAAATCTTTTGATCTTTGAACAATTAAATAAACTCGGATATAGGACACGCCATGCCCTCCTCTCGTAGCGTCGGTGGTATAACGGTTAGCATAGCTGCCTTCCAAGCAGTTGACCCGGGTTCGACTCCCGGCCGACGCATGATATTTAAAAAAATCTTTTGATCTTTGAACAATTAAATAAACTCGGATATACGACACGCCATGCCCTCCTCTCGTAGCGTCGGTGGTATAACGGTTAGCATAGCTGCCTTCCAAGCAGTTGACCCGGGTTCGACTCCCGGCCCACGCATGAAAGTTAAAAAAATCTTTTGATCTTTGAACAATTAAATAAACTCGCATATACGACACGCCATGCCCTCCTCTCGTAGCGTCGGTGGTATAACGGTTAGCATAGCTGCCTTCCAAGCAGTTGACCCGGGTTCGACTCCCAGCCGACGCATGAAAGTTTAAAAAATCTTTTGATCTTTGAACAATTAAATAAACTCGGATATACGACACGCCATGCCCTCCTCTCGTTGCGTCGGTGGTATAACGGTTAGCATAGCTGCCTTCCAAGCAGTTGACCCGGGTTCGACTCCCGGCCGACGCAAGAAAGTTTTAAAATCTTTTGATCTTTGAACAATTAAATAAACTCGGATATACGACACGCCGTGTCCTCCTCTTGTAGCGTCGGTGGTATAACGGTTAGCATAGCTGCCTTCCAAGCAGTTGACCCGGGTTCGACTCCCGGCCGACGCAAGAAAGTTTTAAAATCTTTTGATCTTTGAACAATTAAATAAACTAGGATATACGACACGCCGTGTCCTCCTCTTGTAGCGTCGGTGGTATAACGGTTAGCATAGCTGCCTTCCAAGCAGTTGACCCGGGTTCGACTCCCGGCCGACGCAAGAAAGTTTAAAAAATCTTTTGATCTTTGAACAATTAAATAAACTCGGATATAGGACACGCCATGCCCTCCTCTCGTTGCGTCGGTGGTATAACGGTTAGCATAGCTGCCTTCCAAGCAGTTGACCCGGGTTCGACTCCCGGCCGACGCAAGAAAGTTTTAAAATCTTTTGATCTTTGAACAATTAAATAAACTCGGATATACGACACGCCGTGTCCTCCTCTTGTAGCGTCGGTGGTATAACGGTTAGCATAGCTGCCTTCCAAGCAGTTGACCCTGGTTCGACTCCCGGCCGACGCAAGAAAGTTTAAAAAATCTTTTGATCTTTGAACAATTAAATAAACTCGGATATAGGACACGCCATGCCCTCCTCTCGTAGCGTCGGTGGTATAACGGTTAGCATAGCTGCCTTCCAAGCAGTTGACCCGGGTTCGACTCCCGGCCGACGCATGATATTTAAAAAAATCTTTTGATCTTTGAACAATTAAATAAACTCGGATATACGACACGCCATGCCCTCCTCTCGTAGCGTCGGTGGTATAACGGTTAGCATAGCTG
Source organism: Hylyphantes graminicola (assembly GCA_023701765.1). Lineage (NCBI taxonomy): Eukaryota > Metazoa > Arthropoda > Arachnida > Araneae > Linyphiidae > Hylyphantes > Hylyphantes graminicola. Next base: position 24,814,236 of record CM043112.1, read on the forward strand.
CCTTCCAAGCAGTTGACCCGGGTTCGACTCCCGGCCCACGCATGAAAGTTAAAAAAATCTTTTGATCTTTGAACAATTAAATAAACTCGCATATACGACACGCCATGCCCTCCTCTCGTAGCGTCGGTGGTATAACGGTTAGCATAGCTGCCTTCCAAGCAGTTGACCCGGGTTCGACTCCCAGCCGACGCATGAAAGTTTAAAAAATCTTTTGATCTTTGAACAATTAAATAAACTCGGATATACGACACGCCATGCCCTCCTCTCGTAGCGTCGGTGGTATAACGGTTAGCATAGCTGCCTTCCAAGCAGTTGACCCGGGTTCGACTCCCGGCCGACGCATGATATTTAAAAAAATCTTTTGATCTTTGAACAATTAAATAAACTCGGATATACGACACGCCATGCCCTCCTCTCGTAGCGTCGGTGGTATAACGGTTAGCATAGCTGCCTTCCAAGCAGTTGACCCGGGTTCGACTCCCGGCCGACGCATGATATTTAAAAAAATCTTTTGATCTTTGAACAATTAAATAAACTCGGATATACGACACGCCATGCCCTCCTCTCGTAGCGTCGGTGGTATAACGGTTAGCATAGCTGCCTTCCAAGCAGTTGACCCGGGTTCGACTCCCGGCCCACGCATGAAAGTTTAAAAAATCTTTTGATCTTTGAACAATTAAATTAACTCGCATATACGACACGCCATGCCCTCCTCTCGTAGCGTCGGTGGTATAACGGTTAGCATAGCTGCCTTCCAAGCAGTTGACCCGGGTTCGACTCCCGGCCCACGCATGAAAGTTTAAAAAATCTTTTGATCTTTGAACAATTAAATAAACTCGCATATACGACACGCCATGCCCTCCTCTCGTAGCGTCGGTGGTATAACGGTTAGCATAGCTGCCTTCCAAGCAGTTGACCCGGGTTCGACTCCCGGTTCACTGCTGAATTCCCGAAAATTTAGCGGTGAGGAATGGCTTCGACGGGCGTACACAACACCCGAGAGATGCCTTGAACAGCCCAATGGCGATGACAACGGTCCGATTCACACAGATTACAATGCTTGTCAAAAGTTTTTTCCAACTTGAAAAATTTCACCTTTGAAGGCAGAGTGTCTCTCATTTGTCGAAGACGATAATAGGTTGCACGGTCCGTGTGAATCAATTCCCCAACCTTCATGGTTCGAATACTTGTAGACACTGCATTCGTCACGAAGCTCCATCTGCCATCGTCCAAAGTACGGGAGAGACATCCGTTGGTGAGCGTAAATCCACTGGGCGTGATACATATCACTGCACGTACCCCACTATGCACGTGGGAACGTACAAATGGTTGACGACGGCTAGGTCGGGGAAACCACTTTGCCCGGCCATCTGAAGAATGGTTTCTGGGAGGTTGGGAACAGTTTCTGGGATCTTGTGGTGGAAAACAGTTTCTTGGAGACGGGAAACTTTTTCTAGGAGGCGGGGAATTTTTTCTAGGTGGCTGGGTACTTTTTCTAGGAGGCTGGGGAGAATCTGCACGTTCGGTTCTCCACCATGTACGCCGATGGGATGAGTTTTGCCTAGGAGACTGTGTACGAGGATCTTGCATCGGGTCTCGCTTGGGAGATGGAGACTGTCTACGAGGAGGCATGGGAGACGTTGGATCTTGCAATGATGAACGATGAGGCGGCACGGGAGACGGAGGGAACGGGGAAAGTGGAGCTGGTGGAAATGTTATCAAACTCGAGAGACGTGGTGGAGATGGAGTACGACTCGGTGATGATGATGCACTCGATGAAGCAGAGCTTATTGGCGAATAACGTAGCGGAGTATCCATGGTTGAAAAGGCAGAAGAGTTTTTCCAAAGTCACTTGGCAATAGGCTTTACCAAATACCTAATGAAAGCAAATGGTGGTGAGGCTGTATATATACCCATCAAAAAAAAAAAAAAATAATATTTTTTTTTTTTTTTTTTTTTTACAAGTCCCGTGGTATACCTTGCATACTCCAAGACCTCCTGCTGGTTGTTTGTTATTCATCCTCACACACTTCATAGCATCCAGGGTTGTTGTTTGACAAGACTTGGGCTGCATGTTGTGCTTCTAGGGTGGCTGACACGTTAGTGGCACCCAGATATTGGACAGTGCCCAGTGGAAGCAAAGGAAACAGGTAGTTGTACGTGGCAATGTCCATACATCCAACGATACCCTCTACCCAAATATCTTGACATTCCAAATACTTGGTGTGAAACTCTCCGATGTATCGTTCCATGTCCCACACCGGAACGACGAAAGCTTCGCCCGGTTGTTCCTCTTTCACGTCGACGAATGGGTTGGCAGGCAAAGACATGTTCAATAAAACATCTTGCATGGAAAAGTAACAGGTTGTGGGATCTGGTTCCACGGTAAACACAACCGAAGGCTCGTGGACGGACACGAAAGCAATCTTGGACGGCAGACACTTTTTGTTGATCCACATAAAAGAACAAGTTGCAACGTAGTCGACCACCGACATCTTTTTGACGACGAATATAACAATGAAGGAAATTTCAAAAACAGAATCTCAATGTATGAAACTCTGGTAAACTCTTGCAGCATGGAGAGTATGCCTGGCTTATATACCCACTAAAAAAAAAAAAAAAAAAAAAATTTTTTTTTTTTTCACTACCTCCTTTATTCAATGGTTCTTTTAGTCTTGGTATCAATTGTCTGGTGGCACTTTCCATAACTCTGGTTGCCAAACTTGAATCATGCTCTGATGGAAAAAGGTTCTGATGGAATCCTCTCGGTTAAAAAGTTCCACCTCCAAGACTTTGATGGCCAATCTCGTGGTACATGCGTTTCAAAGAGTTTTTTTTTGTTTAGGCCGTCTCCTTGTTTCTCTGCACCCACCAACGTTGGCATTTATACTTTACCAAAAATATGGGGCCAAAGGATGCATCAAATGCATCCTTTGGCCCCATATTTAAGGGTGTTTCAATCAAAACACTATGCGAACATCAGTGAATAATTTACAGGAGCCTCTTGTTCTGGCTCTTCATAAAAAATTTGAACGGGTGGAAAGTCTTTTGGGTTTCCAAATATTGTTTTGCTAGGAGTCGGGTTTAAAATTAAATTGGATGGTTGACCTAAAAAGGACAAGTCCAGATCTGGGAGGGTGGATTTTTGAAATGGATCGTCGCCAAAAGATATGTTTGAAAAAAAGTTGTCGACAAAGTCTGCCACACTTTTTCCCGATGGTTCTTCTACCATTTCCAAGCTATTGAAATCCATTTCTGGCACTTGCAAGGCTTTTTCTGGCAGCTGCACGATTTCAGGCTGTGTTGGAAGAGTGGGTTCTGGGACGGGTTGACAATTCTTTTTGGGAATTTCCAGGCTATTGAAATCCATTTCGGACACATGCGAGGCTTTTTCTGGCAACGGCACGATTTCAGGCTGTGTTGGAAGAGTGGGTTCTGAGGCTGGAGTGGGTTCTGAGGCTGGAGAACAATTCTTTTTGGGAATTTTATAATTTCCCCAAGATGATTTACGTTTCTTTGGTGGGCAGGGCGGCGGCGGCATCATCGTCGAGGGTGGTGGCGGCATCGTCGGTTCTTCAGATTCGCGGCAGGGTGTCGGAGGTGGCACGTTGTATTCCGCCTGCTGCGTACAATATCGTCTGCAGGCATCGAATGGAGTGGCTCCTTGAAAAAGATAGTTTGAAGAGAGGACGTCCAAAGCAAAGATGGTCTTTTGGACGGCCACCAACACGTATCGGGTGTTTTGGGGAACGAGGTAGGTGCCGTGTGGCGGGAGAACGTATCGGTCGTAAAACAGTTGATAATTCTCCGGCAAATGTCGCCTCATTCGTTCCTGGGCTGGGATCGTGGAATTCTTGGGCAGCGCGAAGCAGAGCATGGCCGCATTGGACGTCTGGATGACGTGCTGCTCGTCCTCGGCCACCAACCAATTGCCGAAAGTGAACCCCTTCTTGACCAGGAACATGTTGTGGAGCTTGAACAGCAAACAGACGTTGGAGTTGCTCAAACTCCGAGACGGATCTCTTCTGAGACGACGGCCGATGGCATCCCAAGCGCGGTCGAGTTGCCGCGAGTCGAACGGCACTTCTCCGAGGACGGCATGAAGACAAAACTTGAGATGTTCGAGTCCTTTGCCTTTGACGAAAGTGTTTGGGTCCAAGGGCTTGTGGTAGATGCGATCTCCTTCGCCTGTAATGTGCGATACATAAGCCATGACTTGTAGGAGATGGGCTAACCAATAATCCTTGGAAGAGTCCAAAGCTGCCACATTGTCGACGGGTCGAGGAAAGATGCAGTTTGAACGAGAAGACATGTTTGCAGAATGAAGTGGAGATGGGGCAGACCCTCCTCTATATATACTGCTGGTCCTGTGACGTCATTTATCTAATCAGCTCCAAAATCTGGGAAGTCAAAGTAAGCACATTTTAAATAGCAAGTAAGAAAAGTCAATCTTGAAATGATACGTTGTAAAAAGAGCAAGTCGCTTCAACGTTGTAAACTATCAGAGAAAGCACAACTGATGTAGCAGAGAGTGTGGGGATGAGCTTATATAGGACTAAGAAAAAAAAAAAAATTTTTTTTTTTCTTCGTGCAGACTTTTGCCTCTTTGACTTGTGCAGCTAGTTTCTATTTTTTCATTTTGTGTTCATAGCGTAGATATCCTTTCGCTTTCATCCAATCGTGGGCAAACACATATTGCAAGACTTTTGCATCTTCTCGAGACTCTGTTGAATATCCTTTCACAAGTGGTATTGTTTTAACCAATCTTGGACAAACAAACTGTAAAAGGAATTCTACTCTGTTCTACCAGTTGCCGGTAATGTTTATAACCATTCTCGGGGGATCTTAAAAAAACTTTATCGGTACACTTGTCAAAGACTCTGGGTGAAAATTTCAAAATAGTTTGCTACAACGTTGGTGAAAAGTCGTTTCCAAAAAAAATCCTCGAGGGACGATTGCATTTGTTTTGCAATCGTCCCTCGAGGATTTTTTTTGGGCCCCATGGCTATTATTAATAATTCCAAAAGATGAAGGCTCGGCACATTGGACAAGAGTTTCTAGTTTCCAACCATTTAAAGATGCAGTCTTCGCAAAAGACGTGGCGGCAGGTCGTCAAGCGAACTTGCAGAGAAATGGTCGGCTCGAAACACACTGGGCAGGTCACAGTCGACTGGAAATACCGATTGGGCCAAGTGTGCCTCATCAGAGCATTCCAGAGCGTGTTTCCGAGTTTGAAGATGGACTCGTTGCTCAATCGAGTCTCTGGCAAGAGTTGCACGAGGTATTGGTAAATAAAGTCCAGGATGTATTCCTCCCAAATCCATGCGAGCACGGGGAAACGTCTGTTTGCGTACTGGCGGGCTGCCGTCTCGACTCGACCCGCATCGAAAAACACGTCCATGTCGAAAGGGTAATACGCCAGCAGATACATGAAGGGACGGGCAGGAAACTCGTCTCGGTTGAGGAGAGTTTCCAAGATTCTCGCCTCTTCCAACACTTGAATGTCCGGAAAGGTTCCTTCCGCGACCCACAAGACGTCCGAAGCTCGAGAGAGGTAATCCGCTTCATGGGGGAATCTGCGAATCGCCTGCTGCAAGTACTGACCGTGAGCTTCCATAGTGACAGAAAGAAATGATGTGAGTAGATCTCCCGAGAGCAACTATTTATACGATTCGGGGGGGAGGGCTTATCAGATGGACTGATTTGATTGGCTGGGTGTTATCAGTGTTTGATCTTGTTGATATGATCTGATGATAAATTCTTTGGTGGACGAACTTTACCAACAAACAAGTATGGAAACGTTTTTATAAAACACTCGCTGAGATGATTAAAGTCAATCTCGGAGGAACCGGAGCAAAACGGGCAATACGAGTCAGTGTCTATTCCATGAATCGTACGTAAATGATGTTGGAGGTAAAACTTTAAGGACATGTCCCAATGACACACGGGACAAGTGACACGGAAAAAACTCTTTCGCTGGACATTTCTCGAAAAAAGACATTCTTTAAACTTGAATCCGCACTGACGAACTCGACAAGAATGTAACTTGTTCATGATGAACTTGCAAGCATACGAACCAGAGGAGGTATAGTCAGGAGTAAAGAGTCAGAGCTTATATAGTCTACAAGAAAAAAAAAAAAATTTTTTTTTTTTCCTACCTCCTCTTGTAGACTCTTGTCCTTTTGACTTGTGCAGCTAGTTTCTACTTTTTCATTTTGTGTTCATAGCGCAAGATATCCACCTCATACAACCTTGGAAACCTGGTAATTATAGTTCTTTGATTTGTAATGTTGGTGTCTTGTTGAAAATCATTAGGCGTTAGGCAAAAGTAATTCACCAGGTTGCATTCTCAAACTTGAAAGTCTTCACTACACTCTGAACCGAATCTTGGTCAAACTTGATTATGCATCATCTGGCAAGTCACGTCATAAAGATCACGTGTCATCTGATAAGAGTCACGTGTCTTTTGATAAGCATCGCATATAAAAAGGTACCCTGGAAAACTTTTCGCTTCATTTCACCATGGAGTATACTGTCGTAGCCACGTCTCATTTCATCTGCCATCACGGAACATTCAAAATGTTTCGTTTGTATCTCACCCGCTTGCATGGACCGCCCATCGTCATCAAGTCCGATGAAGACTTGCTGCAATTTCAATTCAACGACATCCAACGGGACTACAACAGCCCGTGGACTTTAAATAGTTTTTCGTATCCGGACAATTCCATTCCACGAGATGCCCTCGTCTACACCATCAGGGACATTGATCAATTTTTACCGCTGGCTGCCCGAGTCATTGCCGATTACAACAAACCCGTGGCATGCGTGGACACGGCGACATTTTACGCCTTGATCAACGCATTGCCGAAAGAGTTTGATCTGGGATTCATCCGTCCATCCCGGATCGATTTCTCCGGGTCTTTTAATCCGGTGGAACTCGGACGAAACATCTTGCGGCAGTTGGAAGATGAACATTTTTCGGACAGAGAAAGATTGGAATTGGACGACGACGACGATGTTGTCATCTTGGACGAGTAAGTTTCATGCTCTCTCATGAAACCCAAAAAAAATTAGAAGTGGGACCCATTAAATGGTCCCACTTCTAATTTTTTTTGGGTTTCATGTGTAGCCAACGTTGACTCGAATATATTTGCTTCTTCAAAGACTGCGAGCTTACTGACAATCTATCCATTCGAATAAGCAGGAACTGTTCCGTCATTGGAGATGATTTGCCGTTCATTTCTACCAAACTTGCAAACAAGGTATGACGACGGTTTTAGCTCTCGCACTTGGTCAAAAGCCTTCTCTAATCCAGATGCATGCCAACGCTGGCTTGGTTCACTCGAATCAGTTGAAAAAAAGGCGTCTAAGCGTACCTCTTGGCGAAATGGTAAATGCTTTTCTTTGCCAAGGCGGGCAATATCCAAAAACTCTACAGTTGGACTCGACCATCAGCTCCTATCAATGCTTGCCATGGAGGAGTACTAGGGAAAGTTGAAACCACATGAAGCTGGTAACTACAAGAAGAGACAGAGAATCAAGAGTATATATAGGATCCATGAAAGAAAAAAAAATTTTTTTTTTTTTTTTTATATTCTATATAACCCTCTTGCCTTTCATATTGATAGCACTTGTCCACTTGATCCAATGTTTTCTTTTCCGGTATTGGATACAATCGTCAGGACTCAAGTTTTGCAATACGTTTCTATCTTTTTCATTTTGTGTTTGCCAGCATTCATTCATGGAACCTCTTGTTATAGGCTACGGGTGAAAAAATGAAATTGCTCTACATCTTCAGGGTTGAAGCATAATTCCTTGGAGTCACACAAGTGCCAATGATTGGCTTTTTTTTACAAGACTGAAGCAAAACTTAAAAATTTCTGATTCACACGCTGCCGAAAAAAAGCCCTTATTTCAAGATTGAGTTTGCAAGATTCTGTTTAGGCCCATCTTGAAACTAGCTGTCAATCTTTGTTATTTGGACTTGAACTATCAAGTGCTTCCAATGGGCGATAGAGGGCGCTGCATGCGTTTCTGGAAGAGTATAAAAGGAGAGGGTTCGTCAAGCCTCATTATTTGCTCTCAGTCTCATTGTAAAAGACACACACGAGTCTCTCGCTCTCTTTTTGCCCAAACACCATGTTTGATTTCGTCGCAGTTGCCGAGTTCATGTTCCTGCAGGGAGTCCTCGTCCCGCTCCGTGTATTTTTCACAAGTACCCGAAATCCTGACAAATCGATCTTGTTGGAAGCGGACTTGGACACGCTGCAGATGACCTACGCAGACGTGCGGAGAAACTTGAAAATGTCGCCTCATCTCTTCAGCGGATCCCATCAAAGACTGCCGCCGACCTCCCATCATCTGACGTGCCACGTCGACCACCTGTCAACTTACTTGGGTGGAAAATTCACCCAAGACTACCTACGCGAGGCGTGGCACGAACCCCGCATCGTCTGCCTGGACTCGGCCACACACAATTTGCTGTTGGGCATAATGTCCAACGTCACCCTTCTGAACGATCAGCTCGGACAGGACATCATGCCATTGGACTTGAGTAAAAAAGCTGCCCGTTCCTTGAACACAAAATTTGGACTCGAGCCCTACTGGGACGAATAAATTATGTAAATAACTTGTAAAAAAATATTTGTAATAAACGTGTAATGTATTTCTTGTGTTGTATTTTTTAATAAAACCAAAAAAATATCGACAAAGTATGCCATCTTCCCAGTGAGAAAGATGGCATACTTTGTCGATATTTTTTTGGTTTCAATATTTAGCCAACGTTGAATAAGAGTTTTGTATACTTTGCTAGCTGGATGAAAAAATAAACTTACCCTGGGTGGAAACAAAAAGTTTCTGGGATCAATATTGGCTTTTCCGAATTAACAAGCATTACAAGTTTCCCTCGTTCCCCCGATAAGGTTTTCTTTGAAAAAGTTTTCTTGACAAAGACGAATCGGTTCAAACTTGGCTTTTCCGAATAAAACAAGCAGTACAGGGCTTGTAGCAAATTGTTCCCTCTGATGAAATTTTCTTTGACAAAGACGAATCGGTTCAAACTTGGCTTTTCCGAATAAAACATGCAGTACAGGGCTTGTAGCAAATTGTTCCCTCTGATGAAATTTTCTTTGACAAAGACGAATCGGTTCAAACTTGGCTTTTCCGAATAAAACATGCAGTACAGGGCTTGTAGCAAATTGTTCCCTCTGATGAAATTTTCTTTGACAAGATGAATCTGTTCAAACTCAGTAATGGAAAAAGAGTTATGTGAACACAACAGCAAAGTGTACAAGACCTCAAGACCTGCCAGCCACCAGCCTATATATATAGTAACTAGAAAAAAATTTTTTTTTTTTTTTTTTTTTTTCTAGTTACTATATATATAGGCTTCTCGCAGTCTTCTATATCATAGACTTGTACAATCAATCTTGGGAAAAGGTTTTTTTGATCGTTACAGTCGACCAGCTTCCGATGACGGAACAATCTTGGAGACCACCGGACAATGGATTCCCGATGAGACGACGGACTTTCATATCATATACTTTTTTAATCACAATCAATTTTGGCAAAAGGTCCTTTGGTTTTCACAGTTGACAGCCTCTCCTTCCAGTGTCATGTGTCCGGCGGTTGCACTTGTAGTTTGCATATTTTTTCCGGGTTCTACGATTTTGTGATCTGTTTTAACAATGCAATTTTTATTTAGAATGGAATGAATTCTCAGATTGGTTTTCTGGCCAAAAGATCGCTTGCAAATGTCACATACATAAGGTTTAATTTTAGCGTGTACAGTTTTTATATGTACGTCTAAAGATCCTTTTAGTTTAAACGAAGATGAACAAAAACAACAGGCATGAGGTTTTTCTTTTCCATGTATTGTTAGATTGTGTCGTTTTAGAGAAAATTTAGTATTGAAAGAGGAACTACAATCATTACACTTGAACATTTTTTCGTTTTGATAAGTTGAAATTTTCTCAAGACATGTTGCACTGTGAATTTTTAGTTCACGTTTGGTCACGAACATTTTCTTACACATGTCACACTTGTAATTTCTTATATCAGTATGTATTCTTATGACATGTTGGTCTAAATTATATTTCCCTTTCAATGATTTTGTACAAAAAGGACAAATATATGGTTTTTCACCAGAATGTATTTTTAAATGTCTTTTTAAACGTGATAAGTAAGAAAAGGTTTTGTGACAATCTTTACAGACGTGTTGGTTCGGTTTCAATCTACTCTTCACAAGGAGACTCATATCCAGTCACACCCACAACTGCACGTTTAATCCTTTATTTCCTTCCAGACTGGAAGACCTGTGCAACAGCGCATGGCCAAGTGAAAAAAAGTTTTCTTGGCAAAGACGAATTTGTTCAAACTTCAAGGCTTGTAGCAAATTGTGTCCAGTGTCTTGTAACTTGGTGAGCAAATTTCTAACCAGCATCAAATTGTTTCGTTTCAGTCAGCAATGGAAAAGTCTTTGTGAACACAACAACAGAGTGAACAAGATCTGCAAGACATCAGCCTATATATATATAAAAAAAAAAAAAAAATTTTTTTTTTTTCATTCTCCTTATATATAGGCTGGTAGCTGGCAGGTCTCTCCTTCATACGCTGTTAAGAAATTCTTTGTTTGACTCTGGTTCCTGTCCTAATTATGATATCGGTACGGGACAAAAAGATTCCTGCAGTACTCGTCGAGACGATTCTCTGGAGTGGTTGCATGAATACCCTGGCGCAATTTCAAAAGGTAAGAAATTCTTTGTTTGACTCTGGTTCCTGTCCTAATTATGATATTGGTACGGGACAAAAAGATTCTTGCAGTACTCGCCGAGACGAATCTTTTGAGGGGTCACTCGACTATCTTGGTAAAATTTGAAAAATTTGTAAAATGGTTTTCAAGCTGTGGTTCCTGTCCTAATTATGATATCGGTACGGGGCAAAAAGATTCTTGTAGCACTCGCCGAGACGAATCTTTTGAGGGGTCACTCGACGGGCCTAAACCAATTTAAAGTCGTGTACCAGGGTCGGTACATGACCCCCCATAGCCAAAATATCAAAGCTCTGGAAGCATTTCTTCATGTTTTAATATTCATTGGTCACACAGGGGATGTTTATAACCATGTACCAAGGGTGGTACATGTGAATTTTATCGATGGGACCCCCAGGTCGACCATCCCGAGACTATGGTGGCGAGTAGATGTGACCTTCTGGCCGAGACGAGTATAAAGATGTATTACTTACCCATATGCCGAGTATATAGACATTCTTTCGATGGGGACCCCCAGGTCGACCCACTAGGGTGGGCGGGTAGTCGATCGATGTCATCTCCATGCCGAGACGAGTAGAACGATATGTCACACTCCTATGTTCATTCAATCTTGTAGATGAGACCCCCTGGTCGACCCACTAGGGAGGGTGTCCGTGTAGATGAGGTCGAGACGAGTCCAACGATATGTCACACTCGTTGGTCTCCGGCGCAATCTTGTAGATGAGGCCTCCAGGTCAACCCACTAAGGTGGGGGGGAAAGTCTTCTTCGGTCTTCGGTCTTCCTTCTTCTTTCTTCTTGGGAGTTCCTCCCGCTTCGAGCCCGAAGGCCCAAGTGAGCTCTCGCTGAAAATGCAGCTCCTTATATACTATTTTATCCCAACCACGTGACTAACACGTCACATTTGTCAGTTTTAGTTCGCAAAAATGCTAAACTTGTGCTGAAATTGACAGGGTAATTTGCTCACAACTCGTCGACAAATTCTCGTAGCGCAACGGTCGAGGTATTTTTAGAAAGGTCTCTTCAAGACGCATCCGGACGTGGGTGACATGATCCGATCGAATCGAAAATGTCGACGAGAGAGAACGTTAAATGTCGAATCGATAGAGGGTGATGTGCCGAAAACCTAATGAAGGAATCATTGCATCTGGACAAATGAGACATGTACAGATAGGTCTTGCCAAGACGCATATTGACGCATGCCTTTCGACTCGCAGCGTTTAAAAATTAAATCAAAAATAATTTAAAAACGCTTCGACTCTAATCCGTTTTTTCCTCATAACTCGTGACCAATTGGCCGCATCTACCCATGGAACCGTCAGTGTTCCCGAGCTCGTCGAGACGCATCTTTACATATGCGACACGATCACCTTTGCATTGAAACGCATCGAGATATTCCTTGGTTCCCATTCTTTGAAATTAATGTTTTGGTTCGTGACACGCAGGGAGAATCTCGTATCCCGACATGCGATATAAGTCCAAATAGGTCTTGCCAAGAAGCATATTTACGCATGCCTTTCGACTCGCAGCGCTTAAAAATTAAATCAAAAATAATTTAAAAACGCTTCGACTCTAATCCGTTTTTTCCTCATAACTCGTGACCAATGTGTCACATCTACCCATGGAACCGTCAGTGTTCCCGAGCTTGTAGAGACGCATCTTTACATATGCGACATGACCACCTTTGCCTTAAAACGCATCGAGAAATCCTTGGTTCCCATTCTTTGAAATTAATGTTTTGGTTCGTGACACGCAGGGAGAATCTTGTATCCCGACATGCGATATATGCTTCGAAAGTCCTTTTCGAGCTGCATCTCTTGGATGGATCATGCAAACCCATACGACACGTAAATGACAAAAAGTACAAAGTGGCCTTAATTCTTTTTTATGACTCGAAACTCTTGATTATGTCTGCTCCACACATGATACACGTCCTTGGCAATACCAAACCAATGTTGCAAATAGTTAGTAATTTGTTTTTCTTTGCAGGCGGTGATGGAAAAGGAACAAGGCTGAATGCGACGAGTCGACATAGGCTGACAACAGCAATGAGACCTGCCAGCCACCAGCCTATATATACTAGTCAAAAAAAAAAAAAAAAAAATTTTTTTTTTTTGACTATATATATAGGCTGGTGGTATTTTGACTGTATCCTATATATAAAGCAGCTGACTGGATGGATACATATCGTCTGTTGACTGGAAGTTCTTTACAAGTTGCTGTAGCCATTTATGATCATGTGAAATCCAATATTTGCACAAAGGTACAGCAATCTTGAAATGACTAACCTCCGATGATGGAAACATCTCGGAAACTGCATGGTCTTTTATTTCCATCGTCTCAAGACTTTTTCAGAAGGAACATTTTTTGGAACTTGACGTGGCACCAGTGAAACTTTATCGACTGCTGGAAAAACACAACTTTTACCGGCCCACTAGGTTCAATCTTGACATGACCATTTTTCGATGATGGAGAAACAAATTTCAAAAGACTCGTTCGAATCTTTATGAGCTTCGCAAGTCAAGCGCCCTCCAAAATAAGTAGAAATCTTCTTTGCTTCTGTGGGCAGCAGCAATCCAAGATTGCAAACTGTAAGTAGGTAGGGTGATCTTGAAACGACACAAGTTGAAAAAAGAGCAGGAGTTGAAACAACTTTGTAAACAACCATCAGCTCGCAAAACTGGTAAGTAAAAAGTATGGGGAGGAGAGAAGCCTATATATAGTCACTAGGGAAAAAAAAATTTTTTTTTTTTTTTCATAGCTCCTATATATACCCTCACCGCTCTGTGCTTTCAAATGTTCTGATGGCGGAGCTTACCTCCAGCGAAATAAAACGCCTCAATGACAACTATACAAAATTCTTTGCTACCAAGAAACACCACGTAGTCTACTGTCAACGTTGTTCTTCGAGTGGCGGTGAAACCGTGGGTATTTTTGCCAGACATTTGAAAACTGTCCACGGCATAGATTGTGATACGGCCTGTCCATTTTGTTATGGCAACGTTCGGTGGAAGCGAGGCGATATCAGCACTCTGCCTTTTGTGTCTCGGCATCGTCAGACATGCTTGCGAAATTTTTTAAATTCTCACACCGGTGAGAAGCGCTTGCCTCAGATGGATGATGACGTGACAACACCTGAAAAAATGAAACTATGCACGATTCCGTTGCCGCTAGAAGAAAAACGACCACCCGAGTTTGGCGAGACCTGTTACACTCACCATCGACGTGGTGTCAGGCAACGACACAATTTAACAATACACAGAGAAGAAAGACCTCATGTTTGTTGTTTTTGTTCATCTTTGTTTAAACGAAAAGAACATTTAGATAGCCATGTCATAAGAATACACACTGATATAAGAAATTACGAATGTGACATGTGTAAGAAATTGTTCGTGACCAAGTATGAACTAAAAGTTCACAGACTACCATGTCTTGAGAAAATTCCAAACCATCAAAACAAAAAGATGTTCAAGTGTAATGATTGTAGTTCCTCTTTTACCACTAAAGATAAACTAAAACGACACAATTTAACAATACACAGAGAAGAAAGACCTCATGTCTGTTGTTTTTGTTCATCTTCGTTTAAACGAAAAGAATGTTTAGATAGACATATAAAAATTGTGCACGCTAAAATTAAACCTTATGTATGTGACATTTGCAAGCGATCTTTTGGCCAGAAAATCCATCTGAGAATTCATTCTATTCTAAATAAAAATTGCATTGTTAAAACAAATCACAAAATCGTAGAACCCGGAAAAAATATGCAAACTACAGAGGACATTTTGCCATAATTGATTGCACTTAAACAAATATATGATATGGAAGACTGTTGGCCCAGAGTCGTCTCATCTTGAAACTGGTGTCTAGTAAGAAGAAAAAAATGTGGTCTCCAAGATTGTTTCATCATCGGAAGATGGTCAACTGTAACAATCAAAAAACCTTTTAACAAGATTGATTGTACAAGTGTATGATATAGAAGACTGTAGGCCCGGAACGAGAGTAAACAAGACTGTAGCCCAGAGCAAGAAGCCTATATATACCAGTCAAAAAAAAAAAAAATTTTTTTTTTTTAGTGACTATATATATATAGGCTTCTCTCCTCCCCATACTTTTTACTTACCAGTTTTGCGAGCTGATGGTTGTTTACAAAGTTGTTTCAACTCCTGCTCTTTTTTCAACTTGTGTCGTTTCAAGATCACCCTACCTACTTACAGTTTGCAATCTTGGATTGCTGCTGCCCACAGAAGCAAAGAAGATTTCTACTTATTTTGGAGGGCGCTTGACTTGCGAAGCTCATAAAGATTCGAACGAGTCTTTTGAAATTTGTTTCTCCATCATCGAAAAATGGTCATGTCAAGATTGAACCTAGTGGGCCGGTAAAAGTTGTGTTTTTCCAGCAGTCGATAAAGTTTCACTGGTGCCACGTCAAGTTCCAAAAAAATGTTCCTTCTGAAAAAGTCTTGAGACGATGGAAATAAAAGACCATGCAGTTTCCGAGATGTTTCCATCATCGGAGGTTAGTCATTTCAAGATTGCTGTACCTTTGTGCAAATATTGGATTTCACATGATCATAAATGGCTACAGCAACTTGTAAAGAACTTCCAGTCAACAGACGATATGTATCCATCCAGTCAGCTGCTTTATATATAGGATACAGTCAAAATACCACCAGCCTATATATATAGTCAAAAAAAAAAAATTTTTTTTTTTTTTTTTGACTAGTATATATAGGCTGGTGGCTGGCAGGTCTCATTGCTGTTGTCAGCCTATGTCGACTCGTCGCATTCAGCCTTGTTCCTTTTCCATCACCGCCTGCAAAGAAAAACAAATTACTAACTATTTGCAACATTGGTTTGGTATTGCCAAGGACGTGTATCATGTGTGGAGCAGACATAATCAAGAGTTTCGAGTCATAAAAAAGAATTAAGGCCACTTTGTACTTTTTGTCATTTACGTGTCGTATGGGTTTGCATGATCCATCCAAGAGATGCAGCTCGAAAAGGACTTTCGAAGCATATATCGCATGTCGGGATACAAGATTCTCCCTGCGTGTCACGAACCAAAACATTAATTTCAAAGAATGGGAACCAAGGATTTCTCGATGCGTTTTAAGGCAAAGGTGGTCATGTCGCATATGTAAAGATGCGTCTCTACAAGCTCGGGAACACTGACGGTTCCATGGGTAGATGTGACACATTGGTCACGAGTTATGAGGAAAAAACGGATTAGAGTCGAAGCGTTTTTAAATTATTTTTGATTTAATTTTTAAGCGCTGCGAGTCGAAAGGCATGCGTAAATATGCTTCTTGGCAAGACCTATTTGGACTTATATCGCATGTCGGGATACGAGATTCTCCCTGCGTGTCACGAACCAAAACATTAATTTCAAAGAATGGGAACCAAGGAATATCTCGATGCGTTTCAATGCAAAGGTGATCGTGTTGCATATGTAAAGATGCGTCTCGACGAGCTCGGGAACACTGACGGTTCCATGGGTAGATGCGGCCAATTGGTCACGAGTTATGAGGAAAAAACGGATTAGAGTCGAAGCGTTTTTAAATTATTTTTGATTTAATTTTTAAACGCTGCGAGTCGAAAGGCATGCGTCAATATGCGTCTTGGCAAGACCTATCTGTACATGTCTCATTTGTCCAGATGCAATGATTCCTTCATTAGGTTTTCGGCACATCACCCTCTATCGATTCGACATTTAACGTTCTCTCTCGTCGACATTTTCGATTCGATCGGATCATGTCACCCACGTCCGGATGCGTCTTGAAGAGACCTTTCTAAAAATACCTCGACCGTTGCGCTACGAGAATTTGTCGACGAGTTGTGAGCAAATTACCCTGTCAATTTCAGCACAAGTTTAGCATTTTTGCGAACTAAAACTGACAAATGTGACGTGTTAGTCACGTGGTTGGGATAAAATAGTATATAAGGAGCTGCATTTTCAGCGAGAGCTCACTTGGGCCTTCGGGCTCGAAGCGGGAGGAACTCCCAAGAAGAAAGAAGAAGGAAGACCGAAGACCGAAGAAGACTTTCCCCCCCACCTTAGTGGGTTGACCTGGAGGCCTCATCTACAAGATTGCGCCGGAGACCAACGAGTGTGACATATCGTTGGACTCGTCTCGACCTCATCTACACGGACACCCTCCCTAGTGGGTCGACCAGGGGGTCTCATCTACAAGATTGAATGAACATAGGAGTGTGACATATCGTTCTACTCGTCTCGGCATGGAGATGACATCGATCGACTACCCGCCCACCCTAGTGGGTCGACCTGGGGGTCCCCATCGAAAGAATGTCTATATACTCGGCATATGGGTAAGTAATACATCTTTATACTCGTCTCGGCCAGAAGGTCACATCTACTCGCCACCATAGTCTCGGGATGGTCGACCTGGGGGTCCCATCGATAAAATTCACATGTACCACCCTTGGTACATGGTTATAAACATCCCCTGTGTGACCAATGAATATTAAAACATGAAGAAATGCTTCCAGAGCTTTGATATTTTGGCTATGGGGGGTCATGTACCGACCCTGGTACACGACTTTAAATTGGTTTAGGCCCGTCGAGTGACCCCTCAAAAGATTCGTCTCGGCGAGTGCTACAAGAATCTTTTTGCCCCGTACCGATATCATAATTAGGACAGGAACCACAGCTTGAAAACCATTTTACAAATTTTTCAAATTTTACCAAGATAGTCGAGTGACCCCTCAAAAGATTCGTCTCGGCGAGTACTGCAAGAATCTTTTTGTCCCGTACCGATATCATAATTAGGACAGGAACCAGAGTCAAACAAAGAATTTCTTACCTTTTGAAATTGCGCCAGGGTATTCATGCAACCACTCCAGAGAATCGTCTCGACGAGTACTGCAGGAATCTTTTTGTCCCGTACCGATATCATAATTAGGACAGGAACCAGAGTCAAACAAAGAATTTCTTAACAGCGTATGAAGGAGAGACCTGCCAGCTACCAGCCTATATATAAGGAGGAAAAAAAAAAAAAATTTTTTTTTTTTTTTTTGACTATTATATATAGGCTGATGTCTTGCAGGTCTTGTTCACTCTGTTGTTGTGTTCACAAAGACTTTTCCATTGCTGACTGAAACGAAACAATTTGTTGCTGGTTAGAAATTTGCTCACCAAGTTACAAGACACTGGACACAATTTGCTACAAGCCTTGAAGTTTGAACAAATTCGTCTTTGCCAAGAAAACTTTTTTTCACTTGGCCATGCGCTGTTGCACAGGTCTTCCAGTCTGAAAGGAAATAAAGGATTAAACGTGCAGTTGTGGGTGTGACTGGATATGAGTCTCCTTGTGAAGAGTAGATTGAAACCGAACCAACACGTCTGTAAAGATTGTCACAAAACCTTTTCTTACTTATCACGTTTAAAAAGACATTTAATAATACATTCTGGTGAAAAACCATATATTTGTCCTTTTTGTACAAAATCATTGAAAGGGAAATATAATTTAGACCAACATGTCATAAGAATACATACTGATATAAGAAATTACAAGTGTGACATGTGTAAGAAAATGTTCGTGACCAAACGTGAACTAAAAATTCACAGTGCAACATGTCTTGAGAAAATTTCAACTTATCAAAACGAAAAAATGTTCAAGTGTAATGATTGTAGTTCCTCTTTCAATACTAAATTTTCTCTAAAACGACACAATCTAACAATACATGGAAAAGAAAAACCTCATGCCTGTTGTTTTTGTTCATCTTCGTTTAAACTAAAAGGATCTTTAGACGTACATATAAAAACTGTACACGCTAAAATTAAACCTTATGTATGTGACATTTGCAAGCGATCTTTTGGCCAGAAAACCAATCTGAGAATTCATTCTATTCTAAATAAAAATTGCATTGTTAAAACAGATCACAAAATCGTAGAACCCGGAAAAAAATATGCAAACTACAAGTGCAACCGCCGGACACATGACACTGGAAGGAGAGGCTGTCAACTGTGAAAACCAAAGGACCTTTTGCCAAAATTGATTGTGATTAAAAAAGTATATGATATGAAAGTCCGTCGTCTCATCGGGAATCCATTGTCCGGTGGTCTCCAAGATTGTTCCGTCATCGGAAGCTGGTCGACTGTAACGATCAAAAAAACCTTTTCCCAAGATTGATTGTACAAGTCTATGATATAGAAGACTGCGAGAAGCCTATATATATAGTAAAAAAAAAAAAAAAAAATTTTTTTTTCTAGTTACTATATATATAGGCTGGTGGCTGGCAGGTCTTGAGGTCTTGTACACTTTGCTGTTGTGTTCACATAACTCTTTTTCCATTACTGAGTTTGAACAGATTCATCTTGTCAAAGAAAATTTCATCAGAGGGAACAATTTGCTACAAGCCCTGTACTGCATGTTTTATTCGGAAAAGCCAAGTTTGAACCGATTCGTCTTTGTTAAAGAAAATTTCATCAGAGGGAACAATTTGCTACAAGCCCTGTACTGCATGTTTTATTCGGAAAAGCCAAGTTTGAACCGATTCGTCTTTGTCAAAGAAAATTTCATCAGAGGGAACAATTTGCTACAAGCCCTGTACTGCTTGTTTTATTCGGAAAAGCCAAGTTTGAACCGATTCGTCTTTGTCAAGAAAACTTTTTCAAAGAAAACCTTATCGGGGGAACGAGGGAAACTTGTAATGCTTGTTAATTCGGAAAAGCCAATATTGATCCCAGAAACTTTTTGTTTCCACCCAGGGTAAGTTTATTTTTTCATCCAGCTAGCAAAGTATACAAAACTCTTATTCAACGTTGGCTAAATATTGAAACCAAAAAAATATCGACAAAGTATGCCATCTTTCTCACTGGGAAGATGGCATACTTTGTCGATATTTTTTTGGTTTTATTAAAAAATACAACACAAGAAATACATTACACGTTTATTACAAATATTTTTTTTACAAGTTATTTACATAATTTATTCGTCCCAGTAGGGCTCGAGTCCAAATTTTGTGTTCAAGGAACGGGCAGCTTTTTTACTCAAGTCCAATGGCATGATGTCCTGTCCGAGCTGATCGTTCAGAAGGGTGACGTTGGACATTATGCCCAACAGCAAATTGTGTGTGGCCGAGTCCAGGCAGACGATGCGGGGTTCGTGCCACGCCTCGCGTAGGTAGTCTTGGGTGAATTTTCCACCCAAGTAAGTTGACAGGTGGTCGACGTGGCACGTCAGATGATGGGAGGTAGGCGGCAGTCTTTGATGGGATCCGCTGAAGAGATGAGGCGACATTTTCAAGTTTCTCCGCACGTCTGCGTAGGTCATCTGCAGCGTGTCCAAGTCCGCTTCCAACAAGATTGATTTGTCAGGATTTCTGGTACTTGTGAAAAATACCCGGAGCGGGACGAGGACTCCCTGCAGGAACATGAACTCGGCAACTGCGACGAAATCAAACATGGTGTTTGGGCAAAAAGAGAGCGAGAGACTCGTGTGTGTCTTTTACAATGAGACTGAGAGCAAATAATGAGGCTTGACGAACCCTCTCCTTTTATACTCTTCCAGAAACGCATGCAGCGCCCTCTATCGCCCATTGGAAGCACTTGATAGTTCAAGTCCAAATAACAAAGATTGACAGCTAGTTTCAAGATGGGCCTAAACAGAATCTTGCAAACTCAATCTTGAAATAAGGGCTTTTTTTCGGCAGCGTGTGAATCAGAAATTTTTAAGTTTTGCTTCAGTCTTGTAAAAAAAAGCCAATCATTGGCACTTGTGTGACTCCAAGGAATTATGCTTCAACCCTGAAGATGTAGAGCAATTTCATTTTTTCACCCGTAGCCTATAACAAGAGGTTCCATGAATGAATGCTGGCAAACACAAAATGAAAAAGATAGAAACGTATTGCAAAACTTGAGTCCTGAC
Source organism: Hylyphantes graminicola (assembly GCA_023701765.1). NCBI lineage: Eukaryota > Metazoa > Arthropoda > Arachnida > Araneae > Linyphiidae > Hylyphantes > Hylyphantes graminicola. The sequence goes on from CM043112.1 coordinate 24,834,889, forward strand.
GATTGTATCCAATACCGGAAAAGAAAACATTGGATCAAGTGGACAAGTGCTATCAATATGAAAGGCAAGAGGGTTATATAGAATATAAAAAAAAAAAAAAATTTTTTTTTTTTTCATGGATCCTATATATACTCTTGATTCTCTGTCTCTTCTTGTAGTTACCAGCTTCATGTGGTTTCAACTTTCCCTAGTACTCCTCCATGGCAAGCATTGATAGGAGCTGATGGTCGAGTCCAACTGTAGAGTTTTTGGATATTGCCCGCCTTGGCAAAGAAAAGCATTTACCATTTCGCCAAGAGGTACGCTTAGACGCCTTTTTTTCAACTGATTCGAGTGAACCAAGCCAGCGTTGGCATGCATCTGGATTAGAGAAGGCTTTTGACCAAGTGCGAGAGCTAAAACCGTCGTCATACCTTGTTTGCAAGTTTGGTAGAAATGAACGGCAAATCATCTCCAATGACGGAACAGTTCCTGCTTATTCGAATGGATAGATTGTCAGTAAGCTCGCAGTCTTTGAAGAAGCAAATATATTCGAGTCAACGTTGGCTACACATGAAACCCAAAAAAAATTAGAAGTGGGACCATTTAATGGGTCCCACTTCTAATTTTTTTTGGGTTTCATGAGAGAGCATGAAACTTACTCGTCCAAGATGACAACATCGTCGTCGTCGTCCAATTCCAATCTTTCTCTGTCCGAAAAATGTTCATCTTCCAACTGCCGCAAGATGTTTCGTCCGAGTTCCACCGGATTAAAAGACCCGGAGAAATCGATCCGGGATGGACGGATGAATCCCAGATCAAACTCTTTCGGCAATGCGTTGATCAAGGCGTAAAATGTCGCCGTGTCCACGCATGCCACGGGTTTGTTGTAATCGGCAATGACTCGGGCAGCCAGCGGTAAAAATTGATCAATGTCCCTGATGGTGTAGACGAGGGCATCTCGTGGAATGGAATTGTCCGGATACGAAAAACTATTTAAAGTCCACGGGCTGTTGTAGTCCCGTTGGATGTCGTTGAATTGAAATTGCAGCAAGTCTTCATCGGACTTGATGACGATGGGCGGTCCATGCAAGCGGGTGAGATACAAACGAAACATTTTGAATGTTCCGTGATGGCAGATGAAATGAGACGTGGCTACGACAGTATACTCCATGGTGAAATGAAGCGAAAAGTTTTCCAGGGTACCTTTTTATATGCGATGCTTATCAAAAGACACGTGACTCTTATCAGATGACACGTGATCTTTATGACGTGACTTGCCAGATGATGCATAATCAAGTTTGACCAAGATTCGGTTCAGAGTGTAGTGAAGACTTTCAAGTTTGAGAATGCAACCTGGTGAATTACTTTTGCCTAACGCCTAATGATTTTCAACAAGACACCAACATTACAAATCAAAGAACTATAATTACCAGGTTTCCAAGGTTGTATGAGGTGGATATCTTGCGCTATGAACACAAAATGAAAAAGTAGAAACTAGCTGCACAAGTCAAAAGGACAAGAGTCTACAAGAGGAGGTAGGAAAAAAAAAAAAAAATTTTTTTTTTTTTTTCTTGTAGACTATATAAGCTCTGACTCTTTACTCCTGACTATACCTCCTCTGGTTCGTATGCTTGCAAGTTCATCATGAACAAGTTACATTCTTGTCGAGTTCGTCAGTGCGGATTCAAGTTTAAAGAATGTCTTTTTTCGAGAAATGTCCAGCGAAAGAGTTTTTTCCGTGTCACTTGTCCCGTGTGTCATTGGGACATGTCCTTAAAGTTTTACCTCCAACATCATTTACGTACGATTCATGGAATAGACACTGACTCGTATTGCCCGTTTTGCTTCGGTTCCTCCGAGATTGACTTTAATCATCTCAGCGAGTGTTTTATAAAAACGTTTCCATACTTGTTTGTTGGTAAAGTTCGTCCACCAAAGAATTTATCATCAGATCATATCAACAAGATCAAACACTGATAACACCCAGCCAATCAAATCAGTCCATCTGATAAGCCCTCCCCCCCGAATCGTATAAATAGTTGCTCTCGGGAGATCTACTCACATCATTTCTTTCTGTCACTATGGAAGCTCACGGTCAGTACTTGCAGCAGGCGATTCGCAGATTCCCCCATGAAGCGGATTACCTCTCTCGAGCTTCGGACGTCTTGTGGGTCGCGGAAGGAACCTTTCCGGACATTCAAGTGTTGGAAGAGGCGAGAATCTTGGAAACTCTCCTCAACCGAGACGAGTTTCCTGCCCGTCCCTTCATGTATCTGCTGGCGTATTACCCTTTCGACATGGACGTGTTTTTCGATGCGGGTCGAGTCGAGACGGCAGCCCGCCAGTACGCAAACAGACGTTTCCCCGTGCTCGCATGGATTTGGGAGGAATACATCCTGGACTTTATTTACCAATACCTCGTGCAACTCTTGCCAGAGACTCGATTGAGCAACGAGTCCATCTTCAAACTCGGAAACACGCTCTGGAATGCTCTGATGAGGCACACTTGGCCCAATCGGTATTTCCAGTCGACTGTGACCTGCCCAGTGTGTTTCGAGCCGACCATTTCTCTGCAAGTTCGCTTGACGACCTGCCGCCACGTCTTTTGCGAAGACTGCATCTTTAAATGGTTGGAAACTAGAAACTCTTGTCCAATGTGCCGAGCCTTCATCTTTTGGAATTATTAATAATAGCCATGGGGCCCAAAAAAAATCCTCGAGGGACGATTGCAAAACAAATGCAATCGTCCCTCGAGGATTTTTTTTGGAAACGACTTTTCACCAACGTTGTAGCAAACTATTTTGAAATTTTCACCCAGAGTCTTTGACAAGTGTACCGATAAAGTTTTTTTAAGATCCCCCGAGAATGGTTATAAACATTACCGGCAACTGGTAGAACAGAGTAGAATTCCTTTTACAGTTTGTTTGTCCAAGATTGGTTAAAACAATACCACTTGTGAAAGGATATTCAACAGAGTCTCGAGAAGATGCAAAAGTCTTGCAATATGTGTTTGCCCACGATTGGATGAAAGCGAAAGGATATCTACGCTATGAACACAAAATGAAAAAATAGAAACTAGCTGCACAAGTCAAAGAGGCAAAAGTCTGCACGAAGAAAAAAAAAAAAAAATTTTTTTTTTTTCTTAGTCCTATATAAGCTCATCCCCACACTCTCTGCTACATCAGTTGTGCTTTCTCTGATAGTTTACAACGTTGAAGCGACTTGCTCTTTTTACAACGTATCATTTCAAGATTGACTTTTCTTACTTGCTATTTAAAATGTGCTTACTTTGACTTCCCAGATTTTGGAGCTGATTAGATAAATGACGTCACAGGACCAGCAGTATATATAGAGGAGGGTCTGCCCCATCTCCACTTCATTCTGCAAACATGTCTTCTCGTTCAAACTGCATCTTTCCTCGACCCGTCGACAATGTGGCAGCTTTGGACTCTTCCAAGGATTATTGGTTAGCCCATCTCCTACAAGTCATGGCTTATGTATCGCACATTACAGGCGAAGGAGATCGCATCTACCACAAGCCCTTGGACCCAAACACTTTCGTCAAAGGCAAAGGACTCGAACATCTCAAGTTTTGTCTTCATGCCGTCCTCGGAGAAGTGCCGTTCGACTCGCGGCAACTCGACCGCGCTTGGGATGCCATCGGCCGTCGTCTCAGAAGAGATCCGTCTCGGAGTTTGAGCAACTCCAACGTCTGTTTGCTGTTCAAGCTCCACAACATGTTCCTGGTCAAGAAGGGGTTCACTTTCGGCAATTGGTTGGTGGCCGAGGACGAGCAGCACGTCATCCAGACGTCCAATGCGGCCATGCTCTGCTTCGCGCTGCCCAAGAATTCCACGATCCCAGCCCAGGAACGAATGAGGCGACATTTGCCGGAGAATTATCAACTGTTTTACGACCGATACGTTCTCCCGCCACACGGCACCTACCTCGTTCCCCAAAACACCCGATACGTGTTGGTGGCCGTCCAAAAGACCATCTTTGCTTTGGACGTCCTCTCTTCAAACTATCTTTTTCAAGGAGCCACTCCATTCGATGCCTGCAGACGATATTGTACGCAGCAGGCTGAATACAACGTGCCACCTCCGACACCCTGCCGCGAATCTGAAGAACCGACGATGCCGCCACCACCCTCGACGATGATGCCGCCGCCGCCCTGCCCACCAAAGAAACGTAAATCATCTTGGGGAAATTATAAAATTCCCAAAAAGAATTGTTCTCCAGCCTCAGAACCCACTCCAGCCTCAGAACCCACTCTTCCAACACAGCCTGAAATCGTGCCGTTGCCAGAAAAAGCCTCGCATGTGTCCGAAATGGATTTCAATAGCCTGGAAATTCCCAAAAAGAATTGTCAACCCGTCCCAGAACCCACTCTTCCAACACAGCCTGAAATCGTGCAGCTGCCAGAAAAAGCCTTGCAAGTGCCAGAAATGGATTTCAATAGCTTGGAAATGGTAGAAGAAGAACCATCGGGAAAAAGTGTGGCAGACTTTGTCGACAACTTTTTTTCAAACATATCTTTTGGCGACGATCCATTTCAAAAATCCACCCTCCCAGATCTGGACTTGTCCTTTTTAGGTCAACCATCCAATTTAATTTTAAACCCGACTCCTAGCAAAACAATATTTGGAAACCCAAAAGACTTTCCACCCGTTCAAATTTTTTATGAAGAGCCAGAACAAGAGGCTCCTGTAAATTATTCACTGATGTTCGCATAGTGTTTTGATTGAAACACCCTTAAATATGGGGCCAAAGGATGCATTTGATGCATCCTTTGGCCCCATATTTTTGGTAAAGTATAAATGCCAACGTTGGTGGGTGCAGAGAAACAAGGAGACGGCCTTAACAAAAAAAAACTCTTTGAAACGCATGTACCACGAGATTGGCCATCAAAGTCTTGGAGGTGGAACTTTTTAACCGAGAGGATTCCATCAGAACCTTTTTCCATCAGAGCATGATTCAAGTTTGGTAACCAGAGTTATGGAAAGTGCCACCAGACAATTGATACCAAGACTAAAAGAACCATTGAATAAAGGAGGTAGTGAAAAAAAAAAAATTTTTTTTTTTTTTTTTTTTTTTTTAGTGGGTATATAAGCCAGGCATACTCTCCATGCTGCAAGAGTTTACCAGAGTTTCATACATTGAGATTCTGTTTTTGAAATTTCCTTCATTGTTATATTCGTCGTCAAAAAGATGTCGGTGGTCGACTACGTTGCAACTTGTTCTTTTATGTGGATCAACAAAAAGTGTCTGCCGTCCAAGATTGCTTTCGTGTCCGTCCACGAGCCTTCGGTTGTGTTTACCGTGGAACCAGATCCCACAACCTGTTACTTTTCCATGCAAGATGTTTTATTGAACATGTCTTTGCCTGCCAACCCATTCGTCGACGTGAAAGAGGAACAACCGGGCGAAGCTTTCGTCGTTCCGGTGTGGGACATGGAACGATACATCGGAGAGTTTCACACCAAGTATTTGGAATGTCAAGATATTTGGGTAGAGGGTATCGTTGGATGTATGGACATTGCCACGTACAACTACCTGTTTCCTTTGCTTCCACTGGGCACTGTCCAATATCTGGGTGCCACTAACGTGTCAGCCACCCTAGAAGCACAACATGCAGCCCAAGTCTTGTCAAACAACAACCCTGGATGCTATGAAGTGTGTGAGGATGAATAACAAACAACCAGCAGGAGGTCTTGGAGTATGCAAGGTATACCACGGGACTTGTAAAAAAAAAAATTTTTTTTTTTTTTTTGATGGGTATATATACAGCCTCACCACCATTTGCTTTCATTAGGTATTTGGTAAAGCCTATTGCCAAGTGACTTTGGAAAATCTCTTCTGCCTTTTCAACCATGGATACTCCGCTACGTTATTCGCCAATAAGCTCTGCTTCATCGAGTGCATCATCATCACCGAGTCGTACTCCATCTCCACCACGTCTCTCGAGTTTGATAACATTTCCACCAGCTCCACTTTCCCCGTTCCCTCCGTCTCCCGTGCCGCCTCATCGTTCATCATTGCAAGATCCAACGTCTCCCATGCCTCCTCGTAGACAGTCTCCATCTCCCAAGCGAGACCCGATGCAAGATCCTCGTACACAGTCTCCTAGGCAAAACTCATCCCATCGGCGTACATGGTGGAGAACCGAACGTGCAGATTCTCCCCAGCCTCCTAGAAAAAGTACCCAGCCACCTAGAAAAAATTCCCCGCCTCCTAGAAAAAGTTTCCCGTCTCCAAGAAACTGTTTTCCACCACAAGATCCCAGAAACTGTTCCCAACCTCCCAGAAACCATTCTTCAGATGGCCGGGCAAAGTGGTTTCCCCGACCTAGCCGTCGTCAACCATTTGTACGTTCCCACGTGCATAGTGGGGTACGTGCAGTGATATGTATCACGCCCAGTGGATTTACGCTCACCAACGGATGTCTCTCCCGTACTTTGGACGATGGCAGATGGAGCTTCGTGACGAATGCAGTGTCTACAAGTATTCGAACCATGAAGGTTGGGGAATTGATTCACACGGACCGTGCAACCTATTATCGTCTTCGACAAATGAGAGACACTCTGCCTTCAAAGGTGAAATTTTTCAAGTTGGAAAAAACTTTTGACAAGCATTGTAATCTGTGTGAATCGGACCGTTGTCATCGCCATTGGGCTGTTCAAGGCATCTCTCGGGTGTTGTGTACGCCCGTCGAAGCCATTCCTCACCGCTAAATCATTTTTTCGTAATAAACAACTTTTCATGGATGTCGTTTCGTGTTTTTGAAAAAAAATTGCAGTGGTTACGGTACTCGGACATTTTTTCGAGCGACTGCATGGGGCCTATGGCAGGTACTGTGAAACCAGATACTTGTTGATTTCACAGTACTTTGGAGACTTGGCACCTTCGATGGATTTGGGAAAATGGTCTCATTGTGGATCGCAGAGTCTCATCGGTCTCTCTCGGATCGACTCTTGTCAAAGTTGTTTGCCCAGAACCGGTAAAAGGTGTTTGACCGAAGGAGTCTTGGAAATTTTAATGGCCAGTGTTGGACTCGAATACATTGTTGGGTGAATTGCATTTCTTTGGATATACTCGTGTGCAAAGAAGAACAAGTCAAAGAAGAACAAACATTTATTTTACCAGCTGGTAGCGTGACTATAGCATCAAGAAAAGTTCATGAGTTTGAAAGACACGACAAGAGGAGGTAGGAAAAAAAATTTTTTTTTTTTTTTGACTGGTATATATAGAGCCTCACTGCTCACAGTTTTTCATCTTGCGTACAAGCTTGTGGTGCCTCTACAGTTTGCCATTAAAAATTTCCTAGTCTTTTTGTTAAAAGGTCCCATAGCGTTTCATTGGAAACTCTTGAATTGAATCGTGTACAGATTGAATCGAGTCGCCTTGTCCCAGAAGGCTGGTTACGGAGGAACGTGTCTCCTTGGTTGTTCAGAAAGCATTCCCAATTCAACCATGTGTGGCAAAAAGTGACTTTTCTCGAGGTCCGTATCCACAAAGACTTGAAACGACTCTCGAAAAACCGATACCCGTGGAGGAAAATGAAACAGCAGCTGATACATCGCCAAAGGAAGAATTTTAAAGAAAAACTGCAAAGAAGTGCTGCGCGACAACGCGTTTCAAAGCTTTCGCCATGTGTCCCATGGAAGCTGACACCTCCCCCCTTCTGCATGGCAAACTTTTTTCCTGGAGAAATAAAAGAAAAAAAATTTCCAACGCTCCTAACACACGATGTAACAGTTACGTAACACTTGACGTGACATGTGTATAGACCCTCCCGTGGCCTGTCCATCGGGTGCCCAGGTGCATGGACCGGGGTGCAATGCTTCATAGATCGGTTGCACAGATGGCGTGTGGGCTGTGAAAAGGGTCCGGAGGTGTGTGACGCGCCTCCCATAGACGTGTTTGAAATGCTGGTAAAAAAAGAGTCTCCTGGGAAGTGTGTGGATCGCCAGTCCGGACGATGAATTCGAGTCTCCTCTACGGTCGGTACAGGACCCTGATCTGTCGCAAGAAAGATCGTCGGGTGACGTCCTTTTTCGTGCAGTGTCGGCGATCCGATGTCTTTCGGTGATTTTTGGAGAGTGCACATGAAAATTGTGCACGAGGTAAACCCTTCTGTGGCGTGTCCCTTTTGCCTGGGCAAGTTTCAGTGGCTGCGTCAGGAAGTGCGTTCCGAGGAGGTATCCCAAAAAGTGTTTGAAGGATGCATGACACTTGCTGATTTCACAGTACTTTTGAGATTTGCCACTTTCGATGGATTTGGGAGAATGGTCTCATGCGGATCGTCAAAGTTGTTTGCTCAGAACCGGTAAAAGGTGTTTGGCCGAGTGAGTCTTGATAAACCTGACGCGGAAATTTCTAAATTGCCAGGGTTGGACTCGAAGATGGGTGAATTGCATTTCTTTGGATACTCGCATGCAAAGAAGAACGAGTCTCGTGGCACAATTATTTTTAAATGAGTCTGGGAGAGAGAGGGGAGTAGGAAAAAAAAAATTTTTTTTTTTTTTTCATAGCCACTATATATACCTTAACCACTCTGTGCTTTCAGATGTTCAGATGGCGGAGATACCTTCCAGCGAAATAAAACGCCTCAATGACAACTATAACCAATTCTTTGCTACCAAGAAACACCACGTAGTCTACTGTCAACGTTGTTCGAGTGTAGGCGAAACCGTGGGTACTTTTGCCAGACATTTGAAAACTGTCCACGGCATAAATTGCGATACGGCCTGTCCATTTTGTTATGGCCTTGTTCGGTGGAGAAGAGGCGATATCGGCACTCTGCCTTTTGTGTCTCAGCATCGTCAGACATGCTTGCAAAATTTTTTAAAAAATGGTCACGCCGGTGAGATGCGCGTGCCTCAGATTGATGATAACGTGACAACAGCTGAAAAAATGAATCTATGCAGTGACTGGATATTGGCTGCTGTGGGTGTGACTGGAATGTATTCTGGTGAAAAACCATATATTTGTCCTTTTTGTACAAAATCATTGAAAGGGAAATATAATTTAGACCAACATGTCATAAGAATACACACTGATATAAGAATTTACGAATGTGACATGTGTAAGAAATTGTTCGTGACCAAGCGTGAACTAAAAATTCACATTCCAGCATGTCTTGAGAAAATTCCAAACCATCAAAACAAAAAGATGTTCAAGTGCAATGATTGTAGTTCCTCTTTTACCACTAAAGATAAACTAAAACGACACAATTTAACAATACACAGAGAAGAAAGACCTCATGTCTGTTGTTTTTGTTCATCTTCGTTTAAACGAAAAGAATGTTTAGACGTACATATAAAAACTGTGCACGCTAAAATTAAACCTTATGTATGTGACATTTGCAAGCGATCATTTGGCCAGAAAACCAATCTGAGAATTCATTCTATTCTAAATAAAAATTGCATTGCTAAAACAGTTTACAAAATCGTAGAACCCGGAAAAAATATGCAAACTACAAGTGCAACCGCCGGACACATGACACTGGAAGGAGAGGTTATCAGGGAAACAATGTCACCAGTGCTGGTGACTGAATAATTGACACAATTACAAACTGACTGAACAAGTACTAATCAAGTTACACAAGTCCTGTGTCCAGCAAAAATGGTTTTTCCCCAGCATTCATATTGGAGTAGTGTTGCTGGTCAACTGTGAAAACCAAAGGACCTTTTGCCAAAATTGATTGTGATTAAAAAAGTATATGATATGAAAGTCCGTCGTCTCATCGAGAATCCAGTGTCCGGTGGTCTCCAAGATTATTCCGTCATCGGAAGCTGGTCAACTGTAACGATCAAAAAAACCTTTTCCCAAGATTGATTGTACAAGTCTATGATATAGGAGACTGTAGCCCAGAACGAGAAGCCTATATATAAAAAAAAAAATTTTTTTTTTTTTTCTTGATGCATATATATAGAGCCTCACCGTTCTCAGCTGTTAGTCTTTTGCTTGTGTTCTGAACCTAGAAGATTTGTAATTAGAAATTTCCAAGTCTTATTTTAAAAGGTTTTGTTCCTTAGAGTTTTATCGGAAGATTGTCAATTGAATCGTGTACAGATAGAACCTTGTCCCAGAAAAAGCTGGTTACGGAGGAACGTGTCTCCTTGTTTGTTCAGAAAGCATTCCCGATTCAACCAACATGGATGTGCGGCAAAAAGTGACTTCTCTCGAGATCCGTATCTACGAAATCAGCCAAGACTTGAAACGACTCTCGGAAACCGATACGCGTGAGGACGTGCGTATAGAGGAAATGAAACGGCAGCTTATATATTGCCAAAGGAAACTTTTCGATTTCAAACGACAACTGCAAAGGCCTGCTGCGGAACATTGAAAACGCGTTTCACAGCTCTGTCCCATGGAAGCTGGAACCCCACCTCTGACGGGCAAACCTTTTTTCAACGAAGAGACCTGACTTGGAAATCAAAAATTGCCAGCGCAAAGACATCGTTGGGTGAAAGAGGATTTCTTTGGATACTCATGTGTGAAGAACAAGTAGTAGCATCTTTCGAGAATGGTTGCGACCAAGATTCTGTATTCAGGTGAGGATGATGAACCTACTGTCGAACAGGGACAAAGTGGACATCAATTTGTATCCTTGAGGTGCAAATGTAGAAACACCATAACATTACATCCAGGGGAAGAGCTATCGTTACCTCTCAAATTTGAATTTATAATTCCATCTGGAAGAGTGGGATACTTGATGGAAAGTTCATCTTTGCTTGTCAACAATATCACGATCATGCAAAGGATGGTATTTGGTTTGCAGCATCATATTCATATAAAGAACACTGGTCACACGCCTTATAAAATTGACAACAGAGATCATATCGCTGACATGATTGTAATGGTCACAGAAGGTCTAATAATGCAGAAATTCAAACAACACGTCCGCCGCAACAGCGTGTGGCGCCTATTGACCAGAGCTGAACTACGATACTTTGTATTGGGCTCATTGTTCATGCTGTCTGCCAAATACCTAGGTGGAAGTGTATAGTGGAAAAAAAAAATTTTTTTTTTTTCATAACTCTTATATATACCCTCACCACTCTTTGCTTTCAGTTGTTATGATGGCCGAGTTATCCTCCAGCGAAATAAAACGTCTCAATGACAACTATCACCACTACTTTGATAACAAGAAACACCACGTAGTCTACTGTCAACGTTGTTCTTCGGGTGGTGGCGGCGGCGAAACCGTGGGTACTTTTGCCAGACATTTGAAAACTGTCCACGGCATAGATTGCGATACGGCCTGTCCATTTTGTTATGGCAACGTTCGGTGGAAGCGAGGCGAAATCGGCACTCTGCCTTTTGTGTCTCAGCATCGTCAGACATGCTTGCGAAAATTTTTAAATGATCACACGGCTCTTCAAGGCATCTCTCGGAGTGCATCCCGTCGAAGTCATCGCTAATCATTTTTTCGTTTCGTGTTTTTGAAAAACAATTGCAGTTGTTACGGTACTCGGACATTTTTTCGAGCGACTGTATGGGGACCTATGGCAAGTACTGTGAAACCGGCAACTTGTTGATTTCACAGTACTTTTGAGACTTGCCACTTTCGATGTATTTGAGGAAATGGTGCGCGGAGAGAGGAGTAAAAAAAAAAAAAAAAAATTTTTTTTTTTTCATTGGTGTATATATATAGAGCCTCACTACTCTCAGCTGTTAGTGTTGTGTGTTGTGCTTGCGTGGCGAGTGTCAAGTTTGCCATTACAAATTTTCCCAGTCAAAAGATTCCACAGCGTTTCATCGTCGGAAGCTCTTCAATTGTTTCGATTGAACCGCGTCACCTAACAGCTGTTGGCTTTGAAGCTAGCCATTGGGCTGTTCAAAGGCATCTCTCAGGTGTCGAAGCCATTCCTTCATCGCTAATCATTTTTTAGACAAGTTGTTTGGCGAAAAAAAGTTCTAGGCTGGACTGCTAAAACAAGGATATAATATGCAAGACTCTAGCATTGTTCAGACTCGAGAGGAAGCCGACTACCTGAGCATGGGTGAGAACTCGGAGGATCTTTCTGCTGGGGTCACTGCTGCCAGAGACCCTAGTCTTGAAAACAATGTTCCCGACTCTGTTGGCATAGTGGAGATTAGAACAGATTATTCCGAGGCTAATGGAGACGACGTGGGTGATTTATCTGGAGATGTAGATTCTGCCGAGGATGATGGAGACGACGTGGTGGGTCATTATTCTGGACAACCAGATTCTGCCGAGGATGGTGGATACGACGTGGGTGATCTTTCTGGACCAACAGATTCTGCCGAGGATGATGGAGACGACGAGGTTGATTATTCTGGTCAAACAGATGCTGCCGAGGATGATGGAGGCGACGGTGGTGATCATTCTGGAAACGTAGATGCTCCACCACAGTGACTGGCATATAAATTCATTCTTCTTGAGGCGACACCTTCGTGTTGCGGCAAAGATATCCTGATTAACAACAGCCCTTGAAATTCTACGAGATGTAAATTAACACGAGACTGGAAAACGTGCAGCCAGAAAAATATGTAAGCATTACAACAGAGTAGTGAAAAAAAAAATTTTTTTTTTTTTTCACTAGGTATATAAACCCGACACACTCTGCTCTCAGTCAGTCAGTTGTGGTGTTTGCTTTTTTCCTACATTGATGTGCTGGTGATATAGTTTATACTTTGCATTTCTACGCACTCGTCGTTTCAAGAAAGGCTTTGAACGAGTATATATATTTCTACAGACAATGCCGCCGCAAGATATCCCGATAAACCAGTGGAGATTCTCCAGACCATTTGAACAATCACTGGTTTACATTCCAAAGAGACACATTTCATCAGACGTGAACGAAAAGGATTGGACTCTCAAATAAAAAGTATCAACTCTGGGAGAACTATGCAGTGTGATCAGACCATCGACGAGGAGAATCTCTTTACCGCCATGAAGTTGGAATTGAATCGTTTGAATACTTTTCAAGAAATATGGCCCCGCAGCTATGTGAAACCTAAACACTTGGCGGAGAACGGATTCTTTTACTTGCAATCGGAATACAGAGTTCAGTGTGCTTTTTGCCACGTGATAGTGGACGTTGGTCAGAAATCCCTGAAGGAACACGTCAAGAAATCGCCCGAGTGTCCGTTTCTGTCGTCTCCCAATGTCGGAAACGTACCGATTGTAAAAAAAGCCATGCCCACAATGCAACCAACAAGTTCCATAAATTACTTTAATTATAAACCCAAATATTTCGGCATGTGTGCACTCGAAAAGCGTATAGCTTCCTTTCGCCATTTCCCCGTCGACACTCTGAGTATTCGAGAACTGGCCACGTGTGGATTCTTTTATACGGGTCTGTCTACTGTGGACGAAGTTACGTGTTTCTTTTGCGGGGGAAGGTTGGGAAATTGGGAACCCACTGACGAGCCTTTGGAGGAGCACGCAAAGTTTTTTCCACATTGTGCTCACCTAAAGCTGCAGAGAAAAGAATTCAATTCAGCATTGGACACTCCTGGAACAACCGATGCGAGGGAGGCTTGTCAGATTTTAACCCAAACTTGTGCGGCCACCTCTGAAGACGTCACGGGACATGAAAGGATCGACACGAGTAAAGACTCGAGTGTAGAGAAACTTTTGTGTAAAGTCTGCATGGATCGAGAGATGGACACGGTCTTTCTGCCATGCAGCCACCTGATGTCTTGCCTGACATGTGCGCAAGAGTTGAAGACGTGTCCGATGTGTCGGCAGAAAATCACGAGCAGAATGAAAACGTACTTGGGATTGTAAAAGAGCTTGAGAGAAAAAGTACTGTGTGGTGCTAGAGACAATAAAAAAAAAAAAAATTTTTTTTTTTTTTTTTTGACTGGGTATAAAAGTCCCCGACACTCTCTACTTTCAGTCAGTAGTTGTGGTGGTAGCTTTTTTTTACATTGCTGTGTTGGTGGTGATATAGTTTATACTTTGCATTTCTTTCTACGCAGTCTTCATTTCAAAGAAGAGCACGAGTACATATATTTCTACACAAGAGATGTCGTCTTCTTGGCCATCGAAAAACAACTCGCCCCTTTCAAAGGTGTGGCCTGCAAGAGATCCCGATAAACCTAGACCTGTGGCGGTAGTCAGACCCATGGATGCTTTTGGAAGAATCATAGAGCCCAAAAGCAAGACTCCAACAACACAGACATCGAAACCAAGATTTGAAAACCCCAAATCCTCTCTATAGAATATTTCATTTGCTGGACCTCGTGACATGTGTTCCTTGCCCTGTTGGAGTATATGCTTCAGAGACGACACCACTCTTGTGCTTTCGATGGAACAAGATGGCAAGTCACGAGGAATGCCACAAGAATTACATTGAATGTATTTTGAGCCGAGAACAACAAAACTTGCAGGCTGCAGCACTACACGTGTTGCGAACCTTGGACGAGGTGTGTGATGTGTATCCAGAACCCGTGTGGTTTTTGGAACGTCAAGTGTTTCGTGGCCTGTGGAGAAACATGGAAGAATGCGTACGATTCATGGTGCTGCATCTGAAACCACCACCACCACCCGTGGAAAGAGATTGGGAAAGGAATCCAGAGGAGGAAGAGGAGGAAGAGGTTTCAGCGGCAGAAGTTGAAACAAGAGACCGATCCAAAAAGTGACGTGCTTGTTCTAGTGTGAAGAGGCACGACAATGCATCTTGAAAAAGTTCATGAGTCTGGAAAAGAGAGGTATGGAAAAAAAAAAAATTTTTTTTTTTTTTCATACACTACTATATAAACCCAAGCCATTTGCTCTTCCTCCCTTTACTTGTTCGTAGTGCTGCTGCAATTGTCATCTTGGTTATTCAATCTTGTGCAGTAGTACACGCTATTCAAAATCCACACTGTCGACTTCAGTCGTATATTCCCATGGTTCGAGGTGGTCAATCATACGGTCCAGGCTGCAAAACATTGCTCGAAAAATACTTCCCAAGATTTCCAATTCTCCCGTGAGATTGCTAGCGTAATCGTCTCTCAAAGAAAACAGATGGACGATCGCATACTGAAGATTTTGGCGTTCCCGTTTCAGCGCAGAAAGCAAGTATTCTTTCATTCCTTTAGTTTTCCCGACAATGCCTCTTCGTCACTCGACTTTTACCACAACCGCCCATCCGTGTCCAGAATGTAAAGATTACTATGCTGTCCACGGAGAATACGTACAAGAGTCTTGTCGTCATCGCAAACGCGAGTGTCGAACGCCTCCTGGATTTTGGGACTTGGACGGATTTTCGGACGAATCGATACCCGTCGAGGTTGAAAAAATGTCACCGCCGCCGCCATGTCGTCGTCGCAGCAACCGTTATGATGATATACCCGAGAAGAAAAAGGTAACGTGTCGACCGTTGCCTTTGAAACGAGGTTGGACGCGTGCCATCAAGGACGATCCGTTGTGGTGGCAAAAACCAATCGAATGCCATCGAGAGCATGTCCAAGACCCACCGTAATGTTTCATAGAGTGTTGTTAGAGTAAAGAGCCTGTACTTGGAAAACCATTCTCGGTTTCAATAGTTATTGAAGATTCAAGTCAGAAGAATTATACAAGTCAAACTCACAAGTCTGAGAGACACAAGAAGCAATGAAAAAAAAAATTTTTTTTTTCACTATTACTATATATACTGCCTCTTTGCTTGTAGCTCGTTAGTCAGTCTTTATCGTCTAGCCATGGATCATAGTAGTGCTTCAAATTTTTTCCACCATACTCCATGTACTTGGCTTTCGACTTTTGCAAATGTATTTTCCACTTGTCCTTTACTGATGTAGGCACACTGTAGTGCCATGGTCGAGGACAGTTTTCCGCGTGCGTCAAGAGTTCCAGGTAAGCTTCCCGAGGATCGTCGCTCGTGACCCTGTAAACGATTCCTTCTTCAGTGGGATACCTCGTTTGAGCCGTGGGCACATGACAGTGGACGACGCGAGTACTCTTGGTATCAAACTCCAAGTCCATGTGGCTGGTCAGAATGATTTGAAACGAATTTGGATCGACCACGTGGCCAAAGTCGGGTTCCACGAGCAGGTAGACGTCTCGTCCGTCGTATTGAAACCATGCGAGTGGGGAATCGTCTGGATCACCACGAGGAATCCAGTACGTGCGTAGGGAGTGCTCCAACAATGCCGGATATCTTCCGACATTGCCCACGACGATGGTGGAGCGAGACGCATTTAAAGCTTCCAAGAGAATGTCGTGTAGGGCCATGAGCTCGTTATTCCTTGATCATTATGCTTGATTTCCCCCCGTGAATAAGGAATTTTTTTGTTTGAGCGTGTTTCATTCCCCCGAACAACAAACAAGCATGATTCGACGTGAACGTACTAGTGTTCGAGACAAACCGTATGAAGTTGTTCCGAGAACCAACTCGGTGCTTTCATTTACATGGCCCGCAAGGGATCCAAACAAACCTAGACCTGTGGCGGTGGTCCGGCCCATGGACTATTTGGGAAGAATCATCGAGCCGGGAGGAGGAGTCCGGCCCGCGGAATATTTGGGAAGTATCATCGAGCCGGCAGGAGGAGGAGGAGAAACGAGTATAACACCTGCTACGAGTATTCCACCACCACCAGTTTCGACTGCTCAGCTATCGTCGAGACCACAATTTGAAAACCCACACCTGGTACCTTCTCTGTAAAACTCTGAAACACTGTTGGGTGAATCAACTCTTGCAAAGAAAACAAAAACCCTGAAGACGTTAAACTCGAGACATCTACAGTGGAAGCATAGAAAGTATTGAAAAAAAAAAAATTTTTTTTTTCTTGATGCATATATATAGAGCCCTCGCCACACTTTGCTTTTCAATAGTGATTGCTGTGTGCATACAGAGCCTTTGTTGGACACTAGAAATTTTTTTTCTTCTCGTACAAGATTGATACAAGGCGGACTTTGTCATCATGCCTCTCGTAAAGCTTTTATATCAACTCTACCATCCTCAAGCTTTGGATCCGACCGTCTTTGACGACCAGTCGCCAGGCATCGACCTCTACACTCCAGAACCAGTCACTATCGCTCCTGGGCATCAAGTACTGGTCGACACGGGAGTAGTCATTCTTTTTCCAGAAGACAAGATTGGCATCATCAAAGACAAGTCTTCAGTGGCACACCACAAGCAAATCGTCACGCAGGCCGGTGTCATCGATACGGGGTATCGTGGAACCGTGCGAGTCTTACTGCGCAATGTCGGACCAAAAGCGCAAACTCTGCAACCGGGGGAACCCATTGCACAAATGCTCGTGACCACTGCATGGCAACCCGTCTTGTCACGGACGACCGACTCTCCCATCGACACAAACACGTTTCGAGGGACTCGTGGATTCGGTGGCACGACAGAGTGAGTAAAAAATAATAAAGATGACTTGGACACTTCATATTCTATTTCCCATCCAGGAACCTCTCGCCACGTTTCCCGTTACTGAGATGCTAGTAAACTTGAGTGGTGGAAAGGAGGTGCGATTCCAAGTCCATGATCGGCAAGTCGACTTTACCTGTGAAAACTTTCCGAGTCACGAACCGTCCGAAAAGTTGTTCAAGTTGTTTGGAGAGGAAAGAAAACCCAACGAATACTTTATCGATTTCGGCACTTTGGATGCACAGGCATTCTACACAAAGATGCTTTCGTTATGGGTCGTGGAATACTTTAGAGAATGTTTGGATAAAATAACTCCACGGAAACAACTTTGCGTAGACGGCAATCCTCCTCCACCAGAAGAAACTGTATAAAAGCTTCGTGTGGGAAGAAACAAGATGCCTTTGACACTCTATATTCGAGGACCCACCCAGTACCCCTTTACCACGTTTACCGTCACTGATATGCGCGTTAGGCTCAGGGACGGTACGGAGTGGCGAATTAAAGTCCAAGATCAGCACGTCGAAGTAACTTTGAAAAACTTGGCAAGCAACGAGACGATTGAACAGTTGCTGAGACTGGTTGGAGAGGAAAGAGAATCAAACGTGTTTTATATCGATCTCGGCACTCTTGATGCAGAGACATTCTGCAAGCAGTGGTTGTCGGTCTTTGTGACGGAAAACATTGGACATGGTTTTAATCGAATCATGGATACTCCACCACCACCACATGATCATCCTTCCAGCGCTATAGAATCAAGCAGCACTACAGAGACAAGCAGCACTTTAGAAACAAGCAGCACTACTACGAAGACAAGTTAAAAAAAAAAATATATATATATTTTTTTTTTCACTTATTATATATAAGCCCGACACTTGCCACTCTTTACTCATTCAGCTTACAAGAGCTACAAGAGTATATCGTCACAAGTATCAAGTCAAGATAGTCATGGAACCCAGCCACGTCGTAGAAGCGAGTTATGCCTCCGACGACTTTTTGCAACAGTTTGTGACACAGGCCCTCGTCCAAGAGATTCGAGACAACTCCAACAGTCATCTCACCTACGAAACCATGGCCGTGCGCATCTTGAAGCGTGTGACCGAAGAAGGGTTCAGACTGTCGTGGGAACATCAAATCCTCGAGACGACCCGACACGTTTACGTGCCTCCCGCACTGCACGCGCTATTGGAACACGTGTGGAAAGAGAGGACAACCACCACCGCCGTCACGTTGGAAGAGCAGCATTGCATCGAACGCATTCTCGGCAGAGATTACGTGCGGCAGACGGATTTGGTGAAACTGGCCGGATGCGTGCACAAATTTGCACGGGACGAAAAAGACGTCTGGATGCTGTTTGCGGTCGACGGGTTGCTGGGGCAAGATCCGAAACGATACGTGGACTCGCTGAGGTGTGGGGGAGAGGAAGGACCCAAAGCCAAGCACGTGAGGCTGGTGAGGAAATGGTATCTGGAGGAAAGGGTCAAGCATCCGGCCGAAATGAAAGAGATTTTGGAAGCCGTATTTCAACGAAGTGGTGGTGCGGGGGGTGACGTGCAGAAGGAATATCTCGAAGCGGTGGGAGAAGAGTCGGTGAAGCAGATTGTGGAATGGTTCGAAATTCGAAAGAAAAGGGTAGAAGGAGAATCGAGTCGAAAGAGAAGTAAGACGGCTGCTGTGGCAGAAGAAAGCGGCGAGTAGTAGACACCACCAGTTTCTTTGACTGCTCGAGTTGAACAATTTGAAAAGACTCACACCTCTAAGACCAAAACATTGTTGGACATTCCCGTGGATCAACTCTTGCAAAAGAAAACCAAAAAGACTCGGAGGTACTATGATCATAAATTCTAATCCCTGGAGACGTACAAAATCAAAACGTCTATAGAATAAATGTAATGAAAAAAAAAAAAAATTTTTTTTTTTCCATACAACCTATATAAGCTCCCGACACCTCACAGACTTCAATACTTTTTTTCTTCTCCTTAGGGTCATGGAAGTGCTGCAAGATCATGATGAGAATATCGAGGAATATTGCTGCGACCGTAAATGTTACAAAGCACCCGAAACACAGGTGGATGAATTGGCTTGCGAAAAGTGTCACAGCTTTGGATATTGCAAATGTCTTTGTTCCACTTTAATGTCGAGACCGTACTACAATGTTTGCTGTAGCAAAAAGTGCTCCAAGCTGGGTTACGATATTTGCATCGTGTGTCGATTTGCCTGTTATTGCCTGTGCGACTATCGCAACGATGATATTGTCAAAAGGCCTGGCATTGTTACGGCTCGTATCAACTGCAAACTCGTACAAATGTGCAAGTACGAAGGCAAGAGAAAATATTGTTGTGAAAAGCAATGCATACCCATACCGACACTGGTCGTTCGTGGATTAGCGTGTAGGAAATGTAAAGCCGTCAACTATTGCAAGTGTGAATGTCCGACATGGATGCGACGTTACAAGGAAGCTGTCGAACAACTGATGCAAGAATGGCAATACAACGAACAACTATACTTTTACAACTTTATACCACAATAAAGGGATGGCTCGAACAGAGAACGGACGAGTGGCATCCAAACGAAAGCGTCTCGAGTATTTACGAGTTCGACGGAAGGAAACAAGATCAATGCCGATCACACATCAACCTATGATATTTGGGGTTCAACACCCACCCATCATTGGAGCCAATAAGCCAACGGCTCCACAACAGCCTACCGTCAACCCTGCTCCCGTGGCGAACAATCCCGTGGTGAACAATCCAGCTGCCGTGGTAAACAATCCCGTGGCGAGCAATCCACAAGCCGTGGTAAACAATCCTCAAGCCGGTCAGCAAGGTGCCGTGGTAAACAATCCACAAGCCGGTCAGCAAGGTGTCGTGGCAAACAATCCCGTGGTGAACAATCCAGCTGCCGTGGCAAACAATCCCGTGGTGAACAATCCACAAGCCGGTCAGCAAGGTACCAGTCAAAATGCTCCCGTGGCGAGCAATCCACAAGCCGTGGTAAACAATCCTCAAGCCGGTCAGCAAGTTGCCGGTCAAAATAATCCCGTCAAATCACAACCTCGTCTCGCTCCACCAGTGTTTGTCAAACCGTTCTGGCAAAAAACGCTCGATTTCTTTAAATCCTTCAAAGGACTCGTGATAACCGTCGCTGGGGTAGGAATAACCTGGCTCTGTTTGGACGGCGTCTTGAAATGGGTAGTCTTGGGCATGTTGGCTTTCATCCTTCTCTTGTGGATCATATGCAGGGTCAAGTAAGAAAGACATGGCTGACTCACAAACGGAAATGCCGGCATCGATTCGACTCGTGTCACGCTTTCGAGATGAAGGGTTTGCTGCCGTCGCTGTGGATGACACGCAATGTGTGGTCGTGATGGACACCGTATGGTTTCGGGTGTCACCGCAAGAACCCGACTGGGAGAGAACGGTGATGGATGCGTTGAGATCTTTAAACGTAAAGACTGTTTACGTGCCGTATGGAGCGATGACGCTGAAAAGAGCAGCAGACGAAACGATGAATGTAATTGTCGCAGAGAGACCTTTTGAATTGAGATTTCCGTGCAGCCATTGTATGCGGCACAAGAGCTGTGCAGTCACCAAGGCATATCTCGTGTGGAGACAACATGCAAAGAGGACTCCGTGTAATTTGATGCATTAAAAAAAAAAATTTTTTTTTTTTTTTTTCTAACTCACTATATATACCCTGTGTTCGTGCGTGTTCAGTGTATTCGTGTATTCAGTGTAGAGTCAAGAGTGTCAAGAATAGTGCCAAATACCGGATATGTTTAGGTTTCATCGTCAAATGCTCTTCAATATGCTTCAGAGTCTTGGTGATGAAGAAAACAATATTGATACTTTGGAAGGTTCTACCGAAAACTTGTTTCCTGAATTGATAGGTGAAGATTATTTTTCAGAGGAAAATAATATTTCCTCAAATGAATCGAGCAACAATTTTGCTACACCAGAAGTACATCGCACGAGTAATTGGGATTATGATATTTTAGATTTGTATTTTGATGATTCGGATTTTGATGATTCGGAAATTGATGATTCGGAAATTGAGGATTTGTTGGACGATTCGAAACCATCACCCTTGTCCGAGGAGCAAATTCAATTACTGGCCAATATCAAGGTGGAAGATATTCAAGTTGAAAAAGAACTAGTATGCACTATATGCATAGACAGTTTTAAACTACATGACAAAGTTATACAACTTTCATGTGAACATTGGTATCATGAAGCTTGTCTTTTACCGTGGTTGAAGAAAGCATCAACTTGTCCAACCTGCCGAACACTTATTCAGGTTAAAACAAAGAAAAAAAGTCACGCGAGATGTAGAATGCGGTTAAGGAATCGGGATCGTACGAGCTCAACGGACCAGATATCGAATTTTTTTACAACGAGTATATGATTCCATTCCGATACATAAATAACCAGCCTATATAATCCTGCCTTGGGTGATCAGTGTCAAGAGTAGTGCCACATGGAAGAACCCTCGACTATTGCATCGGTGGACTTGGTGGACATATCAAAGTCGTAAAAAAGGTAATCAAGGCATCAGCTTTTCCAAGTTGGGGGAACCATGGATCAACAATATTGCTGTGCCCTCAAGTGCTTTCCTGCACCTCAAGACCAGGTGGATGGTTTAGCTTGCCACAAGTGTCAAAGTTTTGGATACTGTCGATGTCTGTGCAAAACAATGAGGAGTAATGATTGCTGTTCGCAAAGGTGTCATCGTGAAAGTCCTAGCCACCGAATACCTGATGGCAGTCTGCGACCTCTGATGAAGAACACTTTGAATGTACGGAGAAATACATTTTAGTAAACAGGACATATTGACAAGAGTGGTTGTGGAAAAAAAAAAAAAAAATTTTTTTTTTTCTAAGCTACTATATAACCCTGTCATCCTCGTACCTTGCTCATTAGTTGTGTCGACTTGCAAGATGATGATACTGGAACAAAGGTACTGCTGGCAACGACCACCGCTGTTACTATACCGTGAATGATGGCCGAAGCTCTGCGGTGCGAGTCCAACTATTTTTGTCATCGGTGTACACGAGAGTTTAGACTTCCGGATGAATTCATCTGTCCAGGTTGTTCGAGTGATTTTCTTGAAATTGTTTCAAAAGAATTTTATGAAGCCGAAAACCAGCCTCGCAATGCATGTGAATCTTCCGAAAGCGATAATGAATCCGATGAAATTCTCATGTCTGAACTCAGCATGGAAAGACTTCTCAGTCAAATGCTTTTGAATGTTGCTCAAAATTTACCACCAGAACCCGGCGGCGATGAGTCGGGTATTGTTTCTCGTCCGCCAGAAGAACTTTCCATATTCAGCATTGACTCCCATATCCCTATGGTCAGGGATGTTGGTCTAGGGGACTTTTCGACTGCTGATGAACATGTGAGGAATTTCGACTGGATCGCAGATGCAGAAATCGACGCTCTTGCATCTCAGCTATTGGATGAAATGAATGTTTCGGGCCCACCGCCCTTGTCCAAAGAGCAAATTAAATCGTTACCTACCGTGGAGGACAGTGTCATTGAAAAAGAATTACAGTGCACAGTATGTGTTGACGACCTTCAATCAAACGAAAAAGTGAAACGACTGCCGTGTGGCCATTTTTATCATGAAAATTGTATTACTCCATGGTTAGAAAAGCAATCCACGTGCCCAAACTGCCGGCAAGTGATCCAGGTTGACACTGAATCGAAAAATGCCAAAAAGAGTCGAGCAAGAATGCGTCTTCGAAGCGGTAATAGTCGGAGATTCTCTGAGGCTCCATCGATCAGCGAATTCTTTACTACAAGCATGAATCCATTTCGCTACATCAACTAATGAACCGGGAGAACTATGAACAATAGTTGTTTGAAATTGCAAGTCAGAAGAAGTATACAAGTCAAACTCACAAGTCTGAGGGATACAAGAGATGAAAAAAAAAAAAAAATTTTTTTTTTTTCAGTGAGTATATAAAGTCTTGGGCACTTTGTTTTATTCGTGTCTTCTCTTACAGAAACAATTGTGTTCACCAACAAGTTTACAAGTGGCATATTTCTTTTACCATGTGTGACTGGTCTTGTGCCCCGGATGACTTGGTAAATGTATCCTTTGATGATTTAACCGACATGTTACAACTTTGTCAAAACAAGTATGGACAGTTTTGCTCCAAGGATCGAGAAGGTGCGATTGCCGTGCATCGTGAATATGTTCATCACATTGCAAGCCTCTTCAAAGAAGTGGATAGTCTTCGACGCATGCAGAGTGCGTACTTTGATTGGAAAAATATCCAGCATGCCATGCCACCGAGTCAGATTGAAATGTGTGGACTTTGCCGAGAGGCATGTGGATTAAAAACCTACCATGAGAAAGTGGTAGAGCTGCAGGAATATCGAAAGAGGTGGCTGAGAGATTCTGTACAATGTTTGCAGAAAGCAACTAGAGATTTGGAAATGGAATTGGAACGTTTCAAGTAGCTACAAAGCTCATCAGGGTTCCAAGCAATGAAAAAGGACATTTAACACCTTTCCCGAGTCCTTGTATCACCAAGCCTGTACCTACTGCATGGGGCCTATGGAAAGTACTGTGAAACCGGCAACTTGTTGATTTCACAGTACTTTTGAGATTTGCCACTTTCGAAAGTTTTCACTACAAGGTGTTTGGCAGAGTGAGTCTTGTAAAACTTGACCTGAAAATTAAAATTGCCAGTGTTGGACTCGAAGACATTGTTGGGTGAATTGCATTTCTTTGGATACTCGTGTGCAAAGAAGAAAGAGTCTCGTGGCACATTTATTTTACTACCAGCTATTGTGATTATATTATCAAGAAGAAACGTAAAGTTCAAGAGTATAGTAAAAAAAAAAAAAAAATTTTTTTTTTTTTCTTAGCCCTTATATATAGTCCTGCTACTCGGGTTAGTTTGTCATTTTGTATGCAGTCGTTGGTTGGTATCAAGACTACAGGTTCCCTCTAGAAATAAAGTCTGTTTTCTTTTCCAGTTTTTCTTTTGCAATTTGAACGTGAACGGGCATTTTACTTTTTGGAATATGGCTGCTGCTCATGAAAAGACTGATGATGGTGTATGCCTTCCCAAGGAGATTTTAAGTAATCTCATTGTCGACTGCTACTTGACTTCCGATGACCAATTTTGCAATTTTCATCGGCGCAAAGCTTTTCGTGTCCATGAGGAATATGCGTCGATTATTGGGACTCTGTGTCGAGAACAATTTGTGCTGAAAGAAATTCAACGTGCTGCCTGCAGATGGAAAGACGTAAAGTATGAAATGGAACCGTCAGATATTGGAAATGTCAATTGTCGGAGATGTAGATTGGCATTGGTGGCTATGCAGCAAGAGTACAACCACCGCCTGGTCGAAATGTATAAAAGGAGGACAAATGTGCTACGAGAGGTGCGTGACACGTTGCAATCGGTAGTGTCTCATCTAGACTGGGAAATTGGACGTAAGTGGACCAAAGATGCCATCGGGATGGTGAATGAAAATGAGTTTTTACAACAAGACCATCATCGGAAGCCAGTCAAGTTTCAATAGAGTCATATGAAAAGAGATGTATCAAAAACAAAGTTTGAATTATTTATTTAAAAAAAAAAAAAATTTTTTTTTTTTATTATTTTTTTTTATTTTTTTTTTTTTTATTTTTTTTTTTTCGTAAGCACTATATATATCCCATCCCTTCAGCTGTTGCCTCGTCAACTCCCAGTTACACTCTCGTCATGAATGCTGCTGAGCGGTTATTTGACCATGTGCAACGTGTAGCTCCGGAAACTTATCAACGCATTTTGCAAGAGATTCGTCCTCATTCGCTGGCGGCCGTCACACGAATTCTCCAACAGCATCTAGTTCATTCGGTGCCTGATTTGAGGGTATTCCAGCAGCACTCAAAGAAAATCCCCGAATTTTGTCTACAGTTTGTTTTGGCTATTCGCAAGCAGTTTCCTTCTCCCGGAGATCCGTTTGGGATTCTATTGACATGTCGAATTACAAAGTCGGATACCCAAGGAACGCTAGACAGCAAACATTTGCAAGTTGCGGATCCCACCGTTTCGTATAACGTCGACAAGGCGTTGAGATACGAGTTGAATCTGTTTACCATTCACACGCACGTTTTCGAAATGGCTACGACACACCAGTATGCCAGCGTGTTTACGAAAAATTATACAACCTCGGAATTGATGGACTTGCTGCCCAACTCTGGCGTCTTGGAACGTGGCGAACCTTTTCACAAGGGGAGAGATGCTCGCGGTCGACTCCAGTACTTGAGTACGTTCCAGTTTATACTCGTCCCGAATCGAATCATTTACAAGTCCTTTAAAGATTTGCAAATATTGCTGCAACAACTAAAGTTGGATCACATCGTGGCCTTTTCGGATATCAGGAATATATTTCAGAAATGTGGATTGGTGTGTTACTTTTTCAATTTAGTGAATGTGGTGCAGCACCAGTTGTTGACAGACATGTCTAGTGTGTATGCTCGTGATGTGTTGACCATCATGAAATATCAATGTCGTACGGGTACACCTCTACCGTTGACCCGAGAAGGTTTGAGCAAGAATCCGGATCGATCACCCATCGATGTTTTGAGTTTCGAAGCACCCAAAAAGAATTATGCACGCATGTGTACGGAGCAACCGAAACGCTCGTTCCCAGTCATGACATCGGCTGATAAGATTTTTTTTGGCCAACAATTTAATGAAGGCACTGGATACCACTTTGGTTTGATGCCTAAAAAAGGCCAATAGACATGGCTTATCATTCTTTCCTGCGCTCCCTGTTTGGAAGCAACTATGCACTTTATCGATCGTATCTCCATGGGATACACATGTATTGTTTGTTTGTCGTGACACTTGTAGTAGCGCTGTGTGCCTACAGTGCTCATGCGTACAGCCTCGAGTGTGACAAGACTTTTCAAGAACGTGTCCACGCATTGCGAGTAAAGTATGCCAGCGGAACAAGTCCAAAAGAACAGCTCCAAGAATAGATAGATTGAAAAAAAAAAAAATTTTTTTTTTTTTTATGGCTAGTATATATAGCTCGACTCATCTACCTGCTGGTTAAGTCGTCTGCTCCTTTTACTGGAGTTGTGTCATCTGAACACCATGCTGAATGTGCCGCAGATGCTCAAGCCCATTTTGGACAACTCCTGGACAGTTTCCGGCAGCCCAAAATTGGTTTGGGAAATCAACCATTGACACTCTACGTATCGAAGATCATGCTGATATTCTGGAAACTTTTCCTTGAATAACTTTTCGGCCTCTGTGCGTTCCTGCGGTGTGAGATTGGTATACCCGTTACAAGTTTCGCTAAACAGTTTTTGAAAGATAGGACTCGCTTGTTGAAGATCTTTCACCATTGGCTCGATTGCTGCATCCATAGTCTCTTGATTCATGGAGAATTTGATCATTTACGAAAACACCATCAAGCGTCACGCTGCCAAGCCCGTGACTCGTGTTTGTTTCGATCCCAAATCTGTACGTGTCACCTACGACGATGGTTCTGAATATACAATGAAATTTGATTCGTCTTTACGCCTTTTTCTGGGCATCTTGCAAAATGTGGACGTGAAGCGTACAAGCGTGACACCAGATGTTATCTGGATTCCACTGGGACACTTTTTATTGTTGGGATGGTCGACTGGCGATTGTATTCGATGTGAACGCGGCGAATTAAAGTTGGTCATCGGATTTTCATAGATGCCATGATATCGTCCATCTTTTCACACGTATACTTGTATTTCAGATACTTGTACGTGGAGATGCATACCAGTGCAATGAAAATGACAAGTGTCAGAATGATAAAAGGCCAGCGGTACTCTTTGGTTTGCAAAGTCAAAACCCCAATCGAGTACAACAAACCTCCGACCAAGGAAAATAGTCCAATGGGTTCGAGAGACGATACGTTCAGAATCATGGTAATCGACTCTTGGCTATTGCGAGATTCTGGTACACTTGATTCCAAAAATCTTCATGCAAGCTCAAGGCGCTGACCAACTGGGATTGAACTGCTTGCATATTGGGAATACAACTAGCCAGATCGAGGATGGTGTCTTGCATGTTGTGAAACGTATGGTTCCTCAGCCACGGTTCAATTTTCTGCCAAATGTGCTGCCAAGTGGGAAAGAGAAT
Source organism: Hylyphantes graminicola (assembly GCA_023701765.1). Taxonomy (NCBI): domain Eukaryota; kingdom Metazoa; phylum Arthropoda; class Arachnida; order Araneae; family Linyphiidae; genus Hylyphantes; species Hylyphantes graminicola. The sequence goes on from CM043112.1 coordinate 24,862,339, forward strand.
TTGCTTCTGATCGATATACTCTTTGTATGCTTCTGCATCCATGTTTTCTTCCAAGTACCGCTCCAAAGCAGTATACGTAATGCCCGCAACGTGCTCAGCAGATTGTTCAAATTGATCCACAGACATGACCTTTATTGACAGAGTAAACAGACACTTGACAGAGTATAAGAGTCAAGAAAAAAAAAAAATTTTTTTTTTTTGTCCCTTATATATAGAGTACCCACTGCTCTCTTCTGCAGTTGGTAGTTTCAACACTGAATACGGAGGACTTGGCTTTGGAAGATTTCTTTACAAGTCTGAAAGTTGTTTCGTTCTTGGGTTGATAGTCACTATCGGCTGCGTTTGAAAGGAAACTTTTGAATAGTCTACATAAGAAAGAAGATGGATTATTATCAACCCATGGATACTGATGTACCTTCTGGCAAGAGTGAAGAGGTCATGGAAGTTGTAAGCGTTGAAGAGTTTGAAGAGCCTCTGTTTACTGAACAAGAATTGAATTCCTGGACACATCAATCGGAAAAGCCTCCGCACTCGTGTTGCGATACACCAAACATTGGTTTTATTTTAAAGCAAGATAGAGCAATCGATGAACCACCCACTGTGTACCTGCAATGTAAATCCTGCAGACGTGAAATGAAAGGACACACAATGAATGCAAAATAGAAAAGTAAACTCTCTTAGCCATACGACTTTTGGAGAAGGAAAATCCAAGACTGGTTGACACACAGCTTACATCAAGAGCATAAAAGGTATTTCAAAAAAAAAAAAAAATTTTTTTTTTCATAGAGGGTATATAGTGGGCTCGCAGCAGTTGCCAGGCATTCTCCTTTTTGGTCATCGAGTTTAGTGTATCCATTTTTTCAGTTTGACAACAGTCTCAGAAAACGTCTTTTCCAACCACTCTCCAGTTTCTCGTAAATGTTGATCGTTGTGTGCTATGATGTACATCATGTATGCCGTCAGGCCGAGCGTCAAAATGATGAATAACAAAAATATCCAACGACCCGTCAAGGCTGCCACTGCACACAGCAAACAATTAATGTATGCCGTTGCGTAAAACAAAACACCGTGAACGACTTGTTGTTGATCTGTCATCTTGATTCTCACGTCTCGTATTGGGCCAAGCTAGACTCAACCTTATATTCTGGCAAGTCGAGTGGCAATTTAGTAAATTCGGCCCGTTTCATTACAAAGCTTTTATCATCGGATGCTTTCTGCACAAACCCTTTCCTGATTGCTTTATCGTAACGATACACGACATTGGGTGGATGAAGCACGATGTATTGTAAAACAACTTTAACAGGTTGAGCATGAGTTTCCAAGGAGTAGACATCTGTTCCTGTCAAGTCGATGCCCGAATGTTTTGGAATTGGAGTTCCAGCCCTTTGTTTGTTGATAAAGACACCCGAGGCCCTTTCTTCGTCGTACCGATAGACGTGTACCACTTCATTCTTTGTAAATTCCCAAGTTTGCATCCGTGGAATAGTAACCACATGGTTCGGAGGAACACAATGCCAATAGCCTTTTTGTTTTGTAATACCCAGGGGATACGACGAAGGACAAAACACAAAAGGTTGATCCTCGTCACATGTGGCAAACAACGTGCTATCCATCACAAAGTTACCGGATCGAACATTTTCTCCCTCTTGACACGGGTCATCGGTGATGGTGGTGACTTGACGCTGGGACCAAAACAAATAGGGTTTCGACGAAGGAATCTTGTCAATTTGGCCTGCTTGATACACACATTCAGAGGAATCCCTCAATCCAATTTTGAACGGTGTTTTGGATAAAAAGGGAAACTTTTCGCAATCTGGATGAATACAGACGTTATATTGTCGATTTAAAACGTATCCTGGAGTGGAGCATGCATCAATCACTTGATTCTTTGGCAAGTAATTCCACGGCACCATCCAATTGGAATTCGATAAAGGTTCCATGGTGAATATGTCGACATTGTGATGTCTGTGGTTTCGAGGATTGGATGGCGCGCACGTTGCACCGTTAAAATATTTGCCGTTGGCACAATTCATGACCGAATCGGTGGCACAATCGTAATATTTGTCGAAACCAGCTACGACGGCCTGTGTGGTCGATCCATCACATGCTGATTCGGGTTTCAATAGCGTCGAATGGATGCGTTGGCCGGCTGGCAAGAGTGTTTTGATCCGAGTCGTACCGTTACAGCGAGTACCGACGACCCGGTCGTAATGTTTGGACAAGGGCCATTCACTGACGTGTTTCGTAAAGTCTGCCACTGGAACGACGATATCGGGATCAGTCGGTGTGCAATTGGTGCACAAAATGGGAGCCGTACATGCTTGACCATCAAATACTTGTGGCAGGAAAGAGAGTTGATCCGGCGACAAGTACGAGTCTGCTTGCTCGGGACACATTTCAATGTGGGCGACCCGATTGCCTCCGCATATCATGAAACCAGGTGAGTATTGAATGGAATGTTCCTCCGTCTCCATGGGTAAAGCCAGTTTGGTTCCGTCCAGTTGACCGACACATGCACTATTTTCACAGTGTGGTGTATCGAAATACTGATATCCGGTGGGACACGTTTCAAACTTGGCCAAATCTCCGTCGCATGTGAGTAAAGTCTTGGAATCTAAAATTTTGGCGTCACTTCCTGGACACTGGATGCCAATCTCGTAATCCTTGCACCCGTCGTGAATGAAATGAGTGCCGATGGGACACTCGTTCAAGTCTGACGATCCATTTCGACATTCGTAATATTGGTGTGCATTGTACGGATCGGAAAAAAGGGTACCGTCGGGTTGACCCAAACACATGTTGATCGGTTGGCAGCCGTCGACAAAGATTTGACCTGGCGGACACATGTGCAACTGATGTATTTGACCGCCTCGACACGAAAAGTAAAACACGCGTTTATCTTGCAGAGTCGATGTGGCATCGGGTTCGAAAGACGGCAAGGGTTGCGGAACCAATTCGTCTCTTTGTAAGTATTGATACAATTGAGGACCCGTGGCGGGTATATTGGATCCATCTACGAGACCCGCACAAGCATCTTGCGGTACAATCCGCCCTTGACGAAAATCATAATGGTCTGGTAGAGGTACTATCCAATCTTTTTGTCCGTCGATTTTGAAATGGTAATGTGTACCATGGAGGTTCAGAGTAGACTGGAAAGAACCCGGGACATGTTCAACGTCCTGCGTAGGTTTGGGTACTGGCGGTGGTGAATCGTATCGACATATGTAATAGTAGTACAAGAGCAAGACCAAGACTAGAACGACATTGACCAGCTGCATAGCTTGATTGAAAAAAAAAAAAAAAAATTTTTTTTTTCTTGGGTACTATATATACCCGCGCAGCTTGCTTCGTTTTTATTCCACCACCATGGAGGACGACATGTTATTTTCTATTCGCTGGGAAAAGGTGCTTCCACCAGACAAGAGCAAACGCTACAACGAGCCTCACATTATCCATGTACGGACTACATTTCTAGATGCAACAGGCCGAGTGGTTCAAGTAACACGTCAATACGAAGAATGGCTGGGGGTTTGTACTAATCGTATAGAACACGTCGTCGAAGCTCTCGACAACCATTTCCCCAACTGCGGAGTTCGCTATACTCGAATGGGAGATCGACGTAAAGTGCTACCCTATTTCCCGACCCGATTACAAACGGGGAAATTGGATTCATCGCCGAAGCCTTTTTATAAAGTATTCATACGAGCATGTCACGAAGAAGTCGGGCGATTCCTCAAAAAAAATAAAATTAGTTATTACGATAAACAAGACTGGCTGGTGAGGCTCTACATTGACTTGTGTCGGGACAATACACGAGGATTCTACTACAAGTGGTACTCCATTACCGACAATTCACCCTGGCTGCTCGAGACGTTTCATTTGCATTCGGAATGCACTAGGGTTCCCGAATGGACGATTGCAGCATTCGATATCGAGACGGTGCCCATGGACGGTGCGAACCGCGTACCCACCGGCTTGGACGAAACGGATGAAATCGTCATGATCAGTCTCTACAAGTGGAACTCGAAAGGTGTCCAGCCGTTGTTGTTTTATCGGTCTCCGGCCGGACCCGTTGACGGCGTCGAACACGGCGTTTACTACGACAATGAAAAGTCCATGTTGAACGACTTTCATGTCGCCATTCAAGATTGCCAAGTGCTCACTGGATACAATATCAACGGATTCGACGTGCCGTGTATCTTTTCACGATTGCTCTGGCTGGGCATGCATTCCATTCTTCGGCAATACTCTTCCGCCCGAGTAGGTGAAACGCTCGTCACTACGTTTCAAAACAAGTTGGTATTGGATTTGTATCATTACTTCAAGACATTTTCCAATTACGATTTGCCTGGCTTCAAGTTGGATGACGTGGCTCGCATCAAACTCGGAGAAACCAAAATCCCTGTTCAATCGACAGGCATTTGGTGTTGGTATACGCGTCCGGAAGCCTCGTCGGTCATGGGAGCAGCAGTCGAAGAATGTCATCGCGTTTTGAGACCTCATCGTGTTCCCGTGGAGCAATTTGGTACGTTTCGACAATACCTAGAGTATTGTCTCAAGGATTCCTTTCTCGTGAAGCGTCTCTTTGACAAGGAAATGGTTTTGTCGTTTGCCGTGGAACGTGCCAATTTCGCGGCCCTGAATGCGATGCAAGCCTTGTACATGGGCAATTCCAATTTCTTGCTGGAATTGTTAAAATCGTACGGAAACGTGTTGGGATTTTTCATCAATACGCGTTTCTTTTCGAGTCCCATCGACGTCAAGAAATACGAATCCGTGCTCACCAAAAACAAGACTTATCAAGGAGCCCTCAATTTTTGCACGCCGGAAACACCGTACAAAGACGTGTCCGTCATGGATTTTGCCAGCATGTACCCGAGTGCTTTGCTGAGTAGCAACCTGTGTTATAGTTCGTGCACCATCATGACCAGGGACGAATGGGTCGCATGCCCACTCGCTCAAAGTCTGACGACGATTCCGTACCGCATTCACAGTGAAAGAGATTTCGAAACGAACGAGTCGGGAGGTGGCGAGCAATTCCACTATCCCACCTTTGATCCGGAAAAGGACAAGTTTGCCATCGTGATCAACGAGGGAACCGAGGCCTTTTTACCATGCGTCGTCAAGCATTTCATTCAACTGCGAAAGCATCATCAAGCCATTTTTAAGGAAACCAAAGACGTCTACCACTACAATGTGCAACTGTGCATCAAAATATTGATCAATTCGCTGTACGGCATCATGGCCAACAAAAACTCGTGTTTGGCCTATCTTCCCATAGCCATGGCCATCGTGACGCTGGCTCGCTACCAATTGTTGGGTTCGTACCATTACCTCTCGAGGTTGGGCTACACGGTATGCTACGCAGATACCGATAGTCTCATGGTCCACATGTGGCCCGACGACCATTGCCATGCCGTGAATACGTATTTAAATTTACCTCACGTCGAATTGAAATTTGAACAGCGCATGGTATGCATACTGTTTATATCTAAAAAACGCTACGTGTTCCAGACGCAAAAGGGCGAAATTGTGACCAAAGGATTTCAAAAACGTAAAAACGAATTGTTGGAAACCATTACTCAAATCGTGCTGGAAAATGTGTGGAGTTTTATCTATCAGACACCCAAAACGAATGCCGCATGGACGGAAGATGGCTTGTCCCTGGAGAGTAGGGGTTGGTTATTGTGGGTACATGTGCTGCAATTGGCGTTGTACAAGTGTCGAGATGCCAAAAAGTATTCCATTTGCCGCAAGACCAAACCTCTGAGTGAATACAAGTCCAAGACGTGTGCGACGGTCCGTATGCTTCAAAAGTATCCCGAAAAAGCAAATGATTACATTGAATATACACACAGCAGAGCGGATGTGGCCGAGAGAGAAGCAAATCAGTGGATCATCGACGCCCAAGACTGCCAATGGGTCAATTACGAAAAGTTGATCATGAGTCAAAAGAAAATGTTTTGTTTGCTACTCAATATAGCTTTTTGGAAACGAGCAAAAGTTCCGATGGACTTGTGTGACATGGTCCTGAATGCCACCCGCTGGAAACAGTTTATGCATGCCGAACTGTTGCATCGACACAAGACGGGACGTGGCATTGAAATGCTGGTGGAAAGTGGAACGAGATATACGTTCAAAATCAATAACCATTCGCAGCGTACTCCTGGGAGAAGATCTGTGCGACGAAAAGTAAATGATGGGAAAAGTGTTGAGAAGAAGACTACAAAAAAACGCAAGGTAGAAAATATGAAAGCATGAAAAAAAAAAAAAATTTTTTTTTTTCATCGTGGCTATATAAACCCGTCCACTCGTAGCGCATGCATATTCGTTCTCGTTTCGAGAGATTGTGTTCAAGCCTTGTACCAGACAGCTGTACCCAAACCAAACGATACCACGTGAAGAGCTGCCATCACGTAAAACAACAGCTGGTGTTTGGTAACGAGTGCTTTGCCATCTTGTTGTACACTATCCTTGTAGACTCCATACGTGAGAAACCCGAACCAAACTGTAGACAACAGAATGACTGCCAGCAATGAGGTCATCAAGATGGTTTTCAAATTCATTTTTCATATACTTGTTTAAGACATCACAAACAGGAAACCGACCAAGGACATTGTGATCAAGCTTCCAGCTGAAGGAGCAATCATTAGCCAACTGTTATCCTTCCAGTAATCAGCAGCGTCTGTACCTTTAGTCGTTACAACATTGGTTGTTGCGGTGACTACATATGCCGTAGAGGTGGACATTGTATACATGACGTAGACTTGCATGATTGCTGAAGCCAACAGCAGTACCATAGCACTGATGAGAATCAATTTCTTGATACCAAACATCCTTCTTTATTAACCAAGTATGTCTGCTATCCACGCACTAGTTCATACCACGGGCGTCTTGACGGACCGACACTATTTTGTTTTGGAAATGTCCTACTGGGATGTCACTGGAAACCAACAAACATTGCAAATCAAAAGTCCCATCCATTACTATCAGCTCGTGAAGGATTATCCCCATTCTCGTCCCGATGCCATCGTGTCGAAAGTCAACGGATGCAGCCAACGAGACGTGACACAATTTTTGCAATGGTGCTATGCCAACTTGCAAGAGAAATTAAAAACGCCCGACATTGTGTTTGGCTACAAGGGACCGAATCAAAGAGACTTTTTGCTACGACACGGCATTTCCAACATTGTAGATGTGGGCACGATCGGCGTTCCTTCATTGTCCCTGCTGAAACAACTCTACGTGCCTCCCCTGTGCAAACTGCACGTGTCTCCCTACTCGAAATGTGCATTGGCGGCCGTCCAATCAATAGCTACATACATGGTTCAGCAAAATTTGATTTTGCTTTTCACTCAGCAGTAACTGCTCCGTCATGTGCATCATCTGAGCGTAGGGATACTCTACGCTCGTTTCGATGGGTTCCTTTTCCCACAAATCATCGTAACGTGCTTGGGCCAACAAGCGTTGAAACACGTCAATCAAGCGAGGAGGTGATTCGACCACAAACACTTTGGGCACCGTTTCGTGAGCCACCGAAACGTTTTTCAAGAAAATTCGAATCTTGTCGTCCTTTGCCTCTGCCAGACAAGAAGGATACGATCCGTCCAAGAATTGGTGGAGAGACTTACGCACCAGTTGACTCACGGCTCGAGACAAGGCGTGTTCGGGTTGAACACGTATAAAAGCTTCCAGCTGAGAGGCTGATTTCCAGTGGACGGCATTGACGTATTCGGAATGTGGAATCAAGTGCATACTCAACGGATCTATCGACTTGCCACGCGTATAACACGTCACGTCGTACAAACGACCCAGATTGTCCGTTTTGTCCGAGAGAGGTTTCAATGTTTTGGGGACGGGTCGACGATGGTTGAGCCAATGCCGAGCCAATTCCCCCCAGAAGACGGCCGAATGGTACGAGTGTCCAGAAGAGCTGGGATCGGAAAGGATTTGTTCCAAGATTGCCTTGTCGTCTGAAAGAGTTTCTTCGACGATGGGGGTGGTTTGACGACGTGCCATAAAGGCGAGAATCAAATTGAAAAATGTGTTCATGGTGCGTGTCTTCATGACGGGCAATGGATCTTCTCCTCCGGGCGGCGGCTTTTCTTCCAAATAATCGAAAATGGCTTCGAAATCACATTGAATTTGATACCGATGCATGGTCAATCCACCTAGACGGGCCATTTCCTTCCAGTCGACTCGCTCGGCATTGAGTTTGGCGACAGTGAGAAAGGCTTCAGGAGGTGGTTCCAAAAGACATGTTGCTTTCGTTCCAAATAAAAGTTGTTCAAACCAATCTATCAACGAGCACTTGGACATCTTGATTCCATCGCAACAGGTTCCAATGAAAGGGATAAGCTTGGGTCGTGTAATATTCACACAAGTTTTTCGCCATGACACAATGTACAGTGTACATGACAAAGAAGAGCAAGATGTAAACCACAGGCATGGCTTGAGTATTGTATTGAAGAAAAAAAAAAAAATTTTTTTTTTTTTTTTTTTCATGATGCCTATATAACCGTGTGCAAGTTCCCTCTAGACTCCAAGTCAAGATGGGCATCACCAATTTCTGTAAACTCATTGATCCGTTGCATGAACCAAAACCACCCAACAAGCCAGCACCTTTCGACTCGATCCTCTTTGACGTACAACCTTTCATACACGCAGGTATTGCCTCGGCTTTGGAATCGGAAGAATCGAAATTGTTTCTCGAAGTATGTCGTCTGGCATGGTATAAATTGCACAAACAACTCTTGCAATTTTTGCCTTTTGCTACCAACGATTCTCTCACACTCGTCTTGTCGTTTGACGGAGAAGGAGTTCCCATGAAGTGGCCGACTCAACGCGAACGGCGGGCTGCCAAAAAAGACGACACCATGGATCTCAAGACGAAATACAGGATGGTGTTGTTTGGTGTCAATCAAATTGCCTTGCAGGTCCAAGCTTATTTTTTAAGCAAACTTCGACACTTGTCGTTCCGCAAACTGCGTCAGTTGCACGTGTACGTCAGCGGTTGTAACGTCCCAGGAGAAGGAGAACACAAATTGTTTCACCTGGCCGAAGCTTTGAAAACGTGTCGAAATCCCATCGTGGTGAGCGACGACCAAGACGTGTTTGTCATATCCCTGATGAGATTGGAACGGTACGATTCGATTCAAATTTATCGGTACGGTCGTTACTACCAAGTGACACGTCTGTATCGAGAATGGTTACCGTATCCTTCCAAACATCTTCAAGTGTGTTCGTTTCTCTTTGGTAACGATTTCGTTCCAACTCTGATTGGCATTTCGCTCGTCAACGGTCCCGACATTCATCAAAGCATGATGATTGACGCTGTGGACCATCCGGTCGACATAATGGCTCAGTTTATTCAAAACATGATTCCAAAAATTCGTTTTCATCGCGTCACGCACATGGACCACTTGTTGGTGGAATCGTTTTGGATCACTTTCTTGTGGCTATACGATTACTACACGCAAACCATGTTTCCACAGAAATATCTCGAGAATCCCGTCTATCAGGCGTTTGATCGAAACCAGTTGCTGACTGCTTTGATCGATCCAGACATTTCTCTACCCTGTTACGAAAGGGCCAAAAAAGCATATGATTGCGCTACGACAGCTCTGACGACCACGAAGCAAGCGCAATATGCAGTTTTTGGTCACGATGACATACTCGATCAACTCAAATCTTACTGGGTACCGCAATCCAGCGAGGCTTGCGATGTATTGCATTTAACAAAAAAGTCGTCGCCACGTAGCCGATGATGACGAGCCATATCCATAACCATTGGTAACGAAACCCCTCGAATATCGGTGGTAACCAGCGAAACGGGCCAAAGATTGCCTTTTGAGCTTCCTTGTAGTGCAAGCGTCTATCCAATTGAATGAGTTCCAACACGGGTTCAGGAGCCATGATCACATGAGAATCACGATCCAAGTATATAATTTCCTCTTGGAATCGGACATTGTCTAAACTCTCCATGTCAAAGACTTGTGCGGAAGGATACGCTTTGTAGACGGGTAGCGACATGACTCGGTGTAGCAACTGAGTGACAAAGATTTGATTTTTCGGATACGTCAAGATCCGACGGGAATGAAGAAAAGAATCATTGTACGGTACCCATGGTTCCTTGTTCAGAATAATGTCCAAGCTAGTCATACTTTTCTTAAATCAAGAACATGAATGATCCAATGAATTATAATGCGGAAAATCCTGTTGATGGGCAAGTAAAAAAAAACCTCGACTTGAAATGCCGAGCCAAGCAACAATAAAGACCATCATGACGGGTCAAGCCTTGGATAAACAGCGAGCCTATTTTCGGTACAGAAACCAGTTACGAACACAAATACGAAGAAGGGATTACTGTCAAATGCATCTCAATCGATCTACCATTTTGGCAAACACCAAAGACACCAAATTAGAACCTGATATTTTTGAAAAATATAGTGACCTGACAGCTAAAGTCAAAGGACTTTTATTGGAATATGTGTACAAAGACATTACTGAAGTTTCACACCTGCCGGATGAAACAATGAAAGCACAGGCGCAAGATGACATGTTTACAGAGTATGAGGACAGATTGAGAAAGCTCGGAGACGATTTACAAAATGCTGCTGCACAAGTAACGGAAAAAGATGCCAAGATAAAGCAATTGGAAGAGGAATTGGCTAAAAAATAAAAGTGAAAAAAAAAAATTTTTTTTTTTGTCCTATATATATGTGTGTCTCGTGGGACAACGCTATACACCTTTCAGCTACAAGACAAGATGGAGTATCCAAACCTTTTGCAATGTGCCTTGGAAAACCCTGTGCTGATGAAAGCCGTTCGGGACATGGAGTGCGAAACCGGCATGTTGAATCTCGTGGATATGGAATGGGAATCCAAGTTGGACAATTATCCCGTACACCAGTTACACGTCGCAAAGCGAGTGGTCTTTTCCAAAGGACATGCTTGTAGTCAAGAGGGAGCTTTCGTGCGTAACGTGGCATTGCCGACACATTCGTATAAAATTATCGTACTCGGAAGTTTTTCAGGCGACCGTGTCAAATCCAAAGATCTGGATGGAACTGCGGGAGACATGAGTTTTGTGACGCGAGATTGTCCACCTCTGACAACCATCGCCCAAGCCATGGCAGAAAACCAGGGTCAAAAACTGCACGATGGAGCCCGATTGTTTATGGATAACTGCAATCCGAGTCTGTGTGTTCATTGCCGAGACCAACACAAAATACATAACGTGCCATGTGACGTTCACAGGAATTGGTGCGTCACCAAACTACGTCTGTTTGATGGGCGAGGAATCACTCATACCTTCAAAAAGTCTTTGGAACCCATGTTGGATAACATGGGATCCTTTTTAGCCATTTGCCAACTCCACATTTACAGTCGTACGACTTTTGGAGAAGATAAATACAAGATTGGCGGACGCATCAAGAGTATTTTGGTGTTTCAAGAGTCGTCGATTCGACCAGCTGATGAAATGAAATTTGTCGGAGGCATGACACCGAGCATTGAATTCCCGACACAGGAAGAAAATGAAAACGAAGAAACTTTATTGACCACTAGAAAAAAAAAATTTTTTTTTTTTTTTTTGTACCCTATATATACCACGAACCTTTCCTTGTCAGTCTTGTACGGTTGGTTCGTTGCTACTCTTGTCCCACACTTGTAACACTGGTTTGGAACACGTCATAGAAGATTGGCCAGAGACAGCAAGCACAGTTTCAGGATTGATGGTCAAAATCGACATTCGATCATCTCGAGGCATCAGCACTGAACCATCTTCTCCCAAAGAATAATAGAATCCAGCTCCTTTGGGCCGAGCTATAAACCATTCCAAGCTCGTATCGTCACCTCGCTGATGATATCGCGTCCAGCGAATACAATTTAACCAGTCTTCCGGATCATCCGCCAAACTGTCCACCTTTAGCATCGTCACTGGTTTCAGATACACGGGTGGCGTTCGAGGAGAATTTGTGTCTCGATACAGCGAGTACAAATCCATCAAGTAGGAGATTGATACACGTTCACACACCAACATTGTGTATTCCCTCCGACGTTGTTCGGGATCGACTAAAACAAGAGTGATCCATTGCAACGTACAAGTCGAACAACCACCATGACTGACGAATGGATTCATTCCCATTACAAGTTGGGGTTCAAGGAACATGTCGAGAAATTGACTCCGAGTCAAAAGGCGTTTCCTCACTTGCTTCATGAATGGTTGCTGAAACCCGAGCATCAATTGGTGTTGGTGGCGGGAGGACCCGGGTCGGGGAAAACGTATACCGTCACAACATGTTTGGATCACGTTGACCTGTCACAATTGAGAATGGCTTATACGGCACGTGTCGCTTATAAAATAAATGGTCAAACGATTCATTCGGCAATGCGACTCGACTGGCGTGAAGGATCCGTGTTGGAAGGTTTGTTTCGAGAATTGGAAAATGAAAGTGATCCTCAAAAGTGCATCGATAAGAGCCAAATCCTTTTGAATGAAATGAACTGCACTAGAAATCCTGAAATTGTGGTGATTGACGAAGTGGGAATGGTGGCACACTGGCTCATTTATTGGATCATTCGCTACTTTTTTCAAAGAAGCATACCTACGTTGTTTATCATGATGGGAGACCCGAATCAATTACGACCCGTCAAATCGGAACACAACGTGTTTAGCGTCAATCTGATGGAAAATACGAAACGTATCAACTTGTTGGAAAGTGCTCGATTCACGCCCTCGTACGACGTGATAGTGAAATGCTTGCGGCAGTTTGTCGACATGAACGACGTGTCGGGCATGTTGGTTTCATCACGGAGCACTACCCAGTGGTGGATCACATCAATTCGGACATTTTAAGGAAATGCACGAGAGCCATGGCCCACAAGAATGCGACCATAGAGACGTACAATAATTTCTATCTGAAATATATGGTCGAGGGTCCTCGTCATCGCTTGTGGAACAAGAAGAAAGACAAGTATGTGGATGTCAAACCGGGCTGTCGTATATTTGTGACACAGAACGGTGTGTCGAGTGCTTTGAACGGAACTCCATTGATATTTGTGGAATACGATAGCGTACGCGACGTGGTGATTGGCCGACGAGAAGAATCCAATGACAATGATGGCAAGGTGACTGTATCAAGAAATGCGGCTGGTGAGTTTATGATTTCAGTAGGATATGCGGGGACCATTCACAAGTTTCAAGGCGACACGATGGACGATGCAGCCATAGCCATAAACTTTGACTCGAGTCAAAATCTACATTTGATGTATACTGCCCTGAGCCGGGTAAGATCAATGGACCAGGTCAAAGCAATATGTCTGTAGGAAAAAAAAAAATTTTTTTTTTTTTTTTTTTGACTAGTATTTATACTGCCTCTGGCATGGGTGTTGGAAGTTCCGGTGGCGGCGGTACCATTGCAGCTTTAATAATGACTTTGGGAAATTCGCTCTCAGAAGATTTTACTTTGTCAGCAACAGATTTCTCCGCCGCTTTTTCTGTTTGTGCCACCGGTTTGGAAATGGAAAACAGCAGCATGACTACATAGTCACTGACGGCTTTCATTTGTTGCGTCAATTGCGTTTGGAAAGGGCTGGACAATTGGACAGTTTGTTGATCTTCCTCCATGTTTTGATAAATCGTGTGCAACAAACAACGCATTTCCAATTCCGTATTGTTCTCCTCTTTCTGAACGCTGGTTTGGTACGTGAGATATGCCTGTTTCAATTGTTCATCTTGAACCACTGACTTCAGCATGGGTGTGACGACCTTGTCATGCACGTAGCGACACATGATTCCCGAAAACATGTCCACGATGGATTTCATAGCCTTGTACTGTTTCACGCTCATGATGGATTGAATAATGGTTTTGGAAGCCGTATACATGTAAACGAAGTCGTCAGAGTGACCATTTTTACGCACAGCGTCCATAATGGCGGGACCCATCGGCAGTTCATGCAGCAACTTTTCCATGTACATGGTGAAATAGTGTTTTTGAGTTTCCAACAGTTGTTGATTCAACGAGTTGGAATTATTTTTCGTCAGACTCTGCTCCAAGTCTTGAAGAATGGCCGCTTCTTGCGTTCGAGTACTTTTTGGAAGGGGTTCCTCGTCTTCCGATTCGAGAAGAGGAGGGTCTTCATCACGATTTCGTTTCATCTTGTTTAAGTAAATGTCACTTCTTTGGGAGCATTGCTCACCTCTTCTTGATGCTGTTGGAGCCTCTCTCTCGTCAATCTATTGTCGACGATCCCGTTCACCACATCATTCACGATAAAGGGAACCGTCGTTTCGATGGCCGCTTGAATATAGGTATCGACGTCTAGGCTCGGGGCAAAATCTAAATACCATCGGCCGTTCTGAAACCGTAAGAGCAGTCCGTTGAATCGTGGATCTTTTTCGAAGAGGGACGGCAGAGTCATGTGCAGCGGATTGGAGACGTACCGACCTCGGAACTGTTCCGGCGACTCTAGATCATTCTCTCCAATATAACAGGCTGGAAACTGATACAAGAGCGTCCACGCCCATTGTCTTTGCTGTGCCTTCTCGTACGCGGATTTATATCTCAATACACTGCCGGACCTGAGAAAAGAAATGTGACTCGGAATGAACCGACACCATTCCATTTGATTAGGTTGGAGGTTCCACTCTTCTTTGCGTTGGGTCATGTAATACGTATCGACATCGTATCGGCGCGTCCTCGTCACATAGTCTTACTTTCTTTCCCTGAAAAACACTTGCATGTAATCGTACGGGAATTCTTGAGCGATTTGCAAGTTGCCATCCTTGACGAGCGGTTGCAAAGCATCCACTATCGTCGATGGTATTAGATTGGTGTATTGGAGAAACACCGCCGGTTCCCTATCCATCAGATAGAAATAGGCTACGATCGAAACGGATTTAGGCGTACTCGATTGAATCGAAAGGGGATACTTGAATATACTGGCACAGGCATTGTAGCCGGGACCTCGAATGTAATCGCCATTACCCTCCAGCCTCACACCAAATTGCCCCAACGTTGGATCGCAGACGCATCCTACCCCTTCTTCGTAGCGAGCATTTTTCAACGCGAGTCCGGACAATGCGTCAAACGTGCAAGGTCTCTTGAAGCATTTCTTGTCTCGATGCGTTTGTAGATAGGTGTCGTGGAATCCATGTTCGGGCCGAATACGGTTAAACGGTATTTCGTCCGAGTCACAGTCATCGCTAGAATCCATCACTTGAAGAGCGGTCAGTTTCTGACACGTGTATCCTTTGACCTCGTATCCATCGGGACATTCGCAGACTCCCGTAAAATAATTAAAGCGCCCATGAGGTTGACAGGCCACGACCAGGTCGCAATTTCCGCCAAAGATTTTTTGAGACACGAGTCGATCGTCGATGCAACTGCAACTCGCAAACTTTTGTCCGTAAATATCGGTGAGGGTCCATGTTCCCGTTTCCGGATAACATTCTTCTCCCCGCAATATTTTTGGAAAACATGTTTGTGAAAGGCACACGTGATGGTCTTGACAATCACTGGTCTGTTGACAGGCGGTGGTGGTGGTGGTCTTGGATGTCGGAGAATCTAAAAGAGGCCATTTGTCGACTCGGGGAGGTTGGTAATGCCAAGCATGAAAAATTAATAGGATCGCGTACAAGACCAATAGCACATAGTAAATCATGTCTTGGTTTTTTTAGTAGTTAATAAATGAGTGTGGCTTGATAGGTGCGATAGCGATATTCCAGTCCCACTTGAGGTCGGGCGGCATCATGTTGCCGGAGCCACTGTAACAGAACCCATTTGGTCTGTGCGTTGCGAATTTGTTTCAAATACAGATCCACGCTGTACATGCTTGGTTTTCAGTTTGGTGATGCCTTTGATGAGCGTTTCGATCACTTTGAGCAATTCCTTATCGCAGGAATTGACTTTGGTGTAGGGATGAACGTGAATGCGTAAATCGTACTGGTCGTCCATATTTTCAGCCACGTGATCGTCGATTGCAATTAAAAAGATGGATTCCGGATAGTACAGGTCTCGGATATGATCGGATGCTTTCGAGCAGCGGTAGTACTGGCGCCCGTATTCGGATTCGCTTCGAGCAAATATTTTATAGGCTTTTGCTGCCAATTCGGGTAAAAATCCGTTGACCATCCGCTTCACGTAATCATTGGTTCCCAAACTCCACAAGATAATGTCCGCTCGAATCAAATGTAAAAAGTCAATCAAGGTCTTGTAATGGGGTCGAACGTGAAAGGTGGTTTCTTCGTGAAACCCCAATGTTTCGTCCATATCCAAGACGCAAACACATTTTGGGTCCATGTGCTTGATTATAACCAAGGATGGCTAACGAAGACAAAGCGAAACGTATTGTCCGGCATATCGAAAATGTGGAATTTACGGCATCGCTGTGCGAAATTCATCCTCGAAAGCAATGCATTCTCTTGTTGAACAATTACGACCACCGTCGATTTCATTGTTTGTTTGCGAATCATTCCAAAGTGTGGAAATCGTATACCATCAGTGGCTCGTGTGACTTGCCCGAACACTTTTATGAAATGATTCAAATGCACAAGCAGTTTGGGACGGAATACGTGTTGCCCTTCTCGGGGTGTTTTCGAGAATACTCGGGCTACACCATCGGAATGTTTTACCAACCCATTCAACTGTATGCTCCTCGCAAGATTCAACCCCACATGCTCAAAGAAGTCGCGTACGCTCTGACAGTCTTTTTTTGTACCGTGTGCCATCAACTGGGCGGCAATGTTCCCGATTTAAAACAGTTTTTGTTTTTGTACACGGAGACTCACCCGGTTCTGTGCGACATGGGTAGTTTCAACGTGGACAACCGGGTCCGCTTAAAAGGTCACAAACCTCACTTTAACGAAAAGAAATGGCGTCGATTCATGATGAAAAAGACGCTTCGAGACGTGATTCGGTACTTGAAATTGGAATTTAAATTATTCTTTCAACAAAAGAAAAAGGGTAGTGTATGCATATTGGACGAACGCGAAAATGCTTTCGATACGGAAACGCACCAGTTGCTGTGTCAAAGCCAAAAGGAACCGTTGGTGCAAATCTTGAAAACATTTGCCCACCTGATGCCCAATGAACATATAAGACGAGATGTCGTAGAACCGTGGACACTGTCATTGTTGGGAGATGATGCTTTCAGTGACGATGAATTGTATTGATTTAAAAAAAAAATAAACCATCAGTGGAAAGCAGCTGGAGCACAGTAGTCACCGTCAGGGAGACGGGTTTATATACACGCATTAAAAAAAAAAAATTTTTTTTTTTTTAATAGTTTCTTGACACATTCAGAAAAGCATAAGCCAAGATGCAAATCATGTATTGTGCATCATGCGGTCCTCCACTAGATATTGCTGTGTGCGCAAATGTGTTCGCGCTCCCTCGAAGTGGAATAGGTACGACATGCCTTGCCGAAAGTGCAATGCTTACGGATTTTGCCACTGCCAGTGCCTGAGCTACCACGATCATGCTAACTGCAACTGGAAAACCGTGTTTTACGCACAGAGTTGCTGCCAGCGAGAATGTTTCTGGCTGGACTTTAAGCAGGAACCAGAAGTGGACGGTATCGCCTGTTTGAAATGTCAATCATATTGCTACTGCCTCTGTAAATGTGTCACTTGGACCAAATATATCCAGAGACACAAGAAATAATTTGAAGCATTTGAAAAAAAAAAAAAAAAAAAAAAAAAAAAAAATTTTTTTTTTCCTCAACCTTCAATCAAGCATGGCTGTCGATTACAAAGAACTCGTGCTCCAACTCCTTCATCAGAAAAAGTATCCAGTGCTCCAAGAGTTTGTGGTCGTAGACATTCATTACAAAATTATCCCGTCAGAGGCACCCTGTCAAACCATCCGCAGTTTTGATCGACGTTTACACGATCCGCAGTACGTCTGGCAACAACATATGGATCCATACCGCATCTCCTATCTCGTCGACAATCATCCCCTGTTTCATATCCACGAAACGGAACATTTGGATACCACCGCCAGTCTCCCGTTTGATTGTCAGCGGATTAAACTGTCGAGGGGCTACATCGATGCCATCCGTAACGAAGCGAGTTTGACGTTTGAAGAAGAGTTGTATCATTTTTTGACTCTCTTAAACTTTGACGTACCCGCCCTGGCACCCTTCATAGACACGAGTTTTGTGGATTGCACGCGTCTATTGCCGCAATGCATACGTCTCTGGGCTTATAAGTATGAGGAACGGCCATTGGATCACATACCCGTCGACACTCGACTGGCAGATTGCTTCGGACCCCCCACCACAGAGGGTGTACTACCGATTCGCGTGTTACGAGGCAAACTGGCTCCGTGTACTTCGCAATCGACAATCTTGTCGTTAAACAATGATCACGAAGCCCATTTGAGTGGCAGACATCCGTTTGTGTGGCACTATGCTCCTCAGCACAAGACGCTGTTACCCTTGGTGTACAATCCTCTGGAGAATCCCATCATCGTCCTTTTAACGATACTGCAGATTGAGATGGTACAAAGAGTCTTCACTGTCGTCCTTGTCAAAGGGTTTATAGCGACGTGCATCGTCATAATAACGACACACGCGTCTCACGCCTTGACACACGGATTTGGGCAAGTTTTTGTTATTTCGATCGCAACGGTCTTTAGCGCTGTCGATGGACAAGATGGATTCGTCCGAAGACACTTCACTCATGTCTGGGGAACCGATAAACGATTTCATCTTTAGCTTCTTTTTGTTGGCATACGATCCGACGTATCGGTTCGCATACCTTCCGAGTCGAGCATTTCTGTTGACGACATCGAGCCACACGGCTGCGGGAATGTTGGTCAAGTAGGTGCTTTTAAATTCGTTAAAAGTACGAGCAGTCCGAAACAGAGGTTTGAGTTTACTGACCGGAATCATGAGACCCTCGTCCACGGTAAACTGTTGCAGATACGATCGTGACACGACTCGTGCGTCTTTGAAATCTTCCGGAGACGCATCTTGGATTTGTTGTATCAGCTGAAATACGTATCCAAAGGGAACCCGCAAGGGTGTTCTAGCTGGCGTGCGTGCAATGCGTTTTCGAGGAGGCATCACTTTATTGATGATACACAATCTGCCCGTAAAAGTACAGATTGTAAAAATCAGACTCTCGGACGCGCATATGCGTATCGTAGTTGGCATGTTGATACTTGTCGTACGTGTCCCAGTGTGCCATGAAATGAAGCGTAAAGACAAAGAGCATTTGCCACGTGGTCGTATGCTGGAAATATTCGGCTGGATTGTGTAGCGTATCTTCCATGATGGAAAAGTTGATGATACCTCTCGCCTCGTCCACCAGCATGTGATTGTTTCGATTCATATTGTCGCAAAAGTCTCTCCGAATTTTATTAAATTCATAGAGGTTAAAGACAATGTGCATGTAGCGTTCGTTGTTGTCACCGACTTGAGGATCCATGTACATGTGCAAAATCTCTTTAGATCCATTCGGATCGTTGGAATAGTAAAAAAAGAGAACATACTTGTCCATTTGATGAATGGGATTGCCAAAAATCCAGTTCAAAATGGAAATCCACTGTCCGAAAATTAAATGAAAACTTTTGAGATTGGAGCTGGAGAAGCCTTCGACGACGGAGGAGCATGCGGTCCATGCATCGCGCCATCTATGGATGCGACTCGCATTATTGCGAGCAGGTCTTTGAGACTCGTGATGATCAATGCCACGTTCCATCTTTACTTTGCTTAAAAAAAAAGAATGTCATGGGTCCTTTTCCTGTTGATGTGGTTGGCATTTGCCTGGCTGACCTTTTCTTCCACCGATCGTCCTGCAAGCCTACCCATCCAAGTTCAAGTTCCCGTCTTTAAACAAGATTGTTCGTCCAAGCGTGTGCCATGCGTCAATGACTGTAGCTTTTTATGCGTCGAACAGGACGTATCGTGTGCAGGAGGCGTGTGCGTCGCGAATGACAGAAATACAGATCCTATCCCCAAGTGTGACACTGAAAAAGGTGGCATGTTGATGCTGACGCATATTCCTTTTCCTCAGTGGAAATGTTTGTGCACAGAAGAGTCTATATGGTCGGGCCCTGCATGCGATACGTTGAATCCGGATATATGTGAGCATGGCGTATTTTTATACAAGAACCGCGACACATCGCTGTGTATCTGTCCTCATCCGTACAAGAAATTATTTGTCCGGGGTAAATGGCACTGTCTAGGCAAACCCGAATCCAATTTCTTTCAAGAAGAAGAGTCTGGCGCCATGGTGAAATCATCAGTGGGTTGCAGCTTGGGCAGTGGTCACTGTTAGGGAGACGAGTATATATACACACTAGAAAAAAAAAAAAAAAAAAAAAAAAAAAAAAAAAAAAAAAATTTTTTTTTTTTTTTTTTTTTTTTTTTTTTTTTTCTGCTTATATATTTTTTCTGCTTATATATTTTTGCTGTTTGTCTTTGATGCGCAGGTGGTAGGAAAACAGATTTAAAATATAAGCGCTTATATATTTTTTCTGTTTGCACACCCACCTCAGAAACTTTAAAAGTCAAGGTGGGTGTGCAAGCAGATTTAATATATAAGCGCTTATATATTAAATCTGCTGGCAATCCACCTCAGAAACTTTAAAAGTCAAGGTGGGTGTGCAAGCAGATTTAATATATAAGCGCTTATATTTTTAAATCTGTTGTCCAACCACCTGCGCATCAAAGACAAACAGAAAAAATATATAAGCAGAAAAAATATATAAGCGCTTATATTTTAAATCTGTTGTCCAACCACCTGCGCATCAAAGACAAACAGAAAAAATATATAAGCAGAAAAAATATATAAGCGCTTATATTTTAAATCTGTTGGCAACCCACCTCAGAAACTTTAAAAGTCAAGGTGGGTTGCCAAACAGAAAAAATATATAAGCGCTTATATTTTTAAATCTTTGACACACCCACCTCAGAAACTTTAAAAGTCAAGGTGGGTTAGCAGACAGATTTAAAGTCGAGCGCTTATACATTAAATCGGTTTTACTGTGCTAGAGGCAAAAAAGTACTGTGAAAACAATTTAAAAACTCAAACAGGTTTTTATATAAGCACCAGTTTTAAAGTCAAACAGACTCTAATAGCCCAAACGACTTGAAACTTTAAAAGTCAATATCGACTTTTAAAAAATCTTTTAAAGTTTACTCAAACTTTTAAAGTTTTTTGGTACCAGAAATTCTGGTACCAAAAAACTTTAAAAGTTTGGATAAACTTTAAAAGATTCTTTAAAAGTCGGCTATACTTTTAAAGTTTTTTTTAAAGTCACACCCTAGCGTTCCCAGAGCTCCCCAGAGTGAAAAACGCGATCCAATACGTCTCTCGACACTTTTAATGTCACTGGAGGTTTAGAGTCGTACCAAATCTTGCATTTGTAAAAACACGCATCCTGTTGAACCAACTCCATCGATTTCGGTACGATCCGATTCGTTTTCGCAAAGTCGCTGTGTTCGAAAAATATCTCTTGAAAACAAGAACCCAAACCATTCCCTTCCAATCCATTGTACAACTCCATATTTCCCAAGCGCATTCCACCACAACGAGAACGGCCTTTCATGGCTTGATCCGTGACCAAGTCCACAGTGCACTCTCGAGGATAGTAAATGTGCTCGACCGCCAAGTACGTGAGCAAAAAATAAAACATCTTGGAGTAGAAAACTGAACCATTCGGAACATCTTCACCTCGGGAGTTGCGCACTCGGGTAGCGTCTCTGCCTTCTCCCAGCCTGAGACCTTCGATAAACTGTCCTCCCGTCATGCGGAAAAAACAAAACGGATTGACCACCAAATCGGGTCGGATACCGTCATCCAAGATGGGCACCTCGTCCATGATGCGCAAAACTCCTTTCTGCCCGTGAAAACTGCACAACTTGTCTCCTGTGCTGATGAAATGATCCGTCTCGCAACAAATGGTCAGCATTTGACCACTCAATTGATGACGGACGATTCGAAAGGGGGTTTTGGAAAAGACGAGTCGTACCGCTTGAGGCGTCAGTTGTTCGCACCGAACCTGGATAGAAGTCGGTTCCACTTTGAACGGTTCGTCTCCATAATGATACACGGTGCCCAACACGGGCGACTCGTAGCCGTCCATCGGAACGAATCGCACCATACATCCCGCCTCGATACGTATGCGCAGGGTATGAAACCGACAACAGTCGAAAGCGTCCACGCCTCGGCGACACACGATACTATCTTCTTGCGTGCATCCGAGAAAACTCATATACGCCACCCTGACGTGGGGAAGTTTGAGTACAAAATAAGGTGAAATACCATCGTCCATGGGTTCCAACACGGTTCGATGATAGGATGTCACATGATGCACATAGGCCGACAGCGAATCCATAAAATACAAATGGTAACGATTATCCGTCGCCAAGACGGCATTTTTTAACGCATTGAATCCTAAAATACTTTTCGGAACATAGTTGTGCATGAAAAACGGATTGAGATCCACGTGAAAACTCGTAAAGAAATCGTATCCGAACCGTCGGGCCAGGGCATCGATATCGGTAATGTTCAGCATGCGTTCACACCAATACCACAAGTCTTTGGGAGTCACCCATAGATCGGTGCCGGGAATTTCTTTAAAAAGAATTCCCACCTTGTACCGAATGGAGATGAACGGACTCGCTTCAAAACATTCCACGAATCGAAACGTTTGTTTGAGATGAATCAAGTCGAGTCGACGATAACTCGTTTCCGTCACTGGAATACAGGCTCCATTCACCACGACAAAGTACTTGGACTTTTGCAGAGGTTCCAGATTCAAATATCGCCACATGTCGGCTCGTTTGGCGTCGTGAAACACGGGATCCAACTCGTTGCAGGTCGACACGACCGTCCCACGCACCATCATCGTGGTCCGACCGACATTTTTCGTCTCGAAGCATCCCAAGATGCACAAATATCCTAGGTAGCTCGCGTGAAAGGGCGGTACTGCATTGCTTTTGACTTTGCTGGACATTTGGCGTACCGTCAAATACAACAAGTACGGGTTCAGGGGATACGTCTGCATGTTGACTTCTCGATAACATCCCATCGACTTTTCCACAAACACTTGACCGTCTGCGCCAATTTCCCGATGAGACTCTCGCGTCGTGTTGGTCATTTTGCCGACGGAACCATTTTCTTTAAAGTAATCCGTCTTTCGAGACAAGACGTGCAAGAGTGCTCCCGTTTCGATCGACTTGATCACCCAGGCATACTTGGCTTTGATGCGTTTCCAATCCCCGTCACGCAACGGCCCGTACAAGTACTTGACAAACAATTTGGTAAACAAATGCCCAGGGCTGATGACCATTTTGTTGGCCAGCGAATCAATGTCAAAGAGTGCGTTCCGATGCATGTGGGCCATGTAGGTTGCCGAATCGGTGGAAAAAGGGCAAAAATCGAAAAAGGTATCGATGCCTTCAGTCGATTCATTGCCGTTGTTGGAACTCATCAGCAAATCTCCACGTTTTTTGTTTCCATGCTCCTGGATATAATAACACAGTTGTTTGCCTCGGTCCATGGCATCGTAGGTAAAGACTCGCACACAGCTTCGTTGAACGATATGCGTATGCGTGGGATCGTTGGTAAAAAAGTACGGCAAGTGCCTCAGAAATCCAAGAATGATAAAATAGCCACGTCCAATATCCGCCTCTTGAAACGGACCGTCGGTGCAGGTATCGAAACCTGCAGGAAACTCTATGTTCTGCCAATGTCGAATCGCCAAATCCAGTCGAGACCCCAACATGATTGGAAAGACATCCTTGAGAACTTTTTGCGTGGGCACATGTCTAACCGAGCAAGCGTATACGGTTTTTTCACAGATGTGCTGGTGAATGTCGAAAGGTCCATCGTAGATGAGTTGGCAGTTGACTTGATCACGTAAAAATTGAATAAATGTTTCCACGTGTGCATCATAGTTGTCCAAAATGGGCTTGAGCATCTGCGGCACATTCAGCATGGTGTTCAGATGACAACTCCAAGTAAAAGGAGCAGACGACTTAACCAGGCAGATGAGCCGGGCTATATATACTAGCCATGAAAAAAAAAAAAAAAAAAAAAATTTTTTTTTTTTTTTTTTTTTTTTTTTTAATCCACCTATTCTTGGAGCTGTTCTTTTGGACTTGTTCCGCTGGCATACTTTACTCGCAGTGCGTGGACACGTTCTTGAAAAGTTTTGTCACACTCGAGGCTGTACGCATGAGCACTGTAGGCACACAGCGCTACTACAAGTGTCACGACAAACAAACAATACATGTGTATCCCATGGAGATACGATCGATAAAGTGCATAGTTGCTTCCAAACAGGGAGCGCAGGAAAGAATGATAAGCCATGTCTATTGGCCTTTTTTAGGCATCAAACCAAAGTGGTATCCAGTGCCTTCATTAAATTGTTGGCCAAAAAAAATCTTATCGGCCGATGTCATGACTGGGAACGAGCGTTTCGGTTGCTCCGTACACATGCGTGCATAATTCTTTTTGGGTGCTTCGAAACTCAAAACATCGATGGGTGATCGATCCGGATTCTTGCTCAAACCTTCTCGGGTCAACGGTAGAGGTGTACCCGTACGACATTGATATTTCATGATGGTCAAGACATCACGAGCATACACACTAGACATGTCTGTCAACAACTGGTGCTGCACCACATTCACTAAATTGAAAAAGTAACACACCAATCCACATTTCTGAAATATATTCCTGATATCCGAAAAGGCAACGATGTGATCCAACTTTAGTTGTTGCAGCAATATTTGCAAATCTTTAAAGGACTTGTAAATGATTCGATTCGGGACGAGTATAAACTGGAACGTACTCAAGTACTGGAGTCGACCGCGAACATCTCTCCCCTTGTGAAAAGGTTCGCCACGTTCCAAGACGCCAGAGTTGGGCAGCAAGTCCATCAATTCCGAGGTTGTATAATTTTTCGTAAACACGCTGGCATACTGGTGTGTCGTAGCCATTTCGAAAACGTGCGTGTGAATGGTAAACAGATTCAACTCGTATCTCAACGCCTTGTCGACGTTATACGAAACGGTGGGATCCGCAACTTGCAAATGTTTGCTGTCTAGCGTTCCTTGGGTATCCGACTTTGTAATTCGACATGTCAATAGAATCCCAAACGGATCTCCGGGAGAAGGAAACTGCTTGCGAATAGCCAAAACAAACTGTAGACAAAATTCGGGGATTTTCTTTGAGTGCTGCTGGAATACCCTCAAATCAGGCACCGAATGAACTAGATGCTGTTGGAGAATTCGTGTGACAGCTGCCAGCGAATGAGGACGAATCTCTTGCAAAATGCGTTGATAAGTTTCCGGAGCTACACGTTGCACATGATCAAATAACCGCTCAGCAGCATTCATGACGAAAGTGTCATTGGGAGTCGACGAGGCAGCAGCTGAAGGGATGGGGTATATATAGTGCTTATGAAAAAAAAAAAAAAAAAAAAAAAAAAATTTTTTTTTTTTTTTTTTTTTTTTTTTTTTTTTTTTTTCTATTGGAACTTGACTGGCCTACGATGATGGTCTTGTTGTAAAAACTCATTTTCATTCACCATCCCGATGGCATCTTTGGTCCACTTACGTCCAATTTCCCAGTCTAGATGAGACACTACCGATTGCAACGTGTCACGCACCTCTCGTAGCACATTTGTCCTCCTTTTATACATTTCGACCAGGCGGTGGTTGTACTCTTGCTGCATAGCCACCAATGCCAATCTACATCTCCGACAATTGACATTTCCAATATCTGATGGCTCCATTTCATACTTTACGTCTTTCCATCTGCAGGCAGCACGTTGAATTTCTTTCAGCACAAATTGTTCTTGACACAGAGTCCCAATAATCGACGCATATTCCTCATGGACACGAAAAGCTTTGCGCCGATGAAAATTGCAAAATTGGTCATCGGAAGTCAAGTAGCAGTCGACAATGAGATTACTTAAAATCTCCTTGGGAAGGCACACCCCATCATCAGTCTTTTCATGAGCAGCAGCCATATTCCAAAAATTAAAATGTCCGTTCACGTTCAAATTGCAAAAGAAAAACTGGAAAAGAAAACAGACTTTATTTCTAGAGGGAACCTGTAGTCTTGATACCAACCAACGACTGCATACAAAATGACAAACTAACCCGAGTAGCAGGACTATATATAAGGGCTAAGAAAAAAAAAAAAAAAAATTTTTTTTTTTTTTTTTTTTTTTTTTTTTTTTTTTTACCCTCTCTCTACCAGACTCATGAACTTTACGTTTCTTCTTGATAATATAATCACGCTACCAGCTGGTGGTAAAATAAATGTGACACGAGACTCTTTCTTCTTTGCACACGAGTATCCAAAGAAATGCAATTCACCCAACAATGTCTTCGAGTCCAACACTGGCCATTTAAATTTCCAAGTCAGGTTTTACAAGACTCACTCGGCCAAACACCTTGTAGTGAAAACTTTCGAAAGTGGCAAATCTCAAAAGTACTGTGAAATCAACAAGTTGCCGGTTTCACAGTACTTGCCATAGGCCCCATGCAGTAGGTACAGGCTTGGTGATACAAGGACTCGGGAAAGGTGTTAAATATCCTTTTTCATTGCTTGGAAAACTGATGAGCTTTGTAGCTACTTGAAACGTTCCAATTCCATTTCCAAATCTCTAGTTGCTTTCTGCAAACATTGTACAGAATCTCTCAGCCACCTCTTTCGATATTCCTGCAGCTCTACCACTTTTTCATGGTAGGTTTTTAATCCACATGCCTCTCGGCAAAGTCCACACATTTCAATCTGACTCGGTGGCATGGCATGCTGGATATTTTTCCAATCAAAGTACGCACTCTGCATGCGTCGAAGACTATCCACTTCTTTGAAGAGGCTTGCAATGTGATGAACATATTCACGATGCACGGCAATTGCACCTTCTCGATCCTTGGAGCAAAACTGTCCATACTTGTTTTGACAAAGTTGTAACATGTCGGTAAAATCATCAAAGGATACATTTACCAAGTCATCCGGGGCACAAGACCAGTCACACATGGTAAAAGAAATATTCCACTTGTAAACTTGTTGGTGAACACAATTGTTTCTGTAAGAGAAGACACGAATAAAACAAAGTGCCCAAGACTTTATATAATCCTCACTGAAAAAAAAAAAAAAAAAAAAAAAAAAAAAATTTTTTTTTTTTTTTTTTTTTTTTTTTTTTTTTTTTTTTCCTCATCTCTTGTGTTCCTCAGACTTGTGAGTTTGACTTGTATACTTCTTCTGACTTGCAATTTCAAACAAATATTGTTCATAGTTCTTCTCCCGGTTCATTAGTTGATGTAGCGAAATGGATTCATGCTTGTAGTAAAGAATTCGCTTATCGATGGAGCCTCAGAGAATCTCCGACTATTACCGCTTCGAAGACGCATTCTTGCTCGACTCTTTTTGGCATTTTCGATTCAGTGTCAACCTGGATCACTTGCCGGCAGTTTGGGCACGTGGATTGTTTTTCTAACCATGGAGTAATACAATTTTCATGATAAAAATGGCCACACGGCAGTCGTTTCACTTTTTCGTTTGATTGAAGGTCGTCAACATACTGTGCACTGTAATTCTTTTTCAATGACACTGTCCTCCACGGTAGGTAACGATTTAATTTGCTCTTTGGACAAGGGCGGTGGGCCCGAAACATTCATTTCATCCAATAGCTGAGATGCAAGAGCGTCGATTTCTGCATCTGCGGCGTTCCAGTCAAAATTCCTCGCGTGTTCATCAGCAGTCGAAAAGTCCCCTAGACTAACATCCCCTTAACCATATATGGGGTCAATGCTGAATATGGAAAGTTCTTCTGGCGGACGAGAAACAATACCCGACTCATCGCCGGGTTCTGGTGGTAAATTTTGGGCAACATTCAAAAGCATTCGAGTGAGAAGTCTTTCCATGCTGAGTTCAGATATGAGAATTTCATCGGATTCATCATCGCTTTCGGAAGATTCATCTGCAATGCAAGGCTGGTTTTCGGCTTCATAAAATTCTTTTGAAACAATTTCAAGAAAATCACTCGAACAACCTGGACAGATGAATTCATCCGGAAGTCTAAACTCTCGTGTACACCGATGACAAAAATAGTTGGACTCGCACCGCAGAGCTTCGGCCATCATTCACGGTATAGTAACAGCGGTGGTCTTTACCAGCAGTACCTTTGTTCCAGTATCATCATCTTGCAAGTCGACACAACTAATGAGCAAGGTACGAGGATGACAGGGTTATATAGTAGCTTAGAAAAAAAAAAAAAAAAAAAAAAAAAAAAAATTTTTTTTTTTTTTTTTCATAACCACTCTTGTCAATATGTCTTGTTTACTAAAATGTATTTCTCCGTACATTCAAAGTGTTCTTCATCAGAGGTTGCAGACTGCCATCAGGTATTCGTGGTGGCTAGGACTTTCACGATGACACCTTTGCGAACAGCAATCATTACTCCTCATTGTTTTGCACAGACATCGACAGTATCCAAAACTTTGACACTTGTGGCAAGCTAAACCATCCACCTGGTCTTGAGGTGCAGGAAAGCACTTGAGGGCACAGCAATATTGTTGATCCATGATTCCCCCAACTTGGAAAAGCTGATGCCTTGATTACCTTTTTTACGACTTTGATATGTGCACCAAGTCCACCGACGCAATAGTCGAGGGTTCTTCCATGTGGCACTACTCTTGACACTGATCACCCAAGGCAGGATTATATAGGCTGGTTATTTATGTATCGGAATGGAATCATACTCGTTGTAAAAAAAATTCGATGTCAGGTCCGTGGAGCTCGTACGATCTCGATTCCTTAGCCGCATTCTACATCTCGCGTGACTTTTTTTCTTTGTTTCAACCTGAATAAGTGTTCGGCAGGTTGGACAAGTTGATGTTTTCTTCAACCACGGTAAAAGACAAGCCTCATGATACCAATGTTCACATGAAAGTTGTATAACTTTGTCATGTAGTTTAAAACTGTCTATGCATATAGTGCATACTAGTTCTTTTTCAACTTGAATATCTTCCACCTCGATATTGGCCAGTAATTGAATTTGCTCCTCGGACAAGGGTGGTGGTTTCGAATCGTCCAACAAATCCTCAATTTCCGAATCATCAAAATCCGAATCATCAAAATCCGAATCATCAAAATACAAATCTAAAATATCATAATCCCAATTACTCGTGCGATGTACTTCTGGTGTAGCAAAATTGTTGCTCGATTCATTTGAGGAAATATTATTTTCCTCTGAAAAATAATCTTCACCTATCAATTCAGCAGACAAATTTTCGGTAGAACCTTCCAAAGTATCAATATTGTTTTCTTCATCATCAAGACTCTGAAGCATATTGAAGGTATTGAAGAGCATTTGACGATGAAACCTAAACATATCCGGTATTTGGCACTATTCTTGACACTCTTGACTCTACACTGAATACACGAATACACTGAACACGCACGAACACAGGGTATATATAGTGAGTTAAAAAAAAAAAAAAAAAAAAAAAAAAAAAAAAAAAAAAAAAAAAAAAAAAAAAAAAAAAAAAAAAAAAATTTTTTTTTTTTTTTTTTTTTTTTTTTTTTTTTTTTTTTTTTTTTTTTTTTTTTTTTTTTTTTTCAATGCATCAAATTACACGGAGTCCTCTTTGCATGTTGTCTCCACACGAGATATGCCTTGGTGACTGCACAGCTCTTGTGCCGCATACACTGGCTGCACGGAAATCTCAATTCAAAAGGTCTCTCTGCGACAATGACATTCATCGTTTCGTCTGCTGCTCTTTTCAGCGTCATCGCTCCATACGGCACGTAAACAGTCTTTACGTTTAGCGATCTCAACGCATCCATCACCGTTCTCTCCCAGTCGGGTTCTTGCGGTGGACACCCGAAACCATACGGTGTCCATCACGACCACACATTGCGTGTCATCCACAGCGACGGCAGCAAACCCTTCATCTCGAAAGCGTGACACGAGTTGAATCGATGCCGGCATTTCCGTTTGTGCGTCAGCCATGTCTCTCTTACTTGACCCTGCATATGATCCACAAGAGAAGGATGAAAGCCAACATGCCCAAGACGACCCATTTCAAGACGCCGTCCAAACAGAGCCAAGTTATTCCTACCCCAGCGACGGTTATCACGAGTCCTTTGAAGGATTTAAAGAAATCGAGCGTTTTTTGCCAGAACGGTTTGACAAACACTGGTGGAGCGAGACGAGGTTGTGATTTGACGGGATTATTTTGACCGGCAACTTGCTGCCTGGATTTTGAGCATTTTGACTGGCACCTTGTTGACCGGCTTGAGGATTGTTTACCACGGCTTGTGGATTGCTCGCCACGGAGCATTTTGACTGGTACCTTGCTGACCGGCTTGAGGATTGTTTACCACGGCTTGTGGATTGCTCGCCACGGGAGCATTTTGACTGGTACCTTGCTGACCGGCTTGAGGATTGTTTACCACGGCTTGTGGATTGCTGCCACGGGAGCATTGTGACTGGTACCCTTGCTGACCAGCTTGTGGATTGTTTACCACGGCAGGATTGTTCACCACGGGATTGTTTACACGGCAGCTGGATTGTTCACCACGGGATTGTTTACCACGGCAGCTGGATTGTTCACCACGGGATTGTTTGCCACGGCAGCTTGCTGACCACGAGGATTGTTCGCCACGGGAGCAGGGTTGACGGTAGGCTGTTTTGGAGCCGTTGGCTTATTGGCTCCAATGATGGGTGGGTGTTGAAACCCCAAATATCATAGGTTGATGTGTGATCGGCATTGATCTTGTTTCCTTCCGTCGAACTCGTAAATATTCGAGACGCTTTCGTTTGGATGCCACTCGTCCGTTCTCTGTTCGAGCCATCCCTTTATTGTGGTATAAAGTTGTAAAAGTATAGTTGTTCGTTGTATTGCCATTCTTGCATCAGTTGTTCGACAGCTTCCTTGTAACGTCGCATCCATGTCGGACATTCACACTTGCAATAGTGACGGCTTTACATTTCCTACACGCTAATCCACGAACGACCAGTGTCGGTATGGGTATGCATTGCTTTTCACAACAATATTTTTTCGCTTGCCTTCGTACTTGCACATTTGTACGAGTTTGCAGTTGATACGAGCCGTAACAATGCCAGGCCTTTTGACAATATCATCGTTGCGATTAGTCGCACAGGCAATAACAGGCAAATCGACACAAGATGCAAATATCGTAACCCAGCTTGGAGCACTTTTTGCTACAGCAAACATTGTAGTACGGTCTCGACATTAAAGTGGAACAAAGACATTTGCAATATCCAAAGCTGTGACACTTTTCGCAAGCCAATTCATCCACCTGTGTTTCGGGTGCTTTGTAACATTTACGGTCGCAGCAATATTCCTCGATATTCTCATCATGATCTTGCAGCACTTCCATGACCCTAAGGAGAAGAAAAAAAGTAATGCAGTCTGCGAGGTGTCGGGAGCTTTATAGGGGATTACAAAAAAAAAAAAAAAAAAAAAAAAAAAAAAAAAAAAAAAAAAAAAAAAAAAAATTTAGGTTGCATGAAAAAAAAAAAAAAAAAAAAAAAAAAAAAAAAAAAATAACAAAAAAAAAAAAAAATAAAAAATTTTTTTTTTTTTTTTTTTTTTTTTTTTTTTTTTTTTTTTTTTTTTTTTTTTTTTTTTTTTTTTTTTTTTTTTTTTTTTTTTTTTTTTTTTTTTTTTTTTTTTTCCTTCATTATTCTTACTTCTAGACGTTTGATTTTGTACGTCTCCAGGGGTTTGGAATTTACAATCATGGTACCGGCTGTTACCCCCTGGTTGTATTCTTCTTGGTTTTTTTTGCAAGAGTTGATCCACGGGAATGTCCAACAATGTTTTGGTCTTAGAGGTGTGAGTCTTTTCAAATTGTTCAACTCGAGCAGTCAAAGAAACTGGTGGTGTCTACTACTACTCGCTTTCTTCTACCACAGCCGTCGTCTTACTTCTCTTTCGACTCGATTCTCCTTCTACCCTTTTCTTTCGAAGTTCGAACCATTCCACAATCTGCTTCACACCGACGACTCTTTCACCTAGTCTTCTCCTCCCACCGCTTCGAGATATTCCTTCTGCACGTCACCACCCGCACCACCACTTCGTTGAAATACGGCTTCCAAAATCTCTTTCATTTCGGCCGGATGCTTGACCCTTTCCTCCAGATACCATTTCCTCACCAGCCTCACGTGCTTGGCTTTGGGTCCTTCCTCCCCCCCCACACTTCAGCGAGTCCACGTATCGTTTCGGATCTTGCCCCAGCAACCCGTCGACCGCAAACAGCATCCAGACGTCTTTTTCGTCCCGTGCAAATTTGTGCACGCACCGGCAGTTTCACCAAATCCGTCTGCCGCACGTAATCTCTGCCGAGAATGCGTTCGATGCAATGCTGCTCTTCCAACGTGACGGAGGCGCGGTGGTGGTTGTCCTCTCTTTCCACACGTGTTCCAATAGCGCGTGCAGTGCGGGAGGCACGTAAACGTGTCGGGTCGTCTCGAGGATTTGATGTTCCCACGACAGTCTGAACCCTTCTTCGGTCACACGCTTCAAGATGCGCACGGCCATGGTTTCGTAGGTGAGATGACTGTTGGAGTTGTCTCGAATCTCTTGGACAAGGGCCTGTGTCACAAACTGTTGCAAAAAGTCGTCGGAGGCATAACTCGCTTCTACGACGTGGCTGGGTTCCATGACTATCTTGACTTGATACTGTTTATGTGACGATATACTCTTGTAGCTCTTGTAAGCTGAATGAGTAAAGAGTGGCAAGTGTCGGGCTTATTACATATAAAGTATAAGTGACATAATAAAAAAAAAAAAAAAAAAAAAAAAAAAAAAAAAAAAAAAAAAAAAAAAAAAAAAAAAAAAATTTTTTTTTTTTTTTTTTTTTTTTTTTTTTTTTTTTTTTTTTTTTTTTTTTATTTTTTTTTTTTTTTTTTTTTTTTTTTTTTTTACTTAACTCGTCTCTGTAGTAGTGCTGCTTGTTTCTGTATACAAGGCATGTGTCTCTGTAGTAGTGCGTGCTAGGAATCCATGTGTCCTCCGAGAACTGCTCGTCTCTGTAGTAGTGCTGCTAGAATCATGTGGTGGTGGAATATCCATGATTCGATTAAAACCATGTCCAATGTTTTCCGTCACAAAGACCGACAACCACTGCTTGCAGTATGTCTCTGCATCAAGAGTGCCGAGATCGATATAAAAAACACGTTTGATTCTCTTTCCTCTCCAACCAGTCTCAGCAACTGTTCAATCGTGTCGTTGCTCGGCAAGTTTTTCAAAGTTACTTCGACGTGCTGATCTTGGACTTTAATTTCGCCACTCCGTACCGTCCCTGAGCCTAACGCGCATATCAGTGACGGTAAACGTGGTAAAGGGATACTGGGTGGGTCCCCCCTCTCGAATATTAGAGTGTCAAAGGCATCTTGTTTCTTCCCACACGAAGCTTTTTATACAGTTTTCTTCTGGTGGAGGAGGATTGCCGTCGACGCAAAGTTGTTTCCGTGGAGTTATTTTATCCAAACATTCTCTAAAAGTATTCCACGACCCATAACGAAAGCATCTTTGTGTAGAATGCCTGTGCATCAAAGTGCCGAAATCGATAAAGTATTCGTTGGGTTCTCTTTCCTCTCCAAACAACTTGAACAACTTTTCGGACGGTTCGTGACTCGGAAAGTTTTCACAGGTAAAGTCGACGTGCCATCATGGACTTGGAATCGCACCTCCTTTCCACCACTCAAGTTTACGAGCATCTCAGTGACGGGAAACGTGGCGAGAGGTTCCTGGATGGAAATGGGGAGAAATAGAATATGAAGTGTCCAAGTCATCTTTATTTACTCTGTCGTGCCACCGAATCCACGAGTCCCTCGAAACGTGTTTGTGTCGATGGGAGAGTCGGTCGTCCGTGACAAGACGGGTTGCCATGCAGTGGTCACGAGCATTTGTGCAATGGGTTCCCCGGTTGCAGAGTTTGCGCTTTTGGTCCGACATTGCGCAGTAAGACTCGCACGGTTCCACGATACCCCGTATCGATGACACCGGCCTGCGTGACGATTTGCTTGTGGTGTGCCACCGAAGACTTGTCTTTGATGATGCCAATCTTGTCTCCTTTTCCAAAAATTATCCAACAAAAAAACCAAAAACCCCCCCAAATTAACATATTAAATACAACCATTTTTTATTACCTTCCCCCATACCCCTTTATCTCCTTTTCCCCCCCCCTTTTTTTTTCCTTTTTTTTCTCCTCCCCTTTCCATTTTTCTTTTTTTCTTTTTTTTTTTTTCTCCTTCTGGAAAAAGAATAACGACTCCCGTGTCGACCAGTACTTGATGTCCGGGATCGATAGTGGACTGGTTCGGGAGTGTAGAGGTCGATGCCTGGCGACTGGTCGTCAAAGACGGTCGGATCCAAAGCTCGAGGATGGTAGAGTTGATATAAAAGCTTTACGAGAGGCATGATGACAAAGTCCGCCTTGTATCAATCTTGTACGAGAAGAAAAAAATTTCTAGTGTCCAAAAAGGCTCTGTATGCACACAGCAATCACTATTGAAAAGCAAAGTGTGGCGAGGGCTCTATATATATGCATCAAGAAAAAAAAAAAAAAAAAAAAAAAAAAAAAAAAAAAAAAAAAAAAAAAAATAAAAAAAAAAAAAAAAAAAAAAAAAAAAAAAAAAAAAAAAAAAAAAAATTTTTTTTTTTTTTTTTTATTTTTTTTTTTTTTTTGTTTTTTTTTTTTTTTTTTTTTTTTTAACGCTCTTCCACTGTAGATGTGTCTCGGTTTAACCTCGAGTCTTCAGGGTTTTTGTTTTCTTTGCAAGAGTTGATTCACCCAACAATGTTTCAGAGTTTTACAGAGAAGGTACCAGGTGTGGGTTTTTCAAATTGTGGTCTCGACGATAGCTGAGCAGTCGAAAACTGGGTGGTGGTGGAATACTTTTTTTTTGTTTTTTTTTTATTTTTTCGTAGAGGTGTTATACTCGTTTCTCCTCCTCCTCCTTCTGTCTGCCGGCTCGATGATACTTCCCAAATATTCCGCGGGCCGGACTCTTCCTCCCGGCTCGATGATTCTTCCCAAATAGTCCATGGGCCGGACCACCGCCACAGGTCTAGGTTTGTTTGGATCCCTTGCGGGCCATGTAAATGAAAGCACCGAGTTGGTTCTCGGAACAACTTCATACGGTTTGTCTCGAACACTAGTACGTTCACGTCGAATCATGCTTGTTTGTTTGTTCGGGGGAATGAAACACGCTCAAACAAAAAAATTCCTTATCCACGGGGGGAATCAAGCATAATGATAATGGAATAAACAAGCTCATGGCCCTACACGACATTCTCTTGGAGCTTTAAATGCGTCTCGCTCCACCATCGTCGTGGGCAATGTCGGAAGATATCCGGCATTGTTGGAGCACTCCCTACACACGTACTGGATTCCCGTGGTGATCCAGACGATTCCCCACTCGCATGGTTTCAATACGACGGGGGGAAAAACGAGACGTCTACCTGCTCGTGGAACCCGAGTTTGGCCACGTGGTCGATCCAATCTGTTTCAAATCATTCTGACCAGCCACATGGACTTGGAGTTTGATACCAAGAGTACTCGCGTCGTCCACTGTCATGTGCCCACGGCTCAAAACGAGGTATCCCACTGAAGAAGGAATCGTTTATAGAGTCACGAGCGACGATCCTCGGGAAGCTTACCTGGAACTCTTGACGCACGCGGAAAAACTGTCCTCGACCATGGCACTACAGTGTGCCTACATCAGTAAAAGGACGAGTGGAAAATACATTTGCAAAAGTCGAAAGCCAAGTACATGGAGTATGGTGGAAAAAATTTGAAGCACTACTATGATCCATGGTAGACGATAAAGACTGACTAACGAGCTACAAGCAAAGAGGCAGTTCTAATATATATGTAGCAGTGGAGAAAAAAAAAAAAAAAAAAAAAACAAAAGTAGCAGTGAAAAAAAAAAAAAAAAAAAAAAAAAAAAAAAAAAAAAAAAAAAAAAAAAAAAAAAAAAAAAAAAAAAAATTTTTTTTTTTTTTTTTTTTTTTTTTTTTTTTTTTTTTTTTTTTTTTTTTTTTTTTTTTTTTTTTTTTTTTTTTTTTTTTTTTTTTTTTTTTTTTTTTTTTTTTTTTTTTTTTTTTTTTTTTTTTTTTTATTTTTCCTCATTACCTCTTGTGTCTCTCAGGGCTTGTGAGTTTGACTTCTCAGACTTGTGAGTTTGACTTGTATAATTCTTCTGACTTGAATCTTCAATAACTATTGAAACCGAGAATGGTTTTCCAAGTACAGGCTCTTTACTCTAACAACACTCTATGAAACATTACCCGGGGGGTGGGTCTTGGACATTGCTCTCGATGGCATTCGATTGGTTTTTGCCACACAACGGATCGTCTTTGATGGCACGCGTCCAACCCCCCCCTCGTTTCAAAGGCAACGGTCGACACGTTACCTTTTTCTTCTCGGGTATTCATCATAACGGTTGCTGCGACGACGGACATGGCGGCGGCGGTGACATTTTTTCAACCCTCGACGGGTATCGATTCGTCCGAAAATCCGTCCAAGTCCCAAAATTCGCGCCAGGAGGCGTTCGACACTCGCGTTTGCGATGACGACAAGACTCTTGTACGTATTCTCCGTGGACAGCATAGTAATCTTTACATTCTGGACACGGATGGGCGGTTGTGGTAAAAGTCGAGTGACGAAGAGGCATGTCGGGAAAACTAAAGGAATGAAAGAATACTTGCTTTCTTGCGCTGAAACGGGAACGTCAAAATCTTCAGTATGCGATCGTCCATCTGTTTTCTTTGAGAGACGATTACGCTAGCAATCTCACTGGAGAATTGGAATCTTGGGAAGTATTTTTCGAGCAATGTTTTGCAGCCTGGACCGTATGATTGGCCACCTCGAACCATGGGAATATACGACTGAAGTCGGACAGTGTGGATTTTGTATAACGTGTACTACTGCACAAGATTGAATAACCAAGATGACAATTGCAGCAGCACTTTTTTTAACGAACAAGTAAAGGGAGGAAGAGCAAATGGCTTGGGTTTATATAGTAGTGTCTGAAAAAAAAAAAAAAAAAAAAAAAAAAAAAAAAAAAAAAAAAAAAAAAAAAAAAAAAAAAAAAAAAATAAAAAATTTTTTTTTTTTTTTTTTTTTTTTTTTTTTTTTTTTTTTTTTTTTTTTTTTTTTTTTTTTTTTTTTCTTTTCATACCTCTCTTTTCCAGACTCATGAACTTTCTCAAGATGCATTGTCGTGCCTCTTCACACTAGAACAAGCACGTCACTTTTTGGATCGGGTCTCTTGTTTCAACTTCTGCCGCGAAACCTCTTCCTCCTCTTCCTCCTCTGGATTCCTTTCCCAATCTCTTTCCACGGGTGGTGGTGGTGGTTTCAGATGCAGCACCATGAATCGTACGCATTCTTCCATGTTTCCCACAGGCCACGAAACACTTGACGTTCCAAAAACCACACGGGAACGGGTTCTGGATACACATCACACACCTCGTCCATGGTTCGCAACACGTGTAGTGCTGCAGCCTGCAAGTTTTGTTGTTCTCGGCTCAAAATACATTCAATGTAATTCTTGTGGCATTCCTCGTGACTTGCCATCTTGTTCCATCGAAAGCAACCTAGGCAGCAAGAGTGGTGTCGTCTCTGAAGCATATACTCCAACAGGGCAAGGAACAAATGTCACGAGGTCCAGCTTTCCCGCCCCATACAAAGAGAGATGAAATAAAAATATTCTTATAGAGAGGATTTGGGGTTTTCAAATCTTGGTTTCGATGTCTGTGTTGTGACCCTCATGGAGTCTTGCTTTTGGGCTCTATGATTCTTCCAAAAGCATCCATGGGTCTGACTACCGCCACAGGTCTAGGTTTATCGGATCTCTTGCAGGCCACACCTTTGAAAGGGCGAGTTGTTTTTCGATGGCCAAGAAGACGACATCTCTTGTGTAGAAATATATGTACTCGTGCTCTTCTTTGTGGACTGCGTAGAAAGAAATGCAAGTATAAACTTTAGTATTATAAACTATATCACCAACACAGCAATGTAAAAAAAAGCTACCACCACAACTACTGACTGAAGTAGAGAGTGTCGGGGACTTTTATACCCAGTCAAAAAAAAAAAAAAAAAAAAAAAAAAAAAAAAAAAAAAAAAAAAAAAAAAAAAATTTTTTTTTTTTTTTTTTTTTTTTTTTTTTTTTTTTTTTTTTTTTTTTTTTTTTTTTTTTTTTTTTTTTTTTTTTTTTTTTTTTTTTTTTTTTTTTCATTACCACTTGCACCCACCACACAGTACTTTTTCTTTCAAGCTCTTTTACAATCCCAAGTACGTTTCATTCTGCTCGTGATTTTCTGCCGACACATCGGACACGTCTTCAACTCTTGCGCACATGTCAGGCAAGACATCAGGTGGCTGCATGGCAGAAAGACCGTGTCCATCTCTCGATCCATGCAGACTTTACACAAAAGCAGCCTATGGTCGTGATTTACTTTCATCTTGTTTCTCTACACTCGAGTCTTTACTCGTGTCGATCCTTTCATGTCCCGTGACGTCTTCAGAGGGTTGTTGGTTGGCCACAGAATATTCCAAGTGTCTGGTGCAAGATGAGTCGGTGAAAAATGACCTGTTCTTTCCAAGTGTCGCTCTACTACTTTTCCGCACAAGTTTGGGTTAAAATCTGACAAGCCTCCCTCGCATCGGTTGTTCCAGGAGTGTCCAATGCTGAATTGAATTCTTTTCTCTGCAGCTTTAGGTGAGCACAATGTGGAAAAAACTTTGCGTGCTCCTCCAAAGGCTCGTCAGTGGGTTCCCAATTTCCCAGCCTTCCCCCGCAAACACACAGAAACACGTAACTTCGTCCACAGTAGACAGACCCGTATAAAAGAATCCACTCGTGGCCAGTTCTCGAATACTCAGAGTGACGACGGGGAAATTTCGAAAGGAAGCTATACGCTTTTCGAGTGCACACATGCCGAAATATTTGGGTTTATAATTAAAGTAATTTATGGAACTTGTTGGTTGCACTGTAGGCATGGGTTTAGCTTTTTTTACAATCGGTACGTTTCCGACATTGGGAGACGACAGAAACGGACACTCGGGCGATTTCTTGACGTGTTCCTTCAGGGATTTTGACCAACGTTCAGTCGTCCACTATAACGTGGCAAAAAGCACACTGAACTCTGTCTTCGATTGCAAGTAAAAGAATCCGTTCTCCGCCAAGTGTTTGGTTTCACATAACTGCGAGAGGCCATATTTCTTGAAAAGTATTCAAACGATTCAATCCAAATTTCATGGGGGTAAAGAGATTCTCTCGTCGATGGTCTGATCACACTGCATAGTTCTCCAGAGTTGATACTTTTTTATTTGAGAGTCCAATCCTTTTCGTTCATGTCTGATGAAATGTGTCTCTTTGGAATGTAAACCAGTGATTGTTCAAATGGTCTGGAGTATCTCCACAGGTATATCGGGATAGCGGCATTGTCTGTAGAAATATTATACTCGTTCAAAGCCTTTCTTGAAACGACGAGTGCGTAGAAATGCAATGTATAAACTATAAACCAGCACAGCAATGTAGGAAAAAAGCAAACACCACAACTGACTGACTGACAGCAGAGTGTGTCGGGTTTATATAACCTAGTGAAAAAAAAAAAAAAAAAAAAAAAAAAAAAAAAAAAAAAAAAAAAAAAAAAAAAAAAAAAATAAAAAAAATTTTTTTTTTTTTTTTTTTTTTTTTTTTTTTTTTTTTTTTTTTTTTTTTTTTTTTTTTTTTTTTTTTTTTTTTTTTTTTTTTTTTCCTCCATCTTTAAACAACAACACCACACACTTTTTTTCCCTTTCATCTATTCTATTGGGATGCTTACGCTTCATATTTTTCTGGTTGCACTTTTTCCAGTCTTGTGTTAATTTACATCTCGTAGAATTTCAAGGGCTGTTGTTAATCAGGGATATCTTTGCCGCAACACGAAGGTGTCGCCTCAAGAAGAATGAATTTATATGCCAGTCACTGTGGTGGAGCATCTACGTTTCCAGAATGATCACCACCGTTTATTTTCGTGTCCATCATCCTCGGCAGCATCTACGTGTCCAGTATAATCAACCTCGTCGTCTCCATCATCCTCGGCAGAATCTGTTGGTCCAGAAAGATCACCCACGTCGTATCCACCATCCTCGGCAGAATCTACATCTCCAGAATAATCATTCACGTCGTCTCCATCATCCTCGGCAGAATCTGTTGGTCCAGAAAGATCACCCACGTCTATCCATTAACCTCGGAATAATCTGTTCTAACCTCCACTGTTTATTGTCAACAGAGTCGGGAACATTGTTTTCAAGACTAGGGTCTCTGGCAGCAGTGACCCCAGCAGAAAGATCCTCCGAGTTCTCACCCATAGCTCAGGTAGTCGGCTTAAGTACATCCTCTCGAGTCTGAACAATGCTAGAGTCTTGCATATTATATCCTTGTTTTAGCAGTCCAACCTAGAACTTTTTTTTCGCCAAACAACTTGTCTAAAAAATGATTAGCGATGAAGGGAATGGCTTCGATCACCTGAGGGATGCCTTTGAAACAGCCCAAATGGCTAGCTTCAAAGCCAACAGCTGTTAGGTGACGCGGTTCAATCGAAAACCAATTGAAGAGTCTTCCGACGATGAAACGCTTGTGGAATCTTTTGACTGGGAAAATTAGTAATGGCAAACTTGA
This sequence comes from Hylyphantes graminicola, assembly GCA_023701765.1. NCBI lineage: Eukaryota > Metazoa > Arthropoda > Arachnida > Araneae > Linyphiidae > Hylyphantes > Hylyphantes graminicola. The sequence goes on from CM043112.1 coordinate 24,903,021, forward strand.
CACTCGCCACGCAAGCACAACACACAAACACTAACAGCTGTAATGGCAAACTGACACTCGCACGCAAGCACAACACTAACAGCTGAGAATGGCTAACTTGACACTCGCCACGAAGCACAACACACAACACTATCGCTGAGTGTAGTGAGGCTCTATATTTAACTATCACCCAACCAAAAAAAAAAAAAAAAAAAAAAAAAAGAAAAAAAAAAAAAAAAAAAAAAAAAAAAAAAAAAAAATTTTTTTTTTTTTTTTTTTTTTTTTTTTTTTTTTTTTTTTTTTTTTTTTTTTTTTTTTTTTTTTTTTTTTTTTTTTTTTTTTTTTTTTTTTACTAGTTTCCTCTCTCGTTGTGTCTTTCTGACTCGTGACTTTTCAGGACTCTTTCGGAGACTTTGAGTCCAGCCCCCGGCAATTTTAAAATTTCCAAGTCAAGGGTTTACAAGACTCACTCGGCCAAAAACCTTCGCACCTTTATGGTTCTGGGGCAAACAACTTTTGACAAGAGTCGACGTTGTTCTTTCTGACTCTGACTATTCAGACTCTTCGGAGACTTGAGTCCAGCCCGCAATTTAAAATTTCCAAGTCAAGGGTTTTACAAACTCACTCGGCCAAACACCTTCGCCCACCTTTAACCGATTCTGGGCAAACAACTTTGACAAGAGTCGATCCGCTGAGACTTTGCCTGAGACTTTGCACACATTTCCTCAAAAATACATCGAAAGTGGGCAAGTCTCAAAAAGTACTGTGAAATCAACAAGTTGCCGGTTTCACAGTACTATGCCATAGGCCCCCATACAGTCGCTCGAAAAAATGTCCGAGTACTCGTAACAACTGCAATTGTTTTTCAAAAACACGAAAACGAAAAAATGTATTAGCGATGACTTCGACGGGATGCACTCCGAGAGATGCCTTGAAGGAGACCGTGTGATCATTTAAAAATTTTCGCAAGCATGTCTGACGATGCTGAGACACAAAAGGCAGGAGTGCTGATTCGCCTCGCTTCCACCGGAAACGTTGCCATAACAAAATGGACAGTCTAGCCGTATCGCAATCTGTATGCCCCCCCCCCCCCCGTGGACAGTTTTCAAATGTCTGGCAAAAGTACCACGGTTTCGCCGCCGCCACCACCCGAAAGAACAACGTTGACAGTAGGACTACGTGGTGTTTCTTGTTATCAAAGTAGTGGATGATAGTTGTCATTGAGACGTTTTTATTTCGCTGGAGGATAACTCGGCCTATCATATACAACTGAAAGCACAGAGTGGTGAGGGTATATATAAGAGTTATAGTGAAAAAAAAAAAAAAAAAAAAAAAAAAAAAAAAAAAAAAAAAAAAAAAAAAAAAAAAAAAAAAAAAATTTTTTTTTTTTTTTTTTTTTTTTTTTTTTTTTTTTTTTTCCACTATACACTTCCACTAGGTATTTGGCAGACAGCATGAACCAATGAGCCCAATACAAAGTATCGTAGTTCAGCTCTGGTCAATAGGGCGCCACACGCTGTTGCGGCGGACGTGTTGTTTGAATTTCTGCATTATTAGAACCTTCTGTGGCCATTTACAATCATGTCAGCGATAATGATCTCAGTTGTTGTCAATTTTATAAGGGCGTGTGGACCAGTGTTCTTTATATGAATATGATGCTGCAAACCAAATACCATCCTTTGCATGATCGTGATATTGTTGACAAGCAAAGATGGACTTTCCATCAAGTATCCCACTCTTCCAGATGGTAAATTATAAATTCAAATTTGAGAGGTAACGATAGCTCTTCTCCTGGATGCAATGTTATGGTGTTTCTACATTTGCAACCTCAAGGATACAAATTGATGTCCACTTCGCTCCTGTTCGACAGTAGGTTCATCCTTCCCTCACCTGAATTACAGAATCTTGGTCGCAACCATTCTCGAAAGATGCTACTACCTTTGTTCTTTACACATGAGTATCCAAAGAAATCCTCTTTCACCCAACGATGTCTTTGCGCTGGCAATTTTTTGATTTCCAAAGTCAGTCTCTTCGTTGAAAAAAGGTTTTGCCCCGTCAGAGGTGGGGGTTCCAGCTTCCATGGGACAGAGCTGTGAAAACGCGTTTTCAATGTTCCGCAGCAGGCCTTTGCAGTTGTCGTTTAGAAATCGAAAAGTTTCCTTTGGCAATATATAAGCTGCCGTTTCATTTCCTCTATACGCACGTCCCCACGCGTATCGGTTTCCGAGAGTCGTTTCAAGTCTTGACTGATGTTCGTAGATACGGATCTCGAGAGAAGTCACTTTTTTGCCGCACATCCCATGTTGGTTGAATCCAGCTTTTTCTGGGACAAGGTTCATTCTGTACACGATTTCAATTGACAATCTTTCGATAAAAACTCTAGAGGAACAAAACCTTTTAAAAATAAGACTGGAAAATTTCTAATGAAAAAAATCTTCTAGGTTCAGAACACAAGCAAAAAGACTAATACAGCTGAGAACGGTGAGGCTTCGTATATATATGCATCAAGGAAAAAAAAAAAAAAAAAAAAAAAAAAAAAAAAAAAAACAAAAAAAAAAAAAAAAAAAAAAAAACAAAATTTTTTTTTTTTTTTTTTTTTTTTTTTTTTTTTTTTTATTTTTTTTTTTTTTTTTTTTTTTTTTTTTTTTTTACTATATATAGTTACTATATATATATATATGCTTCTCGTTCTGGGCTACAGTCTCCTTTATCATAGACTTGTACAATCAATCTTGGGAAAAGGTTTTTTTTGATCGTTACAGTTGACCAGCTTCCGATGACGGAATAATCTTGGAGACCACCGGACACTGGATTCTCCGATGAGGACGACGGGACTTTCATATTCATTACTTTTTTTAATCACAATCAATTTTGGCAAAAGGTCCTTTGGTTTTCACAGTTGACCAGCAACACTACTCCAATATGAATGCTGGGGAAAAACCATTTTTGCTGGACACAGGACTTGTGTAAACTTGATTAGTACTTGTTCAGTCAGTTTGTAATTGTTGGTCAATTAGTCAGTCACCAGCACTGGTGACATTGTTTCCCTGATAAACTCTCCTTCCAGTGTCATGTGTCCGGCGGTTTGCACCTTGTAGTTTGCATATTTTTTCCGGGTTCTACGATTTTGTGAAAAAAAATCTGTTTTAACAATGCAATTTTTATTTAGAATAGAATGAATTCTCAGATTGGTTTTCTGGCCAAAAGATCGCTTGCAAATGTCACATACATAGGTTTAATTTTAGCGTGTACAGTTTTTATATGTCTGTCTAAATGACCTTTTCGTTTAGACGAAAATGAACAAAAACAACAGACATGAGGTTTTTCTTCCTCTGTGTATTGTTAAATTGTGTCGTTTTAGTTTACCTTTAGTGGTAAAAAAGAGGAACTACAATCATTACAATTGAACATCTTTTGTTTGATGGTTTTGGAATTTTCTCAAGAACATGCTAGAATGTGAATTTTTAGTTCACGCTTTGTCACGAACAATTTCTTACACATGTCACATTCGTAAAATCTTATATCAGTTGTGTATTCTTATGACATGTTGGTCTAAATTATATTTCCCTTTCAATGATTTTGTACAAAAAGGACAAATATATGGTTTTTCACCAGAATACATTCCAGTCACACCCACAGCAGCCAATAAATCCAGTCACTGCATAGATTCATTTTTTCAGCTGTTGTCACGTTATCATCAATCTGAGGCACGCGCATCTCACCGGTGTGACCATTTAAAAATTTCGCAAGCATGTCTGACGATGCTGAGACACAAAAGGCAGAGTGCGATGTCGCCCTCTTTCCACCGAACATCGCCATAACAAAATGGACAGGCCGTATCGCAATCTATCCGTGGACCGTTTTCAAATTGTCTGGCAAAAGTACCCACGGTTTCACCGCCACTCGAACAACGTTGACAGTAGACTACGTGGTGTATTCTTGGCAGCAAAGAACTGGGTATAGTTGTCATTGAGGCGTTTTATTTCGCTGGAGGATACCTCCGCCTATCAGAACATTTGAAAGGCACAGAGTGGTCGGGGTATATATAGTGGCTATGAAAAAAAAAAAAAAAAAAAAAAAAAAAAAACAAATAAAAAAAAAAAAAAAAAAAAAAAAAAAAAAAAATAAAAAAAAAAAAAAAAAAAAAAAAAAAAAAAAAAAAAAAAAATAAAAAAAAAAATTTTTTTTTTTTTTTTTTTTTTTTTTTTTTTTTTTTTTTTTTTTTTTTTTTTTTTTTTTCCTACTCCCCTTCTCTCTCCCAGACTCATGTAAAATAATTGTGCCACGAGACTCGTTCTTCTTTGCACGCGAGTATCCAAAGAAATGCAATTCACCCATCTTCGAGTCCAACCCTGGGCAATTAGAAATTTTCCGCGTCAGGTTTATCAAGAGCTCACTCGGCCAAAACACCTTTTACCGGTTCTGAGCAAACAAACTTTGACGATCCGCATGAGACCATTCTCCCAAATCCATCGAAAGTGGCAAATCTCAAAAGTACTGTGAAATCAACAAGTGTCATGCATCCTTCAAACACTTTGTTGGGATCATCAACCAGGAGATGTTATCGCAATTAACAACCGTCCTCCTCGGGCGGGCCGGACACAAACGAATAAATTCAAACAAAAAACGACGCTGCCGTGACACGAATATAGGGAACGACTGTTTTTTTGCTGGGTGGTTTGCATCAGATGCCGGAGACACGAAAAAAAAAGTTTTTTTCCTCTCGAAAAAAGTGTGGTCACAAAATCGACACACGCTGCGGTGACAACATCGTAAATTCTTTGCATCTTAGAACCTTGGCTCGTTTTGCCAAGGAAACATATCCGAAAAAAGGGCTTGACAATGCACTCCAACGATGACGGTTTACCTCCTCGGAACGCACTTCCCGACGCAGCCCACTGAAAACTTGCCCAGGCAAAAGGGACACGCCAACAGAAGGGTTTACCCTCGTGCACATATTTTTCATGTGTACTCTCCAAAATCACCGAAAGACATCGGATCGCCGACACTGCACGAAAAAGGACACGTCACACCCGACGATCTTTCTTGCGACAGATCAGGGTCCTGTACCGACCGTAGAGGAGGACTCGAATTCATCGTCCGGACTGGGCGATCCACACACTTCCCAGGAGACTCTTTTTTTACCAGCATTTCAAAACACGTCTATGGGAGACGCGTCACACACCTCCCGGACCCCTTTTCACAGACACACGCCATCTGTGCAACCGATCTATGAAGCATTGCAACCGGTCCATGCACCTGGGCACCCGATGGGACAGGCCACGGGAGGGTCTATACCCATGTCACGTCAAGTGTTACGTAACTGTTACATCGTGTGTTAGGAGCGTTGGAAATTTTTTTTTCTTTTATTTCTCCAGGAAAAAAGTTTGCCATGCAGAAGGGGGGATTGGTTCCAGCTTCCATGGGACACTTGGCGAAAGCTGTGAAACGCGTTGTCGCGCAGCACTTCTTTGCAGTTTTTCTTTAAAATTCTTGCCTTTGGCGATGTATCAGCTGCCGTTTTCATTTTCTCCGTAGTTCTCTCGTACGTCTCCACGTATCGGTTTTTCGAGAGTCGTTTCAAGTCTTTTGTGGATACGGACCTCGAGAAAAGTCACTTTTTTGCCACACATCATGGTTGAATCGGGAATGCTTTCTGAACAACCAAGAAGACACGTTCCTCCGTAACCAAGCCTTTTTTCTGGGACAAGGCGACTCGATTCATCTGTACAACGATTCAATTCAAGAGTTTCCGATGATAACGCTGTGGACCATTTACAAAAAGACTCAGGAAATTTTTAATGGCAAACTGTAGAGGCACCACAAGCATTGTACGCAAGATGAAAAAACTGTGAGCAGTGAGACTCTATATATACCAGTCAAAAAAAAAAAAAAAAAATTTTTTTTTTTCCTACCTCCTCTTGTCGTGTCTTTCCAAACTCATGAACTTTTTCTTGATGCTATAGTCACGTACCAGATGGTATAATAAATGTTTGTTCTTCTTTGACTTGTTCTTCTTTGCGACACGAGTTATATCCAAAGAAATGGCAATTCACCCAACAATGTATTCGAGTCAACACTGGCCATTTAAATTTCCAAGATCCTTCGGTCAACCACTCCTGTTTACGGTTCTGGGCCAAAAACTTTGACAAGTGTCGATCCGAGAGAGACCGATGAGACTCTGCCGATCCAAATGAGGACCATTTTCCCAAATCCATCGAAGGTGCCAAGTTCTCCAATAGTACTGTGAATATCAACAAGTTTTCTGGATTCACAGTACCTGCATAGGCCATGCAGTCGCTCTGAAAAAATGTCCGGAGTACCGAACAACTGCATTTGTTCAAAAACACGAACGACATCCATGAAAAGTTGTTTATTTACGACAAAAATGATTTTTAGCGCGTGAGGATTGGCTTCGACGGGCGTACACAACACCCGAGTGATGCCTTGAAACAGCCCAAAATGGCGATGGACAAAACGGTCCGATTCACACAGATTACAATGCTTGTCAAAAGTTTTTTCCAACTTGAAAAAATTTCACCTTGAAGGCAGAGTGTCTCTCATTGTCGAAGACGATAAATAGGTTGCACGGTTCCGTGTGAATCAATTACCCAACATCATGGTTCGTATACTGTAGATCACTGCATTCCGTCACGAAGTCATCTGCCATCGTCCAAAGTACGGGAGGAATCGTTGGTTGAGCGTAAATCCACTGGGCGTGATACATTTCACTGCACGTTACCCCACTATGCACGTGGGAACGTACAAATGGTTGACGACGGGGGGGGGCTAGGTCGGGGAAACACTTTGCCCGGCATCTGAAGAATGGTTTCTGGGAGGTTGGGAACAGTTCTGGGCTCTTTTGGTGGGGAAAAAGTTTCTTGGAGACGGGAAACTTTTTCTAGGAGGCGGGGAATTTTTTCTAGGTGGTGGTACTTTTTCTAGGAGGGCTAGGGAGAATCTGCACGTTCGGTTCTCCACCATGTACGCGATGGGATGAGTTTTGCCTAGGAGGGATGTGTTCGAGGATCTTGGCATCGGGTCCTCGCTTGGGGATGATGAGACTGTCTTCGAGGAGGCATGGGAGGACGTTGGATCTTGCAATGATGGACACGATGAGGCGGCACGGGAGACGGAGGGAACGGGGAAAGTGGAGCTGGTGGAAATGTATCAAACTCGGAGCCGTGGTGGAGATGGAGTACGACTCGGTGAGGATGATGCACTCGATGAAGCAGAGCTTATTGGGAATAACGTTAGCGAGTATCCATGGTTGAAAGGCAGAAGAGTTTTTCCAAAGTCACTTGCAATAGGCTTTACAGCTACCTAATGAAAGCAAATGGTGGTGAGGCTGTATATATCCCCAATCAAAAAAAAAAAAATTTTTTTTTTTTTTTTTTTTTACAAGTCCCGTGGTATACCTTGCATACTCCAGACCTCCTGCTGGTTGTTTGTTATTACATCTCACACATTCATAGATCAGGGTTGTTGTTTGACAAGATTTGGGCTGCATGTTGGTGCTTTAGGGTGGCTGAACTTTAGTTGACCAGATATTGTCCAGTTGCCCAGAGGAGCAAAGGGAACACAGGTCGTTTGTAGTGGCCAATGTCCATACATCCAACGATACCTCTACAACCACCCCCCCCCAAATTCCCAAACCAAAATAGTCTTGACATCCAAATAATTTGGTGTGAAACTCTCCGATGTATCGTTCCTGTCCCACACCGGAACGACGAAGCTTCGCACGGTTGTTCCTCTTTCACGTCGACGAATGGGTTGGCAGGCAAAGACATGTTCAATATAATCATCTTGCATGGAAAAGTAACGGTTGTGGGGATCTGGTTCCACGGTAAACACAACCGAGGGCTCGTGTGACGACTCGAAAGCAATCATGGACGGGCAGACACTTTTTGTTGATTCACATAAAGACAAGTTGCAAGTAGTCGACCTACGACTCTTTTTGACGACGATTCTAACAAGAAGGAAATTTCAAAAACAGAATCGCAATTATGAAACTCTGTAAAAACTCTCTATGCAGCATGGAGAGTATGCCTGGCTTTATACCCACTAAAAAAAAAAAAAAAAAAGATTTTTTTTCACTACCTCCTGGATTCAAAGGTTCTTTTAGTCTTGGTATCAATTGTCTGGTGGCACTTTCCATACTCTGGTTACCAACTTGAATCATGCCTCTGATGAAAAAGCGTTCTGAAGGAATCTCTCGGTTAAAAGTTCCACCTCCAAGGCTTTGATGGCCAATCTGTGGTACATGCGTTTCAAAGAGTTTTTTTTTGTTCAGGGCCGTCTCCTTGTTTCTCACTGCACCCCCAACGTTGGATTTATACTTTACCAAAAAATATGGGGCCAAAGGATGCATCAAATGCATCCTTGGGCCCATATTTAAGGGGTTTCAATCAAAACACTATGCGAACATCAGTGAATAATTCCAGGAACCTCTGTGTTCTGGCTCTTCATAAAAATTTGAACGGGTGGAAAGTTTTTGGGTTCCAAAGATTGTTTTGCTAGGAGTCGGGTTTATAATTAAATTGGATGGTTGACCTAAATAAGGACAAGTCCAGTATCTGGGAGGGTGGATTTGTGAAATGGAATCGTCGCCAAGAAGATTTGTTTGAAAAGACGTTGTCGACAAAGTCTCCACACTTTTTCCGATGGTCTTCTAACCATTCCAAAGCTATTGAAATCCATTTCTGGCACTTTGCAGGCTTTTTCTGGCAGCTGCACGATTTCAGGCTGTGTTGAAAGAGTGGGTTCGGGAGCGGGTGACTATTCTCTTTTCTGGGATTTCCAGGCTATTGAAATCCATTTCGGACAATGCGAGGTCTTTTTCTGGTGCAACGGCACGATTTCAGGCTGTGTTGGAAGAGTGGGTTCTGAGGTGGAAGTGGGTTCTGAGGCTGCGAGAACAATTCTTTTTGGGAATTTTATAATTTCCCCAAGATGGAATTACGTTTCTTT